>CM067318.1:21866756-22366561 GCA_034231615.1 Meghimatium bilineatum
AACACGAACACATTCGCAAACCGCATGACTTTAATGGAGTGCCAAGAAATGTATCGTGTTAAGGGTAGGTCATGCATAGAGAAGACATCGGAACAGTTAACAGTTGCAGCATTATATTCTGCTGAAATCAAGAAAAATTATGAAAACAACATGAGTGCTTATCACTTAATGCAATACAAATATCACATTTCCTGATTAGACAGCAGATACTCATTTAAAAAATAAACTCCTAACATATTCTAATTTATGGCGTTATGCAGCAACCCATATAAACTTTAAATTAAGTAGTGACAGTAGGTTTCCAGATTAATATGGTAATTTAGAGGCACATAAAACTAAAAAAGAAAAACCGAAAATAGTCAAGAAAATTAAAGAACATCTTATACACCCACATCATATTAGAAAGCGTTAGATCAGAGGCGAGCAACCTTTATGGCTCGATATGTCAAATTCAGGTTAGTACAAAAAACGGCTGATCAAAAGTTTCACCATGAGATCAAAATATTAACTTTTGCCAAAATGACGCATTTCAAGTAAATCATTAAAACTTACAGAAAGATGCTCTCTCCCAAAGTATTTTTACGTTTGTTCTGAACAGGTGTTGCACTCGTAGCGTCACATATTTAACGTAATAGTTTTCTTGTCTACCATAGTTTAGCTTCGTTGTTTGTGATTTTCCTGCGATAGCTTGTGCTGTGATGTTTTCTGAGTTTCGGGGCAATGCATATAGTAATTTTAAATCAACCTGGGAGGGGCGTGTAAAATCTTGGCGTGCCGATTTTGACCCTCATGATGTATGCTGTCCACTCCTGACTACTTTTGACAATGAAGATTAGCTTAATTTACCGTACAGAAGAAAATTCAATGTAATGGTGTTCCTTCTGCCTTATACTGCTCTTCTTCTTCTTCTTTCCTTCCTCTTTTACCCTTTACGGGTGTCAAGGGAGATACAATGTTCTTGTTCTCGCTTTTCTGGCAGCTTCAGATAATGTTATTTGGTGTTCGTGTAATGCCTCTTTGATATTGTCGATACAGCGTACTCTAGGTCTACCCCTGGCTCTTCTTTCTGCTTCTCCTCTCTTTGTATATGCTCTATAAAATAATGAATCACACGGCATTCTTTCCAGATGACCAAATCATATATATATATATATATATATATATATATATATATATATATATATATATATATATATATATATATATATATATATATATATATATATATATATATATATATATATATATATATATATGCTGTACTGGTGTGGCGCCTGCCTTATACTAGTATTAGTTACGTATATCTGGTAGGTGTTACGACTGCCTTATACTAGTATTAGTTACGTATATCTGGTAGGTGTTACGACTGCCTTATACTAGTATTAGTTACGTATATCTGGTAGGTGTTACGACTGCCTTATACTGGTATTATTCACGTTCATCTTGTACTCACATATCTTAAGTGTATAGAATTGTGGCAACAGAGTTGTTATTTCGCTCAATCTTATATGCTTGTTAATATAGTCGAATTCTACTACCGTTAATTAAAGATGTGTTCGTGGCAAAGTACTTAGTAAAACACAAGGTCAACTAACTTTACGCTGAATGTACAGACTATCAGACTATATGGTAGAGGTATGAAGACAGTCCAGATAACGATGTACAAACTATAGGGTAGAGGTATGAAGACAGTCCAGATAACTATGTACAAACTATAGGGTAGAGGTATGAAGACAGTCCAGATAACGATGTACAAACTATAGGGTAGAGGTATGAAGACAGTCCAGATAACGATGTACAAACTATAGGGTAGAGGTATGAAGACAGTCCAGATAACGATGTACAAACTATAGGGTAGAGGTATGAAGACAGTCCAGATAACGATGTACAAACTATAGGGTAGAGGTATGAAGACAGTCCAGATAACGATGTACAAACTATAGGGTAGAGGTATGAAGACAGTCCAGATAACGATGTACAAACTATAGGGTAGAGGTATGAAGACAGTCCAGATAACGATGTACAAACTATAGGGTAGAGGTATGAAGACAGTCCAGATAACGATGTACAAACTATAGGGTAGAGGTATGAAGACAGTCCAGATAACGATGTACAAACTATAGGGTAGAGGTATGAAGACAGTCCAGATAACGATGTACAAACTATAGGGTAGAGGTATGAAGGCAGTCCAGATAACGATGTACAAACTATAGGGTAGAGGTATGAAGACAGTCCAGATAACGATGTACAAACTATAGGGTAGAGGTATGAAGACAGTCCAGATAACGATGTACAAACTATAGGGTAGAGGTATGAAGACAGTCCAGATAACGATGTACAAACTATAGGGTAGAGGTATGAAGACAGTCCAGATAACGATGTACAAACTATAGGGTAGAGGTATGAAGGCAGTCCAGATAACTATGTACAAAATACTTTCAATATTATTGAAATGTGTGTGTATACTGTGATGTGTAATTTTGGGGGGAAAATAAGGAGTTAGAAAAATGGCTAAAAACGAAGGTGGAAGAGTTAAAAAAAAGTCATCGAAAGTACTGACTAAATGATGATCCCTACAAGAGATGAATGAAATATCAGATGAGCTTAATTGTTGTTCATGTGATATTCTGTAAACAGGAGGTTAGGTTATGCCAGATATAGGCTGGCCCTCATAACAGAAGACACTCTTCGCACTGAATATATTCATTGATTAAGTTACAGTGTTCAGAATGTTCTCTGCACCTAGATAAATATGTTGATTAGATTGTCTTCTTCTTTCGTTCACTTGAAACATGTCTATATCTGTAATTCTGTCTCCTGAATAAAACTCACTGTCTTTAGTAGTTCACACAGTGGCCCATAGAGCTTTGATTTCAGTGTTGATTTTTCTGACCGATATGTCTGCATCAGCGTTGATCAGATGAATTGAATTGTGTTCAGTACATATTCTGTAATCAAGTGTTTAAGTTGCACCATACAGTAGGTGGATCCAACTCTCTGAATGAAACCTTCCAACAGACTATATTGTTGTATATCCAGTCAGTTTCTGAGTAAAAGGGGGGGGGGGCTCTGCACACAAGAAAAAAAGGGTCATCAATTAGGAGAAAACATTGCAAATTTAACTTCAGCAGACAGAGTGCCAGGGGGACGAACCCAACAGAAACCAATAGAAACTAAAATCCCCGAGGAACGGATTGAACTATCTATTAATTTACCCAGTTCTAGACGCTCCTCACAAGGAAACGTCTGCCAGAACAGTAACATGGGGAAGCCATGTCGAGTAGAGCCCTGAAGGTATTAATAGTTGTTGCATATGAAGGGTTGATACCCTGTAAGGATACCCTGCAAGGTTGATACCCTGCAAGGCTGATACCAAGGAAGGTTGTTACCTATCATGTTAATACCCTGCAAGGAAGCCGTTTTAATAATTATTGGATGCGATGAAGCGTGAGGTCTCCTCGGAATTACGAATGTGGCATTTATCATCAGCGCGTTGGTGGTCCGAATTAGAGTAGACATTTGTTTTTTTTATATTAGTTAGACATAAGGAAATGTCGGTCTTGCAAGTGATAATCATATACTGCAAAAGGAAATGTTGCTCTTGCAAGTAACAATCATGAACTGCATAAGGAAATGTTGATCTTGCAAGTGACAATCATGAACTGCATAAGAAAATGTTGCTCTTGCAAGTGAAAATCATGAACTAAGAAATGTTTAATTAAAAAAGACGCAAAAGCTGTTGTTGTTAACAGAGATCACGTGGATAAATGTGCATTGTGTTTGTAGGTGTGTAGATAATTCCACTGTGTTTGGAAGTAAGAAAGTTGTGTCAGGATAGTATTACTGAACACAAATGTTGAAAGTTTTAGTCTCAGATGGGCCGTCATTGTCACATTACCTAGGGAGAATGTCATCCCCACATTCTAAGTAACTAAAATGCGTTACTTCTAGAGGACACGGCACTTATAATATTGGAAAAAAACAAGTGCATCGAAGTCAATCCTCTACAGTTGTTTAAAAACTGTTCAACGATAATTAAGTAACACTAGATAAGATATTAATGATTTTATCGGTGCCAGCCCATGTCGTGGAGATTGGTCTTAAGTACGTCACCAGAGGTTTAAAAACTAAACCTGTAAACTGTGGTCATCGGCAATATGATACATGTTGACTAATTTAAAAATAAAATTATTCACATTAGAAGCTTTTTATAATTTGTGCATGCAATCGTAATACAGCTGGTATTGCACTGAGCCAGAAATATGTGCATGCAATCGTAATACAGCTGGTATTGCACTGAGCCAGAAATATGTGCATGCAATCGTAATACAGCCGGTATTGCACTGAGCCAGAAATATGTGCATGCAATCGTAATACAGCTGGTATTGCACTGAGCCAGAAATATGTGCATGCAATCGTAATACAGCCGGTATTGCACTGAGCCAGAAATATGTGCATGCAATCGTAATACAGCCGGTATTGCACTGAGCCAGAAATATGTGTATGCAATCGTAAGACAGCTGGTATTGCACTGAGCCAGAAATATGTGTATGCAATCGTAAGACAGCTGGTATTGCACTGAGCCAGAAATATGTGCATGCAATCGTAAGACAGCTGGTATTGCACTGAGCCAGAAATATGTGCATGCAATCGTAAGACATCTGGTATTGCACTGAGCCAGAAATATGACACCAATCACAATAGCATTTGTTACAGTTGACGTATATTAATGATGGCTAAGTTTTTTTTAAATAGTATTATCATATGTTACAGTTGATGTAGAATAATGGTGGATAAAATTTAAATATAGAATCTCATTTGTTACAGTTGATGTAGAATAATGGTGGATAAAATTTAAATATAGAATCTCATTTGTTACAGTTGATGTAGAATAATGGTGGATAAAGTTTAAATATGGAGTCTCATTTGTTACAGTTGGTGTAGAATAATGGTGGATAAAGTTTTAATATAGAATCTCATTTGTTACAGTTGATGTAGAATAATGGTGGATAAAGTTTAAATATGGAGTCTCATTTGTTACAGTTGGTGTAGAATAATGGTGGATAAAGTTTAAATATGGAATCTCATTTGTTACAGTTGATGTAAATTAATGGTGGATAAAGTTTACATATGGAGTCTTACAAAATTCAACTAAGCACGTGATGTGACACGGTCACTGAGAACCTAGCATATAATACAAATCTATGGTAACTTTCTGAATATAGTAAGTACCTATAAGTAGCGAATAATGTACAGGTGGTACGCTGTGCCTACATACGCTAAATCATGTTATCTACACATTCCCTGGATTAATAAGTGTCCAACAATATTAGAAGTCCAAGACAAATATCTTTTTGAGACGAAAAGTTCAAAACGATCAATCCAAATCTTACTGCTTGTACAACCTATTACAAACAACACATCGAGTCCGGTTTCAACGAATAGAACTGCATCAACCTAGGCAAGAACACATCACACCATGTCCAACTATTTCAATGTATAGAACTACACTGAGCTAGAAATTAATCCCCCCCCCTCCATGTCCTTCTATTTCAATGTATCGAACTGCATCTATTTTACATACATGAATCCAACCATGTCCTTCTATTTCAATGTATTACATAATAAATGTCATCTATTTCAATGTATTTAATTGCATCAAGCTAAATAAGAACTCTTCCTGCCTTGCCCATCTATTAGAGCGAGTGCATGTGTTGTCAATGTTCTTGTTACAGGTGTATGATGTTACTATGGATTCACATGTGTTGCCAAACACTAGTTTGGAAGCTTTAGTTTACATTGCAAGACCAGATATGCAGCTATGATTTTACTTTATCCATTTGTTTTCAGAAAGTATATCATATATCCATTCATTCTTGGTCTTCCAATGGCTCTGTAACGTGATCATGTTATATTATTATATTCACCTGTATGGATTCGTGTATATTGCATTCCCGTATAATGCACAAACTATAGGGTTGTTGTCCCTAAGCTCGCTCTATAGATTCAATACATGATGTAATACCCATTCTCTTAATGATTGACATCTTTGTAATCTAGTAACAACTAGAACCTTATGAAAGTCGATCACAACTTGGAAAACACATATATTATACAATATGGCATGTGCCACTAAAAGATACCAACTTGTAGCACTGGGTAGAAGAAGAATAATGTTCTTAATTAATGTTTTTAAAAATCATAATGTATTTAATAGTTAACAAATGAAAAACATGATTGGACTGCTGCAAAACAACAAAACTAACATTCATAAGAGTTTGTATATTCTCAGTGGCAATATTTGGGTGTGAATCCTGGACAATCACCAACAAAGTGAAAAATAATATAGCAGCATTTGAAACAAAATGTTACGGAACATTCCTGAGATTACCAAGAACAAAAACAAAACACACCAATATTGTCATTCTAAAAGAAATGAGTGCAAAAGAAAATTCTATAAACAACATTGTTCTTTCCAGAAAATTACATTAAGAACTACTACGTTACATTAAAGAACTACTACGTTACATTAAAGAACTACTACGTTACATTAAAGAATTTCTTCGTATTGAATAGTGCTACGTTTTTAATTCATCATAATCGTCAAGTACCGTCTCCGCAACGAAGGTTGGCTGCAAAGACCTCCAACATCCCCTGTCTATTGTCTTCGTGGTGCATTTTGCTAGACTGTAACCTGTCCATCTTGTGATGTTACTCTCCCACTTTTATCCCTGCCTACCACTTGCTCGCTTTCCTTTGACTTTACCTTCCAGTAAAATCTTCAATAAAGTGTCATGCCTTTTAATGTGTCCAAAATATTTTATTTGCCTGATCTTTATTTCTCTTATTAGTTCTTTCTTAAGTGTTTTTAGAACCTCTTTGTTTGTTTTCTTCTCTGTCCATGATGTTCTCTCTATTCTTCTATATACCCATATCTCAAAGACACCAATTCTGACTTCTAACTGTTATGTTATTAATTACATTAACCCAATGCGTGTGTTAGTTAAATACAACCTCTACTGATTTACATTGCATGTGCTGCGCTGCAACTATCTAAGTCTATAATGGCGTTATATGAAATTTTTAAACGTATGTTATCAATATAACAGTGCATTAAAAGCACCAAAATACTAAAACGCAGACATCAAGTGAGGAGTTCGTTGAAAGTGGAGGTTTAATCATATGGAACGAGTGGATATGTAATTCGTGCTGTCTTCTTTGATATCTTAGTCAATATATTTTTCCCCACCTGCACACAGGTGGAATCTGGGCACAATTTCATCTTCATAATATGCGTCTTTGTAGCAGGGGGGTTAATAGGACTTTCTTACAAGCACACATAGTTAGAGGGTTGAATTTTAAATGAAGCCTTGACATTCACGCTTCACTGAGAATGCTGCTGACCGTGTAATTATGCCAAAAATCTCTCTAATTATTGCAAAAGCTATATTACATAGGATAAAATGAAGCCATGAGTTGCTGAGAGATGCAAATGCCAGCAGAAATGTTTATTTAAACATAAGACAGATTGAGACAATGTATGATAATTGCAGAGAGAAATGGGAGAGGAATTAGACAGAGTTGTTTAGTTAAATATTATTGAGACATAAATCAACAGAACTAGGGCAACAGATAATAAGAGTAAGTTTGACAAAAGAAATTGAATGCGAAAGTAAAAATAATATAAGACATAAATAAACGCCGAGAGAGAGAGAGAGAGAGAGAGAGAGAGAGAGAGACATGTGATCTTTAGAATGTAAAAGCAAGGTAAGCTCTTCCAAGTATCTTCTGGCACCTGGATTCTAATCCATGTAGAAATGCACGTAGAACATCTGGTGTTGGTTACAACTATTTCTAAGTGCCTCTTTGTTAGGCGTCTTTCAACTCATTGTCTGTCAGATCACTATTCTTTCATACATCACTGTCTGCATCTTGGCTGGCTTGGTTAAATAAATATGCAGAGTTGGCAGACAAATGGTTGAGAATATTTTAAGCCCAAAAATAAAAACCCAGATCGATTCAGACATACTGATTTAAAGATAAAATTACAGGCTTGTGTTAAATAATGGTGATAAAGATGATATTCATGAAGAAATGATGATGAAGATGGTAATGACGAAGAAGATGAAGATGATGTTGATGAAGATGATAATGAAAATTGTGATGATGATGACGAAGATGAAAATTGTGCTGATGATAATGAAGATGGTGATGATGATTATGAAAAAGAGGATGGTAATGATGGTGATGATGAATAAGGAGATTGTGAGGATGATGATGATAGTGTTGATGATGGTATTGATGATAACACCTTTAAGGAATGATATTTGTTTAACTTGTGATTCGCTATGCTAGGTACGATTGCAAGGAAATAGTTGAAAATCTTTGAAGACAAACAAAGCGAGATCCTATATTCTGACAGACGGATTTACACGATGATGGAGTTCCTCCTTCGCAAGCAAAGATGAGCATGGCATGAAAAACAATAAATGTGATGAAAAAGTCGGGGAAAAAAAACCATTTGTGGTTGTCTAATTTGGTTTGCGAGCTCGTAAATGCCTGATGAGTAGGATTCGTGCCAGGAAAGTTCTATTGCAATGCATGCAGGAGTGCAGAAAGTTCGTCGTAGAAGAGTTTTAGGATTTTTCCTTTCGCTTCCGTCGCTTGTATGTTACCTGCAGTGTTCTTTCTTTTTCAAATTTAGTGATGCCAGCAGTGATCTGGGTGTGCCAAGATGAGCGATCAGGGGCTGTAGCTCCCAGGAACTAGGATCGATGCCGCAGTGTTTGAGAGAGTTTTTCAGGTGATCCTTGAAGCGCTTATTCTGCCCTTCTCTTGAACGTTTACCATCGCACAACTCTCTTTAGAATAATCTGTTTGTAAGGCGCTTGTCTGCAATACGTACAATGTGGCCAGTCAAGAGGAGTTGGGACCAAATCAGCAGGCCATGGAGGCTTTGAATGCGGGACTTAAGAAGGATTTCCGTGTCTGGTACATGATCCAGCCAACTTACTCCCATGGGGTTTTTTATGCGATGAAGGAGAAAGAGGTAAGCTGTGGAGCGTGTTTCACATAGACTATCAAACTGAGACCACGCCTGATCCAGACGTTGGCACGAAGGTTCCCGAATGCCGTACTGGCATGACAATACACAGGGCAACATACTCGTAAATTGTCGCTGTTTGCGATTGGGTACTGCCGAGAAGAAAGCCGAGTTAGCGCAGTGGTTATCGCACTGGCTTCGCATATGAGTGGTCCTGGGTTCACTCCCCAGTTGAGGCGGAAATGTTTTTCAGATCACAACGGTTCGCTGGTCGACCCAGCCTTAACTGGGTACCGGATTAATCTGGGAAGTAAATACTGCGAGAGAGATGGCTACCGCCCTCATTTGCAGAGCCTCTGAAATGTGGATCGCTAACATCTCACACCCCTACGGCATTAATAAATACTATGGGTTACTTTACTTTTACTGCCGAGAAATACACACTTATTTACAGTATTGAGGTTTTGTTCAGTTACTGTGAGTACTGGTTCTGTATAGTGGACACCTGGTGCTGGTTGATACATAATTAATGTCTTCGCGGTGCTGATGGTGAGACCGAATAAAATAGGTCCATAACGCCCTGCTGGTCTTTCAGTCTGGCAGCTTTTAGTGCACAATCGTTGGCGAACAATAGGCCGTCTTAGTTTTTATCTTGGCCTGCAGTCTACTAAGATTGAAGAGACCCCCCCCCCATCAACGCGATTGCGAAAACAAACCCCTGCACTGTTATTCCGGAATGCATTATTTAACATGGCAGACAACATCATGCTGAAGCGTCAGAGCCAGATCGCAACCCTGTTTGACATCGTTAGTTACTGGAAACGGATTTGAGTAGGTACCGTCATCTTTCACACAGGCTGTCATACCATTATGGAACTGGCGAACCATGTTGATGAATTTTTCTGGATAAACAAATTTATCCATGATCTTCTATAATCCTTCGCAATTTACAGTGTTGAATGCCTTAGTTAGGTCAACAAATGTAGTGTAGAGACCAATGTTCTGTTCGCGAAACGTTTCCTGTAGTTATCTGGCATTGAATATCATGTCAACCTAAGAAAATACCAAGCCCTGTCGGAAGTCACATTGGCTCTCTGAGAGTAGACCAGTCTCAGGATGGGTTTGCAGTTCGTTTAAACACAGCTCTAGCCAATATCTTGCCTGCTATAGAGAACAGGGATATGTCTTTCTGGTTGTCGCAAGCTAGGCGATTTCCTTTTTTCGTGTATAGATGTAAGATAGAAACATCCTTAAAGTCTTGTGGTATCGCTTCCAAGTTCCATATTATCTGGAAGAGCTATGCGAATTTAGCAGTCATAACAGGGCCTCTGACGGCGTAAACTTCGGCTGGAATGGAAGCTGGAACTGGCGCATATTCTAGGGACATAATTGAGATTGCTTTATCTACCTCCTCAAGGCAAGGGGGCTCCGATAATGAATGATTGGTTGGCATTTGCGAGATGCGCGCTATCGCTTCATCGTTGATGTTGGAGGGACAGTTTATTATTTTCAAAATGTTACGCCCAGCGTTAGAGAATTTCCTCTGTTAGTGATGTTACGCTTTCCATCTGCGCTTAGAAGAGGAGACGTTCCTGTAAACTGAGGACATGTAACGATTAAAGACGATGATGTTTATGATAATGTTGATGGTAATGATGAAAGAACACCCAGGGAATGAGAACTTATCGCTTGTGTACGCTTTGCCACGTGAAGTTATACTATCAGTTTCAAATTCAACTATCATGTTGATTTTTTTGAATGGGTAAGTCTTCCAGAGTGCGTGCGTCTCAGATGACTTTCTATTCAATGTGGATTAGGGTGTAATTTCACAAATTTGAAAGTCTAACACAGAAGTGGTTACCAATGCGGGCCATGTGATGGCGCCCCTGGAGGCAACATATACTTGTATTCTGGTCAGAGGGGAAATTGTTTTTTTTTTCATATGAAGTGTTATCGAACCTCTTTGACCTTATTTTTCTATGAAGTTCTTCCTAATATTTTACATATCCAAATATTAGAGGCATACATTCTGTCTTCTAGTTGTGTCTCCATTGTCCATGCTGTTTTATGAGTTATACATTAATGTAAAATAGATGTAGCATTTTATAATCATTGTTTCAGAGGAGCATTTATCGTGATTTGCTTGGAATGACTGCAGGTACAATGGTTGAGTTCATTTCAGCAGTCAAGTCATGAGTCTCTAGGAAGCTTTATGGCAGTGGATATCGTAGTCCACATAGCGTTCAGGCGCATTAGTCAACTCTAATAACATTTATGGCAGGCGGAAGTGAACATAGTATTTGCTTTCTTTGTTGGTTAGAGGCGCAACAGGCACATTATATATATATATATATATATATATATATATATATCAATCCCATGGGCCTCCTAAAGGTGTTTACACATCATCATATCCTTATTATACACCAGGGACATGGATTTTTCATTTGTTTCTATCCTAGAATAATATCTCAGCCTCATTTCTTGTGGTTTCCCATCACGAACTCCATAGTCTCTCCTCTCCATAAGAAAATATTAATATCTAAACCAATCACACTGTGGACAGATAAAAACCAATCACACTGTGGACAGATAAAAACCAATCACACTGTGGACAGATAAAAACCAATCACACTGTGGACAGATAAAAACCAATCACACTGTGGACAGATAAAAACCAATCACACTGTGGACAGATAAAAACCAATCACACTGTGGACAGATAAAAACCAATCACACTGTGGACAGATAAAAACCAATCACACTGTGGACAGATAAAAACCAATCACACTGTGGACAGATAAAAACCAATCACACTGTGGACAGATAAAAACCAAAATGAAGATGTCTCTAAAGAAGGTAATTCCAAAACAGAGCTGCTTGCCAGAATCAAAAAGAGACAGTCAACCTTTTTTTGATCCATCTCGAGAAGAGAAAAGATGGGACATATTGTAACAACTAACAAGTTGAAGAACAAGATGGATAATAGAATACCAAGAGAGAAGATGCTTGGGTACATTGATATCGGAAATCATTGACATCACACGAGATAGAAGACAGTGAAAAGATATGATAACCAACAGTACACGGCATGGACTATAAGAATAAGAAAGAAATCACACAAAAGAAATGAGAATTGTAATATGCTACATCTACTGCACATTAATGTATGGCTCTTTTTCTTCTTTTTCAGCGTCCATTCTCAAACTGCCACTGGATCTCTCTTGTAGCAGACAATGGTCCTACTAGATTTCCAGCAGTATGTAGTTCAGAGAATGGAAATGCGTTGTGTCGCCGTTTTATTGGGCGCCATCGGCCTAACACATCCGTATTCAGCGGTAATGCATGGCTCAGAAACAAGGATAATCAACAAACAGCTAGAAGATAAAATTGATGACTGAAATATAGAAGAATATGGAAAACGTGATGGAGAGAGAAGACAACGAAGACAGAAATACTTGCAATATACACAGTAGTGTATGAAAATACAATTATTAAAGTAAAGTACAAATCAAATAAATTAAACAAATATTGAGCATATTAAAAGACATGACACTTTGTTAAAGGTACTACTTGAGGGCAGAGTTTATTGGAGGCGAGCAAATGGGAAGCAGAGCTACAAGTGGGAGGGAGATTTTATGATTTGGTGAAGATGCAGTCTGAGAGAGCATCACAAAGACAACAAACAGCAGAAGTTGGAGGCTCGTTGCTATCAACTGTCGATTGGAGACGGCCCTGGATGCTGAAGAATATCTAATAAGTTCGATGGACTGTTTTAAACTGTAGAATGTACCGGCACCGCCTCTGGTATTTATTATCAGATCTGGTATTGTTTGTTTAGTTGTTGAATACTGGTATTGTTTGTTTAGTTGTTGAATACTGGTATTGTTTGTTTAGTTGTTGAATACTGGTATTGTTTGTTTAGTTGTTGAATACTGGTATTTTAGTTTGTCAAGAAATTGTGACATATTTTACTGTTGAAATAAAGTCCGGTCTTTACTTCTGTTTATATATCGTTTTACCTGTTGCTTATTCTCTCTCTCCATATTATTGTCTCTATTTCGTCTTCTTTCTCCATTTATTTCTTTCATTATTCCTCTCTCTCTCTCTCTGCATATCATCAGTGTAACCCCCCCACAGAGTTTATCTTTCTTTCTTGATTCACTCTTGTTCTCTCTGCTACCCTTTGTCACTGTCAGTTCATTCCATTCTTCTTTCATTCTTGGGTTCATCTCTCTGCCCCTTTACCCTCCAACTGCAGCATTCCTCTACTTCAGTTATCTCTAAAATCTTCTTCCACTTTCATATCTTCACTTGTTCACTTTTTTACCTACCCCTAGCTGTCACACACTCTTATCTCATTTTTCAAACATACAAGTATGACTCTATGGATAGACATAATTATACATGACAATATTAAGTGTATGTGTGAGATTGGTACTTCCAGCAGTACATGTATTTATTATGTCGTTATCCCATGCTAACTACTGGGTATTCCACACGTCACTAACTTGGCCTGTGATCTGATAGTCATTGATGTGGTTCAGATCAAAATGAGAAGATGGTACATGCTTCATTTACCTCTTATCTGTGAAAATATAATTAGAAATGTGGCTACACTACACTTTTACTGAAATATTTAATAGAATCAACAAACATAGCCTCTGCATTTACCACATTATTTTCAGCCTCTTCCATTGCTAAAAAGGACAGAAGTCTTCTTGATACAGATATGGACAATGAAATGTCAAGTCCACAATTCCCTTGAAAGTGGCAGGCTATTTAACAAATGTGCAAACTAGTTACAATATTTCTAGCACAAATGTTGATTCCTATCATATTCTTCTTCCTGGTTCTCTAGCCCAAGTCAGACTGATATTGTTGTCATCAAAAACATGTACTGTGGTCATCAGCACCAATATAGGTCCATATAGCGTGTCAGTCAGACCTGTTTCAGATGGCCATAGTACAGCGGGAAGATCTGCAAAATATGTGATCTTTGAAGATTCTCCCACAAGGGCATATTTAGGTATCGCCAATAGCAAACTTCATGTATATGTGTTTGTTGTTTGAGTCTGTTGTAGCCTGTTCTCACTCTAAAAATGAGTGTTTGTTATTATCTTCCATACATGTAGATAGAATTGTCTTTAGCTTGATGGGTTTGTGATATATTCCATATTTAAGGAGCTTTTGACAATGGAATTCATTTCTAGTTATTGGTTCCTAGAAAAACTAACCCTTTATGTAAAATCTCAAATAACATAGCACATCATTCTACATAGATATTAGTTATCAACATATCAACTATTATCATGTCCATGGGTTTAACGTTTGCTTGTATACTTCAGTTCTGTATTGTTCATCGGTTTAACACATGCATTGTATACTACAGGACTACCTTGTCCATTAATGGCAACATTACTGTTCTCGCCAAGTTATCATTCAAGACATTACCTTTGCCTCCAGTATAATCGATATCCAGCACTCAATAGCCGTCTCTTATAACTTACATGTCAAGGCACATTTGTAGTAGAACAGGAATGCTTCTTTTTTGGCTCCCAGTACAACATGGACGTATCACGCACCAGGAACATATGTGCATATATAATCTGGCCTGGCTCCAGATGAGATTCTTCTCGTTGATAGCTCAAAATTCGTATTTGCAGCAAATGTAGGTAAGCTGGGTATAACAATAGAACACCTGGTCATGAGATGAGTAATGTCTATCTAACCATCCTGTTAGTCACAGGTATTACAGGTGAACAACTCTGCAGTAATGTGCACACTCTTTTCTGCTTAGACATAATATTTTAATATTTGACTAGGTCATTTCATTCGTACCTCTTCTGATGAGGTACATTTTCTTCAACTGCGGATGTGGTCAAGTTTGGTTATATTAGAGCTAAGGTAAATACCGATACTTGTAGGTGAGCATACTGTTAAAAATAAGGATTACATGTACCACGTCCGCCATTATTTATGCTGGTCATCAACTCAAATCGTGGAGGTCATGGTTCATGTATTTCTGAGACAACGATCTCCAAGTTGTTAAATACTATTCTACAATAATCTACGATGCTTATGATATTCAACTGAACTAATCTACAATAATCTACAAATCGTATGATATTCAACTGAACTAATCTACAATAATCTACAAATCGTATGATATTCAACTGAACTAATCTACAATAATCTACGATGCTTATGATATTCAACTGAACTAATCTACAATAATCTACAAATCGTATGATATTCAACTGAACTAATCTACAATAATCTACGATGCTTATGATATTCAACTGAACTAATCTACAATAATCTACGATGCTTATGATATTCAACTGAACTAATCTACAATAATCTACGATGCTTATGATATTCAACTTAAAAAATCTACAATAATCTACACATCGTATGATATTCAACTGAAATATGAATATTATTTATTTTGAGATCTCCTGGTGTAGTGATTACTACATTTGCCTTATGTTCGCAACGTTCGAAATCGAGTCGTTACATCACATTTACAATTTCAGGTTTTTTTCAAAGATTCCTTGTGAGTATAGTTTGAGCTACTGCATCATGAGTTTGAGTAAAAGAGCTTGAATCCCTTGTCGAGTATTACAAGGCACTTGTTGTGCCTGTGAAAATATGAAACGTTTTTGGTTGGCTACAGTGTGTTGACTTTTCAGTAACTAATATTTACTAGTCTAGCAAAATTTACTGGTCTAGCAAAATTTCTGAAGTTTACTTGCAGTGCAGACCTTGCATCTGTTAGGAGTACAACAGGCTAGTGGCAAAGTTGACGGTGAAAAGGTATGCGGTTACTACATTGATTGCCTAAATTTCTGCATGGTAATTATGATAAATCATTCTATTGAAACTTCATTTGTAATCCTAGAATTATTTGGATATTCTGTGTATTCCCAGCTCATCCATTTCTTACAGAATTATGAGCTGATCCAGCAGTTATACTCTGACCCAGAGGTTCTTAAACTGTGCTCCTCAGAGTCCTCGCAGGAGTCCGCGAAAATTAGGAGAATATTATGAGTGTTTACAATCCTATAAAATACACACGGGTAGATATCTTGGAGGTCTGAAGCAGAAAAAAAATTTAAAGGGGGATTCATACATTTTATGAATCACTACCAGACCAATATCTCCTGCGGCAATTTATCATTCTGGAGACATAAGCGTTCAAGATTCAGAATTGTCCAGTCAGGAGGTGTTACAGACATGTATTGTGAATGAATGAGTTATATGCACGCCAGATGTGGAATCATTTTACAGACTAGTATTATTTTGTTCAACATCAACTGAAATTTACTTGTGTAACTGTTTTAGTAGAATCTTATGGCGTTTTTTTAGATGACCATTTTCCCCTAAAATTTATTAGCGATTGAGGTTTAATTATATTTACTTTGTGACGTAATCCTGTAGCAAATATACGGTAACGCTTCTGAAAGTTCAATTTCTTAAAATAAAAGCAATGATATCCGTTGTTTTTATACGTTTCTCATAAAACTGATACAGTAAAATAGATATGCTATCATAAGTAACATAGGACAAAAGTTGATATTCCAGCAACTGTAATATACGACTAAAGTTGATATTCTACCAACTGTAATATACGACTAAAGTTGATATTCATCAACTGTAACATATAACTGACGTTGATATTCTATATAAACTGTAATATACAACTAAATTTCTTATTCTATCAACTCTAACATACAACTAAAGTTGAAATTCTAGAAAGTTAACATATGACTTGAAGTTGATAGTACATCCTATTCAGGACGTAGTAATCAATCGAACTTTGCTTTTGGCATTAACGATGTTCTATACAATATCAACAGATTCGGTATGTTGTCATAGCTATTTCAATGGTCCCGATACATAGTTCAACAGAGCCGAGCAACCTTTTACTGTCTACCAATATTTCTCCTAGTGATAATTTCTCTGTACACATGAATACACATGTACCAAATGAATATTGTTTTTATAGATCATGAGAACGCTTTGGACCGAATAAATAGAGAAATAATCTGGGGTATTCTATAAAAGTATGGAATAAAAGGAACAGCTATTTGTCTGTGTAAGAGTCATAATCAAAGATAGTGAAAGCGCTGTTAGAACAAATGCAAAACCCACTAAGTCGCTTTCAGTAACATCAGGAGTTAGACAGGGATGTGTCTTATCATCATTATTGTTTATCATTTACATGGAGAATATTATAAAAGCAGTAAAAACACCACAAGAAGCTTAGAAACCAAATGACTTAACTGAGCTACTCTTTAATGACGATCAGTGCCTACACCACAGTTCAAGTGTAGAGCTTCAATATCACAGAACCCTACTCAACGAAAGCTGTCTCAAACACAACATGAAGATCAACACAGAAAAGACAGAATTAATGTATATAAATGCGAAAAATGCAATGCAATCAACTTAAGGATAAATGATAAACTACTGAAACGAGTGCAGGAATTTCAGTATCTAGGGAGCATTTTTACAGCTGACGGAAGAATGGACAGCGAGCTAGAGACAAGAATTCAAAAAGCCAACTACGTAAATTATTAACTTAACAATTTTGAAACATACATTTATCACTATGGAAACCATAAGGAAAATCATACATTCAATATTCATACCAACATTATGTTTTCAATGTCAGACATGGACACTAACTAAAGAACCAGACGGAAACGTTTCTACGTGTGAAATGAGATATTTAAGAAAAGCAGCAAACAAATCAAAAAAGAGATCATGCGAGAAATGAGGATAAAAAAACTGCTGGAACAACATAAGCGGTCAAATATATTGAAAAACAGAGATTAAAATGGTTCGACCACCTAATGAGAATGAGCCCTTATTGGCCAACGGCAAGAGCATACAACATAAAATGGAAACAGCAAGACACAGAGGAAGACCAAAAAGAAGGTGGATTGAAGGAGTTACCAACATTCTGACACGGCACAGTATTACTGCACATCGAGCGACCTGACGTACAAGAAGCCAAAAAGAGATCTTCATTCAATTACGCCTCACAGCATAAGCAGAAAAATACAATATATAGATAGATTCCTCTAAAGTACCTAGAAGATTATATACATCTAACAGTCATGGAGACAGAAAGTGGAACCAGATATATGTTATTATAATCAAGAACAGGCAAAGAAGCAGCGTCAAGAACAATAACACATATCCAGGACCTGATATCAACTCTGATCACAATCTAGTGCTGTAGAAAATACATCTTAAATTTTAAAATACATAGCATAAAAGAAATCAAGATACACAGATAGAGACATCAGGACTAAAACAACTAGATATGCATTAAAAAATTATTTGTAGATCTAATGATATAATGCATGGAACAATACAGAAGGGATAATCCAGAAGAGAAAATAGACAATAAATGGGACAGCCTAAAGATAAGCATTTAAACATTAAATGAAAATTTATCAATAAGAAAAGCCAAAAACAAACGAAAATGGGCGACAGATGAAATGTTAGAGAAAATGTCATAAAGCAAGAAAGCTAATAATACCTAAAAATATTCACTTACAGAAAAAGAGATACATAACATATGAGAACAGCGAAATAACAAATTCTAGAAACAAAATGCAGATAAATAGATGATACGCTACTACAATAGAAGACCAAAAAAATGCTTTTTAACTCAAATAAGACAGAGCACAAATAAGAAAATGTCTATAAATATTAGCTTAAATCATATAAATCATATTAAAAATAAGAGTAGAGAAATTATATTTGATAAAACAAAAGTACTTACATGATTTGCAGATTATGTGACATATGTTTGACGACAAACGGAACAAAAAGCCTACAATAAAAAACAATGATAGACAAGCAATACTGTAATCAGAAGTAGAAAATGCAATAAAAATAAAATGTGGAAAGGCTGAAAGGATGACAACATAACAAGCAGACATTATAAAAACTGTAGATGAATTTAGTGCGGAAACTATAACAGAACTTTGCAATGACATTGAAACAGGCCACATACATACAGAGCTAACATCACGAATATTCATATCACTACTTAACAAGTCCATGTATTTGTATTTTACAGAATGCAAAACAATAAGCTTAATGAGCCACATAGCGAAATACTACTCAAGATAATACATGACAGAATTAAAATAACAATATAAACATTGAGTTCGATGAAGAACAATTCGGTTTTAGGAAAAACAAAGGAACCATAGAAGCTACACTTAGTATCCGACTAGTGATAGATAATATTGAAAGATAGTATAGAAGTCCAAAGAAGTATATATATTTGCTTCATAGACTACAGCAAGGCATTTGATAGAGTACAGCATGAATAATTTATTGAATTGCTTCAAGAAATAGGCATAGATGGAAAATACATCAGACTGATTAGAAATATATTTTGGGAATAAACTGCATCAATAAGGTATGAAAACAGACACTCACCATACATAGAAATAAGAATAGGGGTAAGACAAAAATGTATTTTATCACCCAGTCTATTTAATATCTACACAGAGAATATCTTTAAACATATAGAAAAAAAATGACAGGATTCAAGATAAGTGGGAAAATAATGAACAACCTAAGATATGAAGATGAAACTTTTCTTTTAGCAGAAAGTGAACATGAAAAAAAGACAAATAGATCAAATCGATAAATCAAGAAAAGAATATGGACTAGATATAAGCATCTAAAAAAACAAAAACATTGATAATCAGCAAAGTTACAGAAGAGCATATACTAAACATAAAAATACATGGAGATAAACTACAAAAATTAGAACATTATCAATATCTCGGACACATAATAACAAATAATGGCAGATGTGAAACAGAAGTTAAAAGAATAGAAATAGCTAAAAGTACTTTGAATAATATGAGGAAAATATTAACATCTAAACAAATTACAAACAAGCTAACAATGAAAGTTATAAAATGCTACATATATTCTATATTAATGTATATCTCATAAACATGGACAAGAAACAAACACTTAGAAGACAGAAATGATGCATGTGATATGTGAACATATAAAAGAATATGAACAAAATTATGAACAGAGAAGCAAAACAAACAAAACGGCTCTTACAACACTTCTTATGAAGAAAGAAATATTAACGGAAATAATGATCAAACAAATAAAATATTTTGAACATGTTAAACGACGCGACAGATTGTTGAAGACATTATGTATGAGTTAAGTCGAGGAGAGGTGAGCACGATGTAAGCAGAGATACAAGTGCGAGAGTAACTTTGCAAAAGTTACATTCTAGCAGAGTGCACCACCAAGATAAGACTGGAGAGGTCAGAGGTCTGTTGCAGACATCCTTCATTGCGGAGACGGCACTTAAGGTTGATGAGTGTCATAATTACCTCATCAATGTCTCTTCTTATCCATGTGCCATTCATTATGTCTGTATCCGCCATTGAATCAGAATCGCCCGTGTGTTGTCGGGGCCCGAAAGGGAGCAAAGAATAGCAACACTATTTACCTTCCACGCATGTCGTAAAAGGCGACTAAGGAGGTCATGGGATGGAGTTGGCTGTCCCATCCCATATAGGGTCAGTGATTCAAAGTCATGCTGAAGTCGGATGGGTCAGGCCGAAAGGCGCAGATGTTGCAGCAATGCTGTAAACCATGGCACAACGCATTCCGTTCTCCGGACTACATCCTGCTAATCTGCAGGAGTATGAGAACGAACGCAGAAGAAGGAGAAGAAGAATCAGAATCACTTTTAGTAATCTCCAGTTGCAACTGAGAAATCTATTTCTACTGGAACTGAGAGTTACCTGTCTACTAGAACTGAGAGTTACCTTTCTACTAGAACTGAGAATCACCTTTCTACTAGAACTGAGAATTACCTTTCTACTAGAACTGAGAATTACCTTTCTACTAGAACTGAGAATTACCTGTCCACTAGAACTGAGAATTACCTTTCTACTAGAACTGAGAGTTATCTTTCTACTAGAACTTTGAGTTACCTTTTTACTAAAACTGAGAGGTACCTTTATACTAGAACTGAGAATTACCTGTCTACTAGAACTGAGAGTTACCTTTCTTCTAGAACTGAGAGTTGCCTTTCTACTAGAACTTTGAGTTACCTTTTTACTAAAACTGAGAGGTACCTTTCTACTAGAACTGAGAGTTACCTGTCTACTAGAACTGAGAATTACCTTTCTACTAGAACTGAGAGTTACCTTTCTACTAGAACTGAGAGTTACCTTTTTACTAAAACTGAGAGGTACCTTTCTACTAGACCAAACTGTTGAACATCTAGTGTTGATTATACTGCAGGGTCCAGCCTTGTGAAACAAGTTCAAGAAATGTGTACGTTTCAAAGAGATCTTGTGCAACAGATTTCTGTTCACCCTATCATGCTACGTCTCTGTCAATGTATTTTCATTCATCCGTGCACGTTCTCTTCAGTTACGCCCAATGACTCTGTTTTGTTCATATCATGTAACCTTCTCTCTCTCTCTCTCTCTCTCTCTCTCTCTGTTCTGGCACATGCAAGTGAATTAAAGCGTTTTATCGCTGCTCATAGAAAAAAAACCATTCACATTCCCAACAAAATAATTTGTTTCACGTGTATCTGTTTCTTCTATTCAAGAGCTCTATATTTAATCCCCGTTTATATGATATCAGATCTGATCATGCATCATTTATGAAATTTTTTTACCACCAACCATAAAAATAGTTATATATTAAATCATGAATACTTTAGATTTTCCTTTATCCAGTTCGTAGCATAAAGCCATTGCATTTTGACAGTTGCGCTTTAATACAAAATAAGTCAGTATTTAGCTGTTATGGTTATTTCAAAGAAACAAAATATCACAACTTACAAGATCAAAGTGAATGATATAGTATTAAAACAGATCCACCAATTCAAATATTTAGGTACAAAGATTGCAACAGATGGAATAACTTCAACACAAATAGGAAGCAGAATAGGGCAGGCATAAACAATATTCAGAAAAATGAAAAATATTTTGTGTAATATATGACCTTCTCATTATAGGTGAGAGATTTCTGCAGTGCTATATAACTCCTATACTAACATATGGATGCGAGTCTTGGACAGTAAACAAACTAGAAAGTGGGAAATTAGAGGCAACAGAGATGTGGTTCTATAGAATAATGCTGAGAATATCATGGACTGTCAGAAAAACTAATGTGGAGGTGTTGAAAAAGTCAAATGCGAAACAGACCTTAATCAATAACATAAGAAAAAATACATTCTTCATTTTTTGCCACTTCATGAAACAAGGAGGTTTGGAGAACTTAATCGCAACAGACAAGATTGAAGTCAACAGAGACAGAGGGCGACAACGTGAGAAAATATTAGACAGTTTGACAACCTGGCACAGCAGGGTTACAATAGTGAGCCTGACACATAATACTGGAGACAGAGAGCTGTGGAGAGTGATGATCGCTTATCCAAACGGCATGGCACCTGATGATGCTTATTTAGCTGTTACATCAGCAGTTAGATGAGCAGGCAATCCTCGTTCAAGTTCATCACTAGTAATTTGGAAAAGTCCTTGTCCGCTTATCACCCCCCCCCCCCCCACCCCCACCCACGCAACATTTTGCTGTCGTCTTACCAGCAACCAGGAAATTGATGCTAGCCCTCAGTTTCTGAGTAGATACCAAGTTTAGCGTAATCTCTGCGTAGCACGGACGTTTGGACTCATCGCTGCGTAGCACGGAAGTTTGGTGTCATCGCTGTGAAGCACAACGTTTCGTCTCATCGTAACGTAGCATGACGCTTGGTCACATCGCTGAGTAGCACGACGCTTGGTCACATCGCTGAGTAGCACGACGCTTGGTCACATCGCTGAGTAGCACGACGTTTTGGCTAATCGCTGTGTTGCACGGAAGTTTGATCTCATTGCTGCGTAGCATGACGTTTGGTCTCATCCCTGCGTAGCACGGAAGTTTGGTCTCTGCTGCATGGCTGTTTAAGACCATGTTTGACATTGGTAGCAGAGTGTTGGTATAAAAATTGTAAATATTATCTGGGTGTTTTTAATTTCCATCTAGATTTTTGGATCAAGAAGTAATGGTGAAACTGTGTACGCCATTGTGTTTTCTTTCTGGCACCATGTTTCTATTTCTCTGTCTAGTCTTCCAATTTTCGAAAAAAAATGCTGCCTAGATATTTAAATTCTTTGGCTTGTTTCACTTTGTTGTTATCTATCATTATATCCATTGGTGTTGCAGACTTGCTAATTTTCAAAACTTCTGGTTTTTGTACGTTAATTTTCATGTTGTCCTTTTGACATGCTAATATCAATGTGTTGATGTGATTTTGCTAATTTTCCTCATCTATGTATATTAGACTTTGATCATCATCAAATAGTAGTTCGTTGATTTCAAAACTAACAAGTTCCTCGTTAGCTTTATTTGCAATCTTTTTCGTTTTCTTGATGTGAGTTTCTTTTATTATTTTATCCATGTATATGTTGAAAAGTAGAGGTGAAAGCAATCAAACTGGTCTTACTCCAGATCTTGTTTCGAAAGGTTCAGTCATTCCATCTGTTGTTCTTAATTAGGTTTAGCATATTTGATATATCGCTTTTATATTATCCAACAGCTGTCCTCGGATGTTATAAATTTCTACGTTTTCCCATAGAATGCTTCTATCTACTCATAAGTTCAAATACCATACAGATATTGCACAGCCGTGAATTCAAGTGTATGTCAAGTATGTCACGGTGCATTCCGGATCACATCAAAAGCTGTATTTACATCAAAGATGTGATGTAACCAATCCTCAATTGTTTATGTATCTTGGCAAGTTTTGAGGATCCGGCCTGACTAATATCTTTCTGTTCACTATACTTACTTTTAGCAGCTTTACTTTTCTTCGAGTTTCTAGTTGTGTGTATCTCTTGCACATGCTATTCCTTGTTCTTTACATCAAATATGTGTATGTGATTCAGAGGGTTTAACTTTGTTTTTGGGCGATTACCAGTGCTGACAGATAACTGGGGGGGGGGGGGGGGAAGCGCTTATCTGTGGTTTATCCCAGTAACATGTAGTTTCGAAACCCGTGTAAATTACCTTTCTGAAGCTTTAGGTATCGACTCCGGGAACAAGATGGAATGAGAATTGACTGTACCTAAAAAAATAAACATAATTGTCTCTGATCGGTACATTCCGGTTTTCAGAGACTACAAAACTGCCGCAGTGCAGTGGTACAGAACTGATATTGGAGGCTCGTTGTCGTTGTATATGGTACAGAAGAAGAGAGAAAAAAAGCCTAAATTAAGTACAATTGGAAATATTAACATAGTATGCGCTACAGCACACATGGAGGCGCATGAGAGCAAGTGATAGTGTACCTCGGCATCGAATTACCCACGACATAACTCGTGCGTCACTGATTGTCGATAATATGCTTCAAAAATTGTATAATTGGCTCGTAGTAACGAAGATTTATTTAACATAAATCTAAATTCAGTAGAGCAGAAGAATAAATGCAGACCCTCAAACCTGAACTCGATTGTCACGATGTTTGCGAAAAATTGTCGTCTAGGAAGTCGAACCCAACCCCTAAGTCAAATTCTTGTAACAAGCGTTTCCTTAATAAAAACAAAGTTCTTAGACGACAAACGTTTTTTTTATCTTTCGGTATTGTGAGCAATAGATTGTCTAATTACACCACGACAGTTCACTGACAGCAGAATACCTCATGAATACCTAATTACACCATGCCATTTAACTGACAGCAGAATACCACATTAATACATAATTACACCATGACATTTAACTGTCAGCAGAATACCACATGAATACCTAATTACACCATGACATTTAACTGACAGCAGAATACCTCATGAATACATAATTACACCATACCAGAACACTGACAGCAGAACAATTATGCGAGAAAGGAGTAGTCGTCTCAGGTCCAACTATTTCTATTAAAAAAACTGCCACCAAAAACATATTGACTTCTAAAGTAAAAAAAAAACACAAAAGGTTATAAACCATAATGGCATAGAGTATGTGCACTTTCAACGACTAGAAAGATTGGAAGACTGGCTACCCGAATCTATCTATATGCTATGTATATGGCATTGTTATTCAATTGTTTGCAGAATTTTGTTTGGCACCATTAATTCAGTAGCATCGTTAGTACAATTATGCGTCATCCAATATCATAGCCAGTACAATTATGCGTCATCCAATATCATAGCCAGTACAATTATGCGTCATCTAATATCATCGCCAGTACAATTATGCGTCATCCAATATCATCGCTAGTACAATTATGCGTCATCCAATATCATCGCTAGTACAATTATGTGCCATCCAATATCATCGCTAGTATAATTATGCGTCATTCAATATCAACGTCAGTACAACTATGAGTCATTCAATATCAACGTCAGTACAATTATGCGCCATCCAATATCATCGTCAATATAATATCGCAATCCAATACCATCGCTAGTACAATATTAACAATCCTATAGCATCGTTCCCTCCAGGGCCAGATAAATGGAACACATTATATGGAACAAAACAACAACTCACAAACACATGCATATATCACACAATGGCATTGGGTCAAAGGGCATGAGCCCATGGACCGCTGGATCAGCAACCAACCAACCATAGCATCGTCAGTACAATGTGTAACATCCAATATCATCGCAAGTACAATATGCACCATCCAATATCATCGCAAGTACAATATGCACCATCCAACATCATCGCAAGTACAATATGCACCATACAATAGCATCGTAAGTACAATGTGCACCATCCAATATCATCGCAAGTACAATATGCACCATCCAATATCATCGTCAGTACAATTTGCACCATACAATAGATTCGCAAGTACAATGTGCACCGTCCAATAGCATCGCCAGTACAATGTGCACAATCCAATAGCATCGCCAGTACAATGTGCACCATCCAATAGCATCGCCAGTACAATGTGTAGCATCGAATACCCAATCACGAGCAAGTTCGATCAAGTTATATGTGTAAGCTGGACCGACAAACAGGTCCACCAACCTTCCGACAATGCTGACATAGCTGTACTAAATCATACAAATATCTCTAGAGGTCTATTAGATATTTATATAGGAACGTACATATGGCGATGCTTAAGGTAGTCTCGATAACGGAGCCAAAATAACATTCTATTTTCTCATTCTGGTACACGGGTGGAGAAGAAAAACCAACATTGAAGGTGACAAATATGTTGCTTTTGGAACACTAAGCAATGAGAGGCGATTGAATAGTTTAATCTCATTTCATCTAGAATTGTTCGTGGCTGAGTGGTTAGAACGTCACCAAGTAACATTATGCTGACTGAAATGAAATATCTTTACAATATAAAACATATCTTTTTTGTGCGGATGTAGGGTTACCATATGGTCCTCTTTTCTAGGAAATCTCCTCTTTTTATGCCATAGATTTTGATCCAAGCGGATTTTTCTTATATTCAACAATGTCCGGTTTCTACTTTCCACACTGTTATTAGAAATTTCCGTAATAATATAACGAAGGATGTAAGAAATCCAACTTAAATGATTTACAATAATTTCAATCAATAATTAATTGTATGTTTCAACTTTGTGCTAGTCGTGTTCTTCTAGAAGTTACAGGTTTCTCATGTTCTAATTGGATGTTCCAGAATATCCGATATAACAGGCATGTGTACTGCGTCACTACAAACCACTCTGATTATTGTCATGTTTATTATTGATCATTTATTTATACTATGTTACAACAGCTAATGCAACGCACAACAATAATCGTATTGCGGTACACAGTGACGTAAAATGTTTATCAGAGATCCCGGGTGACCCTTGATGAGGTACCAAGCTGGAGTGATGCAGAAGCTGCTCTCGAATCTCCAATGCTTGATTAAGGTGTGAGTTTCAATTGATTATGTGAAGTATTTTGATCAAATTAGTAATTAAATAACTATAATAAATTAAATAATATTCGTAGAAAAAACTATAAGAATGATAAAAACCTTATTGAGCTGCTGTGACATCAAAAATGGACAAAATATGTTGGAAAGATCTGAAAGTATGAACTTCATTCAGAAATGATAAAATTTGCTCACTTCTTTATGTCTATCTCTCCTCATAATCGCAACGTGGAACAGTTTTTTCTCTCTTTCATGCTGGCTCAATGTACACATGATAGAAACAAGTTATTGTATTTGTCACTTATTTGTGTAATA
This sequence comes from Meghimatium bilineatum, assembly GCA_034231615.1. Taxonomy (NCBI): domain Eukaryota; kingdom Metazoa; phylum Mollusca; class Gastropoda; order Stylommatophora; family Philomycidae; genus Meghimatium; species Meghimatium bilineatum. The sequence continues at coordinate 21,894,047 of CM067318.1, forward strand.
TTACTTCAAAGACATGCTCTGTCAACATTTTGTATGGTTACTGATAAAGTAAGACGCCATTGCTCAAATAAATTCAATCTTCAGATAGTAATGAGAATAGGATAGCGAACGAATCTCAATAATGAGAGCTACACATTTGTTTCTGCATACGTACAGTAAGTGTAGATCTGTGGATTTAATTTGATGAAATTCAGAATATTAAAACTAAACTTATATTATTGATTTGTTCAATCTTGTGAACAAATAATGTTGGAAATGTATTTGTTTTCATATGATAATTGCTTGATTTATATGATTTCCAGTTAGAATGTGCATAATATAAAAGTTATCTTTTTTCATATAAATAGCGCTATCTTTTGTTCTGTTTTTGTCTGTCAGAAATGTCATTTCGTCTTCTTTTCACTTGATGGAAATATGTTAATCCTAGAACCCGATGCTGTCCAATGTCTTCTTCTTCTTCTTACTCGTTCGTTCTCAAAGTCTTATAGAATAGCAAGATATAGTCAGGAGAACTTAATACTTTGTGTCGTTTTTTAAAGCTTTATTTGGATATCTATACCTTTCGGCCTGACATACTTCAGCATGACTTCTGGGTCTTTGATCTTCTAAGGGATGGGACAGCCAACTCTACCACCAAAAATCTCCTTGGCAGTCTCCTGCGACTTGTGTGGCAGGCAAAAGAGCTACTGTTAGTTGCTCGCCTTATGCCCACAAAACGGGCGTGCTTTATTATTAATGCTATCATTATTACTGAATTATTATAGCTGAAGACAAGTGATCACGCGGTAGAGCAATAATTAGGTATAAAGACATCTGCAAATCCTCAAATCAAATCCTAGATCCCAAAATCTAGGAAAACACGGCCGAAATTTGGGTTGTCTAACCTTCCTGCGGGGGGGGGGGTGCAACATTTTTCAGAAGTAATATCTTTAGAAATATAGAGGGAAAAGAGAGAGGAAGACGCAAACATGTTCTGTTGCTATGACAAATTTGCTTGAAAAGTACATATTCCTGAGAAAAATGTTCAAAGGATTGCTACTTCTTTTTGCTTAATGACGGTCTGCAAGACGCAAAAAGGGTTACGCACGCACACACACACACACACACACACACACACACACACATATACACACACCCACATATATACACACACCCACACACATATACATACATTACTACTATTGTTATTATTTGTACAAAATGAAATGAGTAGACTGTATATTAACAATATCATTGACAAAGAGACGTACCATCCGTAAAGACCTAGACAGAAGAATAAGACTGATTCCTCAAAACTATCCACACAAAAAATCCAAGCTAACATATTTCGGTCATGTAAAGAGAAATCATAGTTTAGAAAGATTAATCATTGAGGGGGGAAAGTTTCATGAAAGAGAACAAGAGACAGATAAGGACTAAGATGGGCACAGAATGTCGTAGACCTTCTGAACATAACACTGAAAGAGACTGACCGGTTTGCACAGAACTGAGAGTCTTACAGAATGGCAGTGAGAACAACGTTCTGTAAAGGACATATCACATTTGTTATATCTTTTATTACTATTATTACTATTGACATACTTCTTGTTACTATTGTTATACCTCGTATTATTACTATTATTATTATAATAACCCGCACACTTACATGGTTTGAACTTTATATCAAGATAAACAAAAATAGGTAGATGTGTTACCAAAATAAAACATAGAGACAGACAACTGTATCTCGTTGTTAGCTTGTTTAATGTTTTATTTTGGTAATACATCTAACTATTTTAGTTTATCTTGATATTTGCCCTGTGTTACTCCAGCCACCTACTTCATGTTTAGGGCTGTTACCCTGGTGGAACATTTACCTTTGAACTTCATAGAATGTGAATCAACGAAGTATTACGAAAAAGTAGAGTCAGATGTGAAATAAGAGTCGAAGGAAATAGTTGAATCTTATTTCTTGTATATGATACTGCTATTCAATCATTGCTGTGTTTAATACTTTCCTTCGAGTTCTGTCACTAACACATACCGCCGAGTTCTGTTTGTAAACACTAACAACTACCGCCGAGTTCTGTTTGTAAACACTAACAACTACCGACGAGTTCTGTTTGTAAACACTAACAACTACCACCGAGTTCTGTTTGAAGACACTAACAACTAACGCCGAGTTATGTCTGTAAGCACTAACAACTTTACCACCAAGCCAACGATGTTTGCTTAGCTGCAGTTAAATCGTACAGAACTCTCTAGGGAACTATAAAATGTTCAAATAGGAGCACATATTGCAAAGCTTAGGAAGTGTCGACATCAAAACAAATAAACAATTTATTTGTTTAACTATTCCTGGGAAATCATAATAAATAACATCATCAATTAGGAAAGGTAACGTCTGAACTATGCATATATAGATTCCAAAATCTAGGAAAACAGCTGAAACTCTGGCTATCCGGGTGCATAACCTGCCTGCGGTCTGAACAACCTGCAATTATAACAAGAGTAAACACAGCATTCGGATTTGGGCCGCAGTAACACACATACAGAAATAATTATTTTATAAATAGGTAAGTAAGTTTAACTGAAAAATAGGTACTACTGATATTAGTAAGATAATGGAGGCAATGATAATGAAGAATAAGGATAATATCGAAACGTTCATTTGTATTGTTTTCATTCTTTTTTATTATGTCTTTATTTCTCGTATCACTATCGGTTGTATTTTTATGTAACACATCGTTACGTGTTTGTGTTCGTGTTCAAATTCCCGCTGGAAGTCTCCTGTACCTGAGACAATCCATCTAATAGGTTTACTGCAGGATGTAATCCAGACAACGTAAGTGCATGTGTAGCCATTTCTGCGATACTGACCCGACGAATCAGACTTCGATGGTGGTAACTAATGCAATGAATGTATTAGCAAGTCTCACATACAATGATAATCCACACACATCATCATCATCATCATCATCATTAAAGTTGCTGCTCTATGTTCCAGAGAGAAATGATAGAGAAGATGAAGATGCTATAAGGCTCCTACATATGATACTCATCACATACGACAAACACTGACATATAAAACATATACAGACACACAATCACACATAAACATACACAGAACACAGACTTACAAATAAAAGATAAAAGCACAACACAGACTCACACATAAATCATACGCACACAACAGACACACATAAAACACACGCACACAACAGACACACATAAAACACACGCACACATAGAGACATAAAAATATATTGTAGAAAAACGTGCACAAACATCTACATACCAACACATAAAATGCAAGCACAGCACACACACACACACACACACACACAAACACACATCCTAATGAGAACACACAGTTAATACACATGCACCGTATAAAAAAAGAATAAAACACGCAATACTCTCACACAATACACAAAACAAAGGTAGAAATAAGCTTCAGCAAACATTACATTTTCATAGTACTCCTTGTAGCATAACAACACACCTGAGGTCAGGTATCGGATAAAGGTATGGGAAAACGTGTGCACTATTTGAATATTTTGATTGACATGTTACAACGTTCTAGTAATTTTAAGGATACAACTAATTTTATATGATAACATATAAGAAAATCATTATTTAGCTAATTCAAAGTTTCTGCTGATATTGGCTGAACCCGTCATTAATATGCTCTGACTCTGACCCAGGGATCTCCCTAGCTTAGTGGTTAAGCTGTTCACCTTGTGGGGTCATGGAAAAGAGATCATGGGTTCGAATTCGATTCGTTTCGATTTGTGTACAAGATGCATTTTTTTCGGAGATCTCTGTGGATTATCGCTCTAGTTACGTGCTATGAGCGGTACTCTCGGTACGTTACCGCCGCGAGGGTGACGGAGTATATATGGGAAAGCGAGTACAGTGAAATCAATCCTCTACGTCTTTTGAACCCTTTTGAACCCGTCTGATCCAGATGTACACTAAATTACGAGTTTCGGTTCCTGGGGTATTGCTTGTGGCATCTGCTGCGGTGCTCCCTGCCCTAATCTCCACTGCTTATTTTTGGGAGACGGTATACCACTGGTTTCAAACACTATAATACAGGGTGTCCATCTTGTGACATGGGACTTATTTGAATTCAAGTAAAACGCAACGTCATTTTTACGTATTGGTTCGAACTCCATTTAACTGTTCTTCAGAAAATCACTGCTTTGTGCAGATGTTTCAGTACTTGATCTCATTCTATAGTGCGTTTCTTAATGCATGCCCCTCATGTTGTAACTTAAAATTTTGCAATTTTGCAACTATTTTACAGGTATGCATGACATTTGCAGAAATGTTTTTAAAACGTAGCGACACAATCTATAAATATTTGTAGCACAATTGAACGAAAAATGTCCCAATTTGTCTATATATTTGTTTGTGCAATTTATGTATGTACACAGACACTGAAGTTGTTTGTGTTAAAAATAATTAAACTACCGTACATGACCATTTGGTGTGAAATTTGGAATACAATCAAACCTGTTTGTGTCGCGATTTGAAAGCTGCGCACGATTTTAATGTAAAGTTGAGTCAAATGCGTTGATCTAGATCATTGGAAGACTTGTGTCCTTTTCTTTGCAAAGCCGTTGTGTCCTCTAAGTAAAAGTTACTATTTATTGACAATGAATATTGCTGTGAAAGCTTATACATTTTTTTTGTCGGGAGTCTGAACGTGGACAACTGTATTACTCTATTAATAATCCGAGAAAGAGAGTATTGTACATTTTGAATGTAAATAATCGTTCATTGAATAGATGTATCAGAGATAGGGACGACAGATGTTTCAGTGAAGGAAGAGCGGCAGGTAGAACTATTTTAGACAATTTTGACAAATATCGTATTAGAAGAGTCATTTGCAGAATTTGATATGAAAGCAAAATTTTACATTCCTTGATGTAACAAATATATCTCAATTTCTGTGTAGAAGAGGATATGTTTGATTTCTGAATGCATCAAATATATTAACCATACGTTTTCTGTTAAACCTATATAGTATGAAAATAATATACAAAATGGCACTGATCAAGGAATATTTACAAGTTGCTAACAACATACACCATCATTTACACCACACATTAAAATATAATAAAGGAAACCCCATCAATAGAGGTAGGTCATGGACGTGGTCAAGGAGTAGGGGAAACTCTCCACACTATCTAGAAGAGCTCGAAGAACTTCTAACCAATAACTGACTGGGACTTTGATTTTATTCACCTTGTAAGGGCTGCGATCGGGAGCAGAGAATTTATAGGAATTATAATGCCCCCCCCTCCCCATTTGTCTTCGTGCGTGTTTCTGAGAAAGAAACCATTATATTAAATGGGAAACAGTTGTGTGAAATATACGAAAAAAATTTTTTAAATACCAGTTTCCTCGAGCATTTACTAAATACAGTTACTTAATTGTAAACAATTTAAAGCAACTCAAGAAAATGTGCGTTGCGCCTATGCCACATATCTATTCTCAAAATCTATTTTGAGAAATTACTGTACATATAATTTTGTTTCTATCACTATAGTAGTCACACGTTCACAAGCATCAAATGAATATGCCACCACTTGTAAATGGCAAGACTTTGTGAAACAATATTTATAAATTCCCTAAGTCGTTCATTATTATATTTAAACTGCTATGAAAAATCTCATTAAATTCCGCTAAGTGGTTATTGATATATTAAAGCGAATATGTGAGCAACTATTTTGAAACGCACTATAACTAAACCTCGGCGGATACTTCCAACACCTTTTGTGAATACAGCTGCAATGTGAAAATCTACCCACAATAAGACATACAATAGCAGTATATGTTGCAGTGGCGAATATGAAAGTTTGAACAGCAATATTTTCACAACGTTTTTATTAATTTGACACCCTATACAAGTTTATTACAAATATTTATTCTTTTTCGATCGTTCTCAAACTCCTGCAGATTAGCAGCATGTAGTTAGGAATGCATTGTAGCATGCTTTACAGCTTAGCTGCGATATCTGATTTTTTCGGCCTGACACATCCTGCTTCAGCATGGCGTCTGGGTCACCTAGACCCTATAAGGGAAGGGACACCCAGTTCAACCCATAGCCTCCCTAGACGCCTCATGCGACATGTATGAAAGGTAAATAGTTCTGCTATTCCTTTCTCCACTTTTGGGCCGCGTTAACACATGGGCGGCAAATAATTTAATGTTCATAATAGCTCTGTTATTTGAATGAGCGAAATTAGCATGTTTAGAAAATACATTTTGAGATTGATTGGGTGATGGAGGGTATAATCGTGGCTATAGACGGTACTACAGGCCTTTTAACTGAATTAATTTAGACCCCGTTCGTTGCGTTTTTTTAAATTATTGTTGGGCTTTTTTTCATAGATCGTTATTTACATACTTAGAGTCGTATGCCAAAAGTAACCAAGGCCAACCAATAGATTTCACGCAAATCCGAAACTAGTTCATGTTTATCTTTTAGTAGACAGGTTTCCGATTATAACTTTCGGTCACGATATAACCCAGTGATAGATTAAAGCTTATCTACAGAAACATGTAGATGACATGTATTCATTGTTGATATCAGAACATAACGTGGTCTGTTAGTACGGAGGAAGTACAGATCATGTTCAAATACGAGAAAATAATACAGAGGTGAGAATCCTTGACTTGATTACAGTGGAAACTATGCAAAAAATCTCCTAGCAAAGTAGAAATTGTATCTATCTCTGGTGAGCGCCATATATGTAACGCGTACACCGCACGTGCACTCGCTTGGAAAACACTACGGGCAAACACCTCGTGCCATATATAGACCGGGTTTGAGCCAATCAAATGGCCAAGTGGGCGGGTCGTTGCTTAGTTACGGATGACGCCGCCAGAATGCGAGTTTATCGGCGTACTGGAGTCGAAGCATAACAATACAGAAAACCAAGGCGCATATACACTTCTCGGATCAGAGAAAGAATTTGGAGAGCTAAAGGTGAGGAAGAGTTTGGCAACTTGAGTGGTCGCGTGTGAGTGTTTATGAACCAGGCGTTCTGTGTCAGCGAGAAGAAATGTGATGTGGTGATGATATAACGAGATAGTAGTACATAGGTAACATACGGTGTATCGTTGGCTGCTGGAGCACTTGCCTGACATACACTGTATCGTTGGCTGGCGCACTTGCCTGACATACAGTGTATCGTTGACTGCCGGACAACTTGCCTGACATACAGTGTATCGTTGACTGCCGGACCAATTGCCTCACATACAGTGTATCGTTGGCTGTCGGAGCACGTGCTTGACATACAGTGTATCGTTGGCTGCCGAAGCAATTGTCTGATATACAGTGTATCGTTGGCTGCTGAAGCACTTATCTCACATACAGTGTATCGTTGGCTGCTGAAGCACTTATCTCACATACAGTATATCGTTGACTGTTGGAGCACTTGCCTGACATAGTGTATCGGTGGCTTCCTGAGCACTTGCCTGACATACAGTGTATTGGTGGCTGCTGAGGCACGTGCCTGACATACAGTGTAACGTTGGCTGCCGGAGCATTGACGTACAGTGCATCGTTGGTTGTTGTAGCACTTACCTGACATACGGTGCATCGTTGGCTACTGTAGCATTTGCCTGACATTAGGTGTATCGTTGGTTGCTTGAGCACTTGCCTGATATACGGTGTATCGTTGGTTGAAGCACTTGCCTGATATACGGTGTATCGTTGGTTGAAGCACTTGCCTGATAATCTGAAACGACCGGATTCATATACTTATAAATTGAGGTGAATACATGATTCGAAAGATGCGTAATGATCCAGATTACGTATAATGAAAACATTAGACGACTAACAAACACAATTCTAATCCTGGATTACATCAAAGACAACAGATCAAGTGGTTTTCATACGCTTCCAGATTACCATCAGATAGTGCCACTAAAAAGAGCGTTTATATACATACACGATGGATACAAAGTCAGGGGTAGACAATGCGAAAGATGGATTACAAAAATAAAAGAATAAACAAAAACAAATATAAATGAGACACACAAAAAGGCCATCTCCAGAGAACTCTTCTATCCCTAACGCTGCAAGACCTAAAGGGATATAAAGTAAAAAGAAAGAATGAAACGTATAACCACTTCCAATCTACAATGTAGTATGTGCGTTTATTGAACTGTATGTGCTGCCGATAGTGGTAATTAGAGGACAGACAAAATAGTACCAAATTCATTTACAGTCCGTGATTGGTAGAAAATAATATGATTACTAAAGTTACCTAGCGAGCACCTGTTGAACGTAGACACTGTGTTAAAGTTACCTAGCGAGCACCTGTTGAACGTAGACACTGTGTTAAAGTTACCTAGCGAGTACCTGTTGAACGTAGACACTGTGTTAAAGTTACCTAGCGAGCACCTGTTGAACGTAGACACTGTGGTAGACGCTAAAAGGATGTGACTGAGAGAAATCAATATTAAAAGTGGGATATCGGTAGGACTAGCATTTGTGGAACCGAGGTAGGAGTGTCTTTAATCATCCAGCTACGGGAAGTAACAACATGCTTACCGGTTGTCGCCTGTTGGTGGAAACTGATTAATTTGTTTTGCCGGTTCAAATAGCAAATTAGTTATAACTAAATATATCACTAAAGATATCAGGTTGAGACATGAACTGATTAGTTAGGCCAGTTATAACTAAATATATCACTAAAGATATCAGGTTGAGACTTGAACTGATTAGTTAGGCCAGTGCTTCTCAAATGTTTTCCTACCAACGTCCACTTTTACATACATTTTATGAATCAACGCATCACAACCCACGTCTACAACAGCGGTGTACCCTAATGTCATATATGTTTTTCATTTCCTTACTGCTTCTTGTATTCATACCACATCCCTGACAGTAGAAAATCTGGAGAAAAGGGAAGGCATAAATTAAGAACATTTTTTTTGGATATAATTTATCTATTTTCTATACATCAATCAAGGTATGTACAATTCTGATAAACATGTTGAAAATTACAATTCTACAATTTAAAAAAAAACTACAATTCAAGACTATAAATTAACCTTTTATTGAATGATCAAATTTGTTATTAGGAAACACAGAGCATTGTATCATGAACAAAATTCTATATAGTTCATTATTGCGTCACTTAATTTAAATTTAAAACACATTTTTAAAAGTGAAATTACACCGCTAGCATTATATTTAAATAGTCAGAAAGCCATGTCTGAAAAGAATTATAATGGGAAATACAACTGATGTTTGGAGATGAGCTCCTCAATATTTCGGTTCGTGTTGATGAGGCGTAGGCGTAGGTCTCATCGATCAGAGGTTCGTGTTGATGAGGCGTAGGCGTAGGTCTCATCGTTCAACAATGTCCACTGGGTTTCTCGTCTGTGTGTAAAACTGTGATACAACATTGAAGGCCATCTCCGCTAACTATGATGTAGAAAAAAAGCTATGCAGACTCATTCTGCTGGATCTCACAATGTTTAAAACTTTGTTTGAATGCCTCCTGTAAAAAAAAGTCTTGATAATAATATCTTGACATGATGAGTACTAGTCCGGTGGCTCAAGGATCAAATGGGGCATATTTCATTGTTCTAGTGACGTGGGCTTCCCTATGTTTTCCCCGTTCCTATCAACAGAGTAGCTCACTGCCCAGGAGTATAGATACGTGAAAATGGCAAAAGATCAAGTGGTCATTTATGCCAACATCTTCATGTCATTTACCACAGATCGCCTACGGCTGTCACTATGTATTTCAATGGCGCTGATCATCATGGTGCCCGTAAATTGTGAACACTGCAATAAGAATATGCGCAACATGCAATAGAGCTAGATACACCCTTGAAAATCGCTATATATTGAAGTTTCAGTATGGTATCCTTAATCCATCTGTTCTTAAAGCATATTATTTATTTAAATTAGAGTGGTGGAACTTTGTTACAGTCGCTCATATTATTTTTAGGCATAGTTGTTTTATTTCGTTCTCATTATCCAAAATATTTTAATGCGCTTCTCTATGACAATATTTTTGTCTAAGTACGTCACTGCTACCTTGGATATCTGATGTTAAATGTCTGTTGTATAATGCTTTTATGATCTTCTTCTTTCCTTCTTCTTTTAGCCTTTACGGGAATCGAGAGGGATACAGTGTTCTTGCTCTCGCTTTTTTGGCAGCTTCAGATAATGTTATTTGGTGTTTGTGTAATGTCTCTATGATGTTGTCGATCCAGCGTACTCTAGGTCTACCCCTGGTTCTTCTTTCTGCTTCTCCACTCTTCGTATATGCTTTATAAACTAATGAATCACACAGCATTCTTTCCAGATGACCGAACCATTGTATCCGTTGGTTTTGTATGTATTGTAGAATTGATATGACACCCACTCTTTCTCTTATTACCTCGTTTCTAATTCTGTGTCTTCTGGTCACTCCTGTGGATTTTCTTAGAAATGTGATCTCTGTTGTAACCAGTTGTCTCTTATGTTTTGTTGTTAATGACGACATTGGTAGCACAGGCCTGGAATGAAGATACCTTGGATAAGAATGATTTTTTTGGGTCATTGGTAGCATTTTGTGTTGGAATAAAAGGGGATAATCACGAGCACAGTTATTTAATATGGTCAACAACTCTGATATGACAATGTTGACCAGTTCCATGATATCGAAACAATCATATCAGACCATACTTTTTGACATGAGGATGTGAGTCTAATATTGGTTAATTTGACATGATATTGTCACAGTCTAATGTTGGTTATTCTGATATGAGAATGTTACAGTCTAATGTTGGTTTTCTTACATGAGAATGTGACAGTCTAATGTTGGTTTTCTTACATGAGAATGTGACAGTCTAAATTTGTATATTTTTGACATAAGAATATGACAGGCTAATGTTATTTATTATGACATGAAAATGTGAATCTAATGAAGAAAAACAAACTTGTGTGTAAATAAATGCCTTTAGATTGACAAGTACTTTCCTTGAGAAGACAAGGATCATATTAGTTACCTTAATTGTGCACAGATAACGTATGGTTCCGTGTCTGCTTGTGTGCTTCAGAGCCACCATGCAACGGCTTAGCTTATAGTTAGCTAAACAATGTGTAACTACTTCATATGGGGATCATTGACACAAAGTAACTGATTAAAATCACGGGAAAATTCAATGTGTCACTTTAGAATTATCATTTCCAATGAACTAGCAGGTCTTATATAAGTCGATGGTCACGTTGGACAATGTTTGAGCGACACAGTCGGCCATTGATACAACAAGTATGACGTTTTTGGTTATTGTTTGACTTTCGGTTGGTGACTAATTTATATAATTGGAGTCTTCCTGGCTATTTTTGGCATGCGATTACATCAGGTATGTAAATACTAACCACCAGAAAGCCAAACAATAGTAAAAAATGACACGAATGGGATCCTAATTAATATTCTGTTGAAAAGTCTTTATTAGTGACGGTCATGCTTTGAGCCATGCGTATACCAAATCCTTCTTTAGAATGCGCTGATGATCTCAATGAAGTGTCACTTACTTTGATATGATCGAGTTTATCCGTGCTACTCATTGGCTGGGGACACAAAGTACATGAAAATCGACTAACAATCAATTATATCAAACTGGATGAGTAACGATAAGTGAGATCAATACTCAGTACTGTACTGGAGAAGGGATTGATATTTATTATGCGCTCTCAGCCAGTATTGAGCCGTGACAGTCGGTAATATTAAAGCGATGAGAATCATCAGTTTTTCAGGATGAACTGAAACTCTAAAAACGATACTGTATCTTCTACCTGTTCATGCTTGCAGGTTTCTTTATTTGGTCAGGAGATCAGCTACATTATGTCTCCTGATTTGAAAATATTCCAGTTATGTTGAAGAAAAAGGGATGTTTGAAATATTAATCAAAGGGGAGTAAGCGGAGTAAAATGTTCATCTCACAACTAGGACGGGATTCTCTTCTCCTGTCTATATTATCTATATGCTATCAATAATGGGGGGATGTCCATAAAGTAAATCAATATTTTCACTTTTCGTCTTCCTTTATCAGCAAACTGTTAAGAATTAAGGGAGATTCGCTTCCTTTTTAACTAAATCAACCCCTTCATCAAATATATCAGCCTATCAACTCCCATCTATTTCAACTATATGCCCTTCTAATATAATTGTTTAGCACACAATGAAGAACAAAAATTCATGATTCTTTTCCGATTTCAGGAAAAATATTTCAAATGCTAGCAATTTAATCAATACAGTATACAAAAATAGTTTTACTGACGTGAATTTTTGTCAAGTCCCATCATCCATATCAACAACTCACATTTGTACTGCCCCTACCCACTCCCCACGCTCTGAATTGCACCCTCAACATACATCATTTATCAACAGCCTCAACATACATCATTTATCAACAGCCTCAACATACATCATTTATCAACAGCCTCAACATACATCATTTATCAACAGCCTCAAATAAACTTCTTCATATCACATAATTCTGAATCTGATCCTTTATGTACACCGAATCACATATGACTCTAACACAAATAGGTACATCGCACAGTAAAGAAATGTATACTTTATTATAACATTTATATACCATTTATACACAAGTGTTGTCATAGAGACGCACATAAAAAGGAAAATGAGAAATAACTAAAATAACTAATAAGACATATTAATGTTGCACAGTTTGCAATATTCCATATGCCGTTAGAAACATGATGCACCATTATCATAATACACGAGGCCGTTGTGAAAAAAAAAAAACTATCTCAGTTTAGACCACACATAATATTTAATGATCAAAAGCTCTGATGAACTACCCATGTTTGAAAGATGCTACCTTCACCCCCAAAAACACTTTAATCCCTATCAATCCTCCATCCAGCCATGCGCTCAAGAACGAGATTTTTTTTTTGATTCACATAAGTGATGAAGCTCTTGTTTCCTATGTGCAATTTTACAAATTTTTGGTAACTGGTACGGGAAGGGGGAGATGGGTTTGCAGTGTTTTCTTTCATACGAGAAGATTCCAAGTCAAAATAATTTTTCTCTAAGCCAATAGTTTTATTTTTCATAATTTAATATTTTTCGTCATACTGTAGGAAGACAATTTTTAATAAAATCATTAGTTTTTTTCTAATTCATGTTACATATTTTGATATCTGCATGGAGTTTTTTTTTCAGCTCCAAAAAATATCCCACACATAGCAGTCCATCTTGGTTATGCTACCTCAATACAATTCCAGTATAATGTCATTTTAAACCAAAATCCCACCGAAGATGGATGTGTCGGGCCATTGTCGAAAATAAAAACGGCGACACAACGCATTTCCATTCTCTGGACTATATCTTGCTGGAAATCTAGTAGGACCATAGTCCTGCTACAAGAGAGAACCAGTGGGTGTTTGAGAATAAACGCTGCAGAAGAAATCAAAATATGAATATGTAAATAGGATATTTTGAAATTATGAATACGACTTTATTAATATATTAAACTAATTTGAAATTGTTTTGTAGAATTAGAAGAAACATTTTATTGCAAATTTTAAAAAAATTAACAGTGCCATACAAAATTTAAAAAAAAACCCCACTTATGAGATATCTAGAATAACAATAACTTTATTAGAAGATTTTAATTGATATTTTTATATTCGTACATTTCTTATTAGTACATAGAAATTTATAATAGTACATAGAAATTTATAAAAGTACATAGAAATTTATAATAGTACATAGAAATTTATAAAAGTACATAGAAATTTATAAATGTACATAGAAATTAATAAAAGTATGTCTGAATTTGTGGTTTATTAATTGTTCGCGAAATAGAAAAATCAGTATCCAATATAGAAATAGTTAATTTTAAAAATCTAAATGTATATAATGGAGTAATTTTTCAAATATTTACAGTAGATCTATAAATATTAATGCTTACAAACTGAGTCATAAGTACTTATTTGTTTAAAGTAAAATAAATTCCGAAATACATAAAAGTAAACAAAATAATACGCATCTTATATTATATGTTTGGTCACTTTTACATATACTTTGAATCTCGAAATGTTGCGGAGTGAATCAGTTAGATATAACATCGAAAAAAAGGATGAGTTTGTCTTTTTTTTAAATTATTTATGTTCTCATAAGTGTTATTTAAAATGTTCTATAACACACTTTACTAGCTTTGCCCAACTTCAAAATGATGTATCTCGGAAAGTATATACTTATTATATACTTATTATATAATAATTATATACTTAACGCATATAATTTAAATTTTATGTGTGAATTTGAATAGAATAGATTGTATGATTTTACGTTTTCATTTAAATACAGAAATTGATTTCAATTTTCGTTTATATGCTCTATACATCAAACGTCTACTTGTCGACACACTTCACAAACACAGATATGTGATGTTTTACAGTCAATTATAAGACGTCATTTATACTTTGGTTTATCATAACAATTGGCATGATTTGAGCGTGAAATTGCACTATTGTATATTCTGTAACAGTAGACAGATGTTTAATTTTGTATCATATGTCAAGCTGACATTCTCCGTCAGAGTTGTTTCAAAATAAAGTGTGTAGTTATTAGAAAAAATGATTTTACAAGTACAGTTTATGACATTAGAGCACTAAATGCCAATGACAAACAATGTCACCAGTATCTTGCATACAGATCATTTCAGAAATCATCATCAGCAGGTATTATATCCAAACACTTCGGATACAATATTGGAATAGTAGACAAGACTTGTGTTCAAGAGTGTCATATTGGCAAATGTAGCGGTTTTTAAGCGCAAGACGACTCCGTTCGTCAGAGATGCACAGTTTAATGGCCGTATCCTGATTGTCCTGGACACCATGAAGTGACGTTGAAGTTAACGTCTACAGGATAACCCACATGGTTTTTTATGCTATACATATGTTCACAGAATTAGTCTGCAAGCATCCTTCCCTTTTCACCTATGTATGCCATAGCGCAACACCTGCATATGATGATCTAAATGGCGCTGCGGGACACATATGTGAAGCTCTCCTCAATTATGAAAGTGGCTATAGGGAACGTAACAGGTTGGATCAGGGTAACATAAGCACTGGTGTAGCATTTGCAACTGATGGTGCCAAAATGATTAGGATCATCAGGCTGGATGCGATTCTGTACCAGTAGATCCATGAGGTTCTTGTCACATCTGTAAGAAACAAGAGGGGGTCACATAACTCTTCCCGCGTCTCGGGATCAGACTGGAGAAGATGAAGTTGACGAAGCTGGACATGACGAACGACAGCACCATGGTGGGAAGTGAGAATAGCTGTCTTGCGCTTGAACACCGCTACATTTACCAATATGACACTCTGAAACCCGACGGCATCAATAAGCGTGTGTCTCTTGTATGATTCTGAAGTTCCATAGTTTCTGTTTGTTTCGTGTCACATGTATGTAGCCATGTTTGCATATCCCTTGTCGGGTTTTGTTTCACATCGTCCGTTCAATGTAGATTACACATTCTATGTGAACGTCCATATCCTTGCTGTCCGTTCTCTGATCTATATTTTAATTTTGTTTTAATTTTTGTCTTGATAGAGGTGTTTTGGTCGATTTGTGTGTGTTATTGTGTCTTTAGTGATAAGCAAAACTTCATTACACTATGACATATAACCAGATGAGATCACGGAAAAATGGATAGAAAACGTAGGGACATCCTGAACAAACACGCTCATAGCACAGCCGAGGCAACACATCTGGTTTTAGAACTGAAGCTCGAGCTCCAATCACCCCCATACGCTTAACGGCAAGAGTGGGTAACAAACGACCTGGGTAAAGACAATAGACATTACACTATTCCTGGATTAATAGGTTAAATCAGATAATTACATTTGTTCGAGGGCAAAGTTAGTGAAACGTGCTATAGTTAAACAGAACCATCATCAGGTGTCATGAAGGCTGGTGTAGACGATCATGGCTCTCCACAGTTATTTATCTCCAGCATTATTTATCAAGATCGTTGTTCTTTCCCTGCCGTGCCAGGTTGTCAAACTGTCTAATATTTTCTCACATCGTCGCCCTCTCCCTCTTCAATCTTACCTGTTGTGACTATGTTCTCCAAACATCCCTGTGTTTTGGGTCCTGCTATTATTATTATATTATGTATGAACAATTATGATCCAAAACTATATAACCGAAGTTTTCTCAACAATTAGAGAAATAAATGTGAATATTTAAATATTTATTGGCATTCTGCATGTGAAATGTCTCAAGGTGTCACCAGTGACCCACCAGAGCAAAAACTATGCAGAAGCGTATCAAAGGGGTTAATGAGATAAACATTCGCCACGGGCGTTGAGGTTAGGGGGCATAACAATCACTCTACAAGACCCACTTAGTATCAAGACACAAGTAAGATGTTACTAAAATAGCCATGTAAACACTTGTAACCGTTTTCTAGTCCTCCGTTTCCGCTGGTACATTATTTGACGTCTAACAATTAGATTCGTCCTGGACGCCAAATACACAAGCTACGCCTATGAAACCATATATCCATGGATATTTTCACAGCCTCTTTCTATGTGATTTTCAGTTCATGCCGAGTAATTTAGTGTCTCTCTTCTTCGTGTTTCCTTTTCCATTTTTCTTACTTCCTTTTCACTTGTGAGTCAGTACCTGTCATTGATATTTTATATATTTTACTGCTTTTTTGTATAGGGTGTGGCAAATCCATCTTCTTCATCCGCACATTACCTGCTTGAGCTGAAGACTTTTTCGTATAGATTTGAACACTTCTGGGAAGTCTTCAGAGTGCAACAATAAAACTGTTGCCTCTCCTTCCTCAAATTGCCTAAATATAAATAAGAGCTAACAGATAACAATTCATGTGTATAAAAATAAACACTCTATTGTCATTGTGGTCAGAGTAGGATTTATGAATCATTGTCAGAAGTTTGGTGAGTGTTTTATAGCTAGTTCTGGTTATAGGGTCATCCACCGAGTGCACTGTGTCATAGAGTCACCGCCGAGTGTACTGTTTTATAGAGTCATCCACCAAGTGTACTGTGACACAAACAGAATCATATCTAGTAAGAGGGTAGAGATTAAGTCGCAGTGATACATCTCTAATGTTCATTTTCAGTTTGCTGTACTCTTCCTCGTTATCTCTCCAACGTTTCTTCATAGATCTACATTTAGAGGGAAAAGAATAATTTGTTACAATCAATTCAGATTAAAATAGTATTGGTGATATGAAACTGTTATTGTGTAATTGTGAGAGTGGGTGAGTGGGATGAAGAGAGTTGCTTAGAGAGAGAGAGAGAGAGAGAGAGAGAGAGAGAGAGAGAGAGAGAGTTGTATTTGTGTGCTTTTGTTGTAGTAGTGGTTGTGTTATTGTTGTAGTTGTAGTAGTACTAATTGTGTTTTGTGCTATTGTTGTAGTTGTAGTAGTACTAATTGTGTTTTGTGCTATTGTTGTAGTAGTCGTTGTTGTAGTTGTTTGGTGCTATTGTTGTAGTAGTTGTAGCTGTGTTTGGTGCTGTTGTAGTAGTAGTTTTGGTTGTGGCTAATGCTCTTGTTGTAGTTGAAGTTGGTGCTATTGTTGTAGTAGTTGTTAGTTGTGTTGTTTTTTTGTAGTTTTTCTTGCTATTGTTGTAGTAGTTTGAGCAGCGGAAGTTGGTGTTGTTATTGTAGTAGTAGTAGTAGTAATAGTTTTTATTATTAGTGGTGTTGTTGTAGTAGATGTAGTAGTGGAAGTAATTGTTGTTATTGCTACAGTAATAGTTGCTATTGTTATTAGTGTTATTATTGTATTAGTTGTTAATTTTTGGTATTATTATAGTAGAACAGTATTAGTAGTATTTATTGTTGCCATTGTTGGAGTGATTCTGATAGTGGTAGTTTGTTGTTGGTGATTTTATTGTTGTAGTAGTTGTACTGGTAGGTGTTGTTGTTTTTATGGCGTCTTATATCGTTGTAGTGGCTGCAGTAGTGGTATTTGTTGTTGGTGGTGTTATTGTTGTAGCAGTTTTATTGATTGGTGTTGTTGATATATTGTTGCAGTGGATGACATTTGTTGTTTTGATGTTGGTGTTGTAGTTGTAGTAATAGTAGTGGTAGTTGTTATTTGTGTTCTTATTGTAGCAGTTGATGTTGAAGTAGTAGTAATAGTTGTTGTAGTAGTAGTAACAGTAGCAGCAGCTGTTGCTATAATAGTAGAGTAGTTGCTATTGTGGTTGTAGTGGTTGCAGTAGTAATAGTTGTACTAGTAGTAGTAGTAGTAGTAGTAGTAGTAGTAGTAGTACTAGTAGTAGTACAATCAAGTATTGTCCATTCTTTGATATTGTTAGTACATGATTTTCTCATACCCCACTGTTTCTGTTGCGAACACATCTCACTCTCCCTACACGATCTTTAGACATAACTCATGTAGGATGATATGTCCGAATACCATCAGCTTTCTTCGTTTGATTCTTGATATAGTGATTCTTGGAATCCTACGTGCATGTCTATTTTATTTCTATCATATCGCTTGTTATATGATTACAGATAATCCGTAGAATTTGTCTACAGTATCAATAGCAAAATAATATAAATGGAATTATCTAAGACTGTGAGAGTGGAATCACCCTACCTAAAGGGATAATGGTTTCAGATTAAAAAAGGCACACCAAATATTAGAACGATACAAATAGAATGCAACATCAATAAATATATTGATCAGTTTTCCATCCCCTTTGGTGTCACTTCAAGTGATACCTAGCCATGTTGAAGTCCATGAAAACGAAGCAGCCGACAAATTATAAAAGAAAACAGCTACAGCCGTACAGTTTTCACAAAACACCACACTACAAACATGCAAACAGATCATGAACAGTAACTACAGACAAGAATAGTTACATCAGTGGGTCACCTCAAAGACTGATCGTTCTCTTTTTAAACACCAAGACAAGCCCAACCAAATGTACTTAATAAAACAACTTAGGAGAGCAAATCAGAATTTACTATTCCAACTGACAACATGTCACGCTCCCGTCAATAACATTCTGAACAGAGTAAACCTACAATGTAAACATAAGTGTAGACACTGCAACCACCACTAAGACACAGTTGAACATTTGTTGCTATAGTGCATAAAACTTTCTAACATTCGACACAACTTGTTTCCACCACGATCAACCATTCACAATACACTATATACATAACACTGGTGAGAACATGTGCTTGTGTCAGAAAGGTTTTGAGCTGGCAAGAGCTACCTGCTCACAGCTAAAGGGATTATTTCATCATTATATCGTTTGTTATATTCACAAACAATAGATGCTATATCTGTCTGTGTCATGTGACGTATTCTCTCCAATACGTTGTCTTCCCAATGAACTCTCTGAACCCTTCTCTGTCTTGGGCAATGCGGTTTGCATTTTCCAAGGATGTGTTTGTGTAATCTTTAATCTTGTCAGTCCATCGTCTTCTTGGTCTGCCATTTATCCTCTTCCCAGGTATATTCCCACTATTATTTGTCTTTCTAAACAGTTGTGTCTCTTTATATGACCAAACAGGCGTAGTTTTCTTTTTGTTATTGTGTTTAGTAACCAACACTATCTTCAATGTGTTTATAATATCTGAGTTTCTGATTTAATTCCTTCCAGGATATTCTAAGTATCTTTCTGTAGCATTTAATCTCAAAGACGTTGATCTTATTTGCCGCTGTTTTACTTAGGGTCCATGTTTCACAGCCGTATGTTGCAACCGGGGAAATAAAGGTTTATAGCATTATCAGTTTCTTTTATATTTTGCTGTTTTTCTATATGTTTTTCAACCGTGCTATTTTACAATATGTGATTGCCAATCTATTCCTTATTTCTGCCATGCATTTACATCTGTCTAGCATTTACATTGAAAGGATTAGATATTCTTGATCTGCAGTGAGTCTTTATCTGTGATATTCCAATACCAGGATAGACGATACAAATGTTTCGAATAACTTAACGTTAACTGCGCTACTGATGTTATTTTCCTATATGCCCCGAACAGAGATATAAAAACACTACAGACAATACATAAGTGACTGGAAAAAAAAGAATATTAATACTCTAATGTAACTGAACTGATGAACATGATTATGGGAAGATATAAGGTGAAACAAATAATTTAGCATTCCAGACTCTCTTCTTGTGCAATATATTTTTATCCAGAACCATGTCTTCTTTATGAAACTTCTGAACTTATCACGATTTTCTGCGATTATTCATTTAAGTCCAAAAAGCTTGAGGGTACCAAACTCGAAAATAAATCGATTCTCAAGAGCGTACATAGATCTGTCATCCGTGGTGCAGGATCTGTAGTAGTAGTGACATGGATATCGAGGGCACCATGATGACCATCACAAGTGAAATGAATGGCGACACGGGTAGGTTCTCTGTGTTTTATGGTATGAAGATGCCTACAGGAGCGCTCGCTCAATCGTAATCCCGTTTCACCTATATACTTCGTGTAACAACATTTAAATATGATAACGTAGACATTCACATATAAAAGCTTCATCGATAGTGAAAGTGGCCTTAGGAAATGAAACAGGGCGGATCTGAACTAGGGACATATATAGCAACGACCAGATTTGTAACGAATAGTGTCAAAGTGAGAAGAACATAAGACACGAGGTGACTGTGGACCAAGATGTCATTAAGATTTTTGTCACGCCTGTAAGCAACCAAAGGAAAATCCTGGAAAGCGACACGAGCTTCAGAATCATACTGGAGAAGGAAATAATGGTTGAACAAGAGTTGACAGATAGTATAATTATGGGGATGAAAAGTAAGGACACGTTTACCACTATCAGAGGAGGATTAAGTACCCGGAGTACTAGTCAAGGTATCAAGTCGAGATAACTTACGGACACAAAGCCATGCCGATGAAAGTACACTGTCAGGAAACGAACGTCTATGAAAGAAATAAATTATCTTAGAGGATTTGTCAAGAAAGTCGACATAATCACTACATAAGAGACAAAGGCGAAGAAATCGGAAGAATGGCAGAGAGTTGCGACAAGCAGGAGGATGAGAAAAGGTGTAGAGCAGAAAACCAAAATGAGTCTATGGTAAGAGATCACTTGTAGCTATCGTCACTTCTAAAAGACATCCCTACGTCACTTCTGACATAGGCCAGACATCCAAACTGATTTAATTAAAGTAATCACTGATGCTTTCAATGAATGTATCAAATGTGAAATAAACAAGTCGCCATTTATATCCATTCAAGCTGACGAGACTATAAATGTGTCATGTAAGGTTCCAATGGACATAATATTTAGATACTCTGTGAATGATAGGATAGAGGAAAGATTTATTGACAAAACTGTTGCTGGATTATCTGAAGTCATACGGCAAGTTTTGTAACAGTTGTAAGTCAGACTTGATAGAACCTCAACAGTGGCAGGGAGACAAAGAGGAGTTTAAAAAAACTAGTGGAGAACATTTGCCCATATGCTGTCTTTATTCATTGTTATACGCACCAACTGAAGTTGGTAATTTTGCATTAAACTATTAAACAACTTCGTACATTTGTCTGTACATTGACTACTTTTCACACATTTTTCAGTAAGACTTCAAAAAGAATAGTTTTGCTGAATGAAAGAGGATTCAAGTTACCACAAGTATTTAGTGCGAGATGGAGTTTCCATTCCAGTTCAGTATTCATTATCAAATAGCATTTCAAATAATTATTCTCCATTTTTAATGAATTTATTTAATGATGATACATCTATTATATTTTAATGTATGGATCATAAACATGGACAATAAATAAACAACTATAAGACAGAATTGATCCTTTGAGATGTGGATATGTAGAAGAAAAATGAGAACATCATGGAAAGAGTAGAAAATAAAAAAAAAGGTTTCAATAACACTTCATGTGAAGAAATAATTATTAAGGGCAATAACGATCAAACACATAAAATATTTTGGATTAAATTAAAAGACATATCATCTTGTTGAAGACCTTACTTGAGAATAAAGTTGAGGTGAGGCGAACAAGAGGTAGGCAGAGATACAAGTGGAAGAGAAACTTCACCAGATAGACAGGTTACAGTTTAGCAGAGTGTAGACAGAGACAAGACAAGAGACAGAGGATTTTGGAGGTCTGTTGCAGCCAACCTTCGTTGCGGAGACGGCACTTAATGATGATGATTGACGATGCAGACAGGGAATGGTATAATGAAACTGTTAGCTCCGTATTGCGAATCAGAAGATCTATGGATGACCATTTTTTTTCTCAAGGAATGATAATTTTGCTGACAAGTTGTATTGGGAACATCATGCTATTGAATGAAAATCTGATGCATGATGATAAGAAAAAGAAAATGTTAACTTTTGAAATAATAGATTTTTAAACTACACAAATTAAATGCATATTTGAAGACTTTTCTCATCCAAAGTTTCTTGAATTAGTATATGCGAGTAAATTTAACGATTACAGCAAAGAATTCTCCACGAATATATTGAATAGTTTAATAAAACATTATCCATTATTTTATAGCAACATACTAGAATATGAACATAATAATGTATATGCAGATGAGACAAAGTATTTACCTTCTAAAGAATTCCTGACATATTTTGTTGTATATGGTATAGACTCAATAAATCAGGAAACAAAAAAAAACTATTCTGTTTGGTGTTGAGTATACCTACGACTACAGCCAGCAGTGAAAGAAGTTTGAGCACTATCAAGCACATCAACACATATATCGGAAATTCCATACAAAACAATCATCTGTAATGTTTGAACTACCTGGCGATTGATTAGAAACTAACAACTACCCTTTCATCAGAAAAACATTTATTGAGAGTGTCCTGAGTGAAAAATATTTTCGTAGAAAAGCAGACCCCTAGAGATGCATTACAATAAATATATAATGTATATTTTCTTAAACTAGTTAGTTAATATTATATATAGGACCGTAAATACATATTTATGGCAGAGAAAGAAGGGGGAGAGGAGGCTACCTATCTACTAAAAAAAATCACTGGACGTCGGCGTCCCCAATATAAAAATTCACGCTACGTCACTGGTATTCTAGAAAGATTAATGGCACACAGATTAAAGAAACGTACATGTAGATCAGATGACGAACACAAGGCAGGAATAAACGTTACCTCTTATGTTGTTGTCTCTGTTGTCATTATCAGTATCGTCATCTTCTTTATGGTAATCTTGTGTGTGAGACGCCTGGTTGACAATAACTGTGCTATTCACTGGGACAATCTCTGGATTTGTTACATTAAGCTGTGTCACTGGTCCATAATTGTTGACAATAACTGTGCTATTCACTGGGACAATCTCTGGATTTGTTACATTAAGCTGTGTCACTGGTCCATAATTGTTCACAATATTATTCTGACATTTGATAAAGATTTTTGTTTGCCTAGAAATAATGTGTGAACGAATTGAACAGTGAACTGTGTATAATAATTGTGTGGACGAATTAAACAGTGAACTGTGTATAATAATGGTGTGATGTCAAAAACACTTTTAATGTTCTGTTGCTACATTTATCATGTAATAGAAAATGTCAACGAGATGTGGATATGAGTAGTATATCATGTAATCAATGTCATGTTGATAAAGTTATCAAACACATGGCAATGTCACTGTCATGTTGATAAATTATTATGTAAAATACACGGTCAATGTCATGTTGATAAATTATCATGTAATATACACGGTCAATGTCATGTTGATAAATTGTCATGTAAAATACACTGTCAATGTCATGTTGATACATTTGCCGTGTAAATGGCACCTTATCTTCACGTTGATACTTTTACTATTTCATTTTAATAGTGAGATAATTATTTAGTTAGTCGTTGGATCATCGTCATTACACTCGGGACAAGTCCATAGATGCTCAGATCTCTCTTTGGGTGTATCCGCCATTACACGTTACTGATGGTCTCAGTACGTCATTGATTTACCATCATTCTTTCTCGCTCACGAAACCGCTCCTTTCTAGTGACACCACATTTCAAACAAAACTTCCTAATTCTAGTGATGTAACATGAATCATCGTCACTTGTACAGTCATTTGTTCGTGCGACTTCCGTAGGGCATTTAAAATATCTGCCAGATCCATCGCTTCATCAACAGCCGTAATAGCAGCGTTTGCGGCCAACTTGTCTGCGCTCTCATTACCCCGGACTCCAGCATGTCCTGGCACAAAAATAAAAGTCCCTTTACGAACACAGAAATTATTCACTTCATCCAGCCATTGTTCACGAATGTACCCCTAAAACCCCCCACACACAATTAAATAACAGGGCAACCCTCCATTAGAAATAAGCATAAAAGCTACACCACACCAGCAACATAACAAGAAAATTCATATAGCAAGCACGAGGATAAATTAAAAATTCTTGAGACTAACAGTCATTGAATCAGCTCCGTTCTAGCGACATCATACTTGACTAATTGTATCCCCAAATAAAGATGCAAGTTTAAACTATGTACTACAATTTGAATGCAGCTCTCAATTTAGTTGAACATTCTCTGGGATTTTTCCAAAATTCACCTTCTGGGGATTCAATAACTTTTCGAGACAGTGGCATCCATAATTTAGCTATATAGTTTTCTTGTATAATTTTGACATCAAAACTGACATCTGAAATTCTATAGTGGTCGTGTATAGAAATATTTATAGTTTCGTCCATTTTTATTTCATGGAAATGCCCTTTAATGCGATGTTCAAGCAACTGGAAGAATATGACTGTTCATGCATATTTGGAACTTATAGTGAAAATGTAATCCCTTAGTCATCTAGGCGTGTCTGCGCCAGACATATTTATTGTCCACATCACTGAAATTGCATCCCTTTAGAATGTAATGTTGTGGTTTGACATAATCAGTTCTTGTTTCTCTTGAAATTTCGATCTGCATTTAATTGAGCACCGGGCTAGTAGATATAATTAAAGTACCTGATGTGTGAAAGTGGCAACACCTTCTGTCACTCCCATTAATGATCAATGGACACCGTTGAAAACTAAAAGATCATTAAAGTTCAGGTGTAGGCATCCATGGTGTTTCAGATAATGTCTGGCAATTTCAAGGCAATTGTGGATTTCATTCAGTTAATTTCACAAAGTCTCACTTATTTTGCTTTGTCCGAGTTATCCCGTGCTGCTCATTGGCTGCGACACAAAGCAACTAATAATTAGTCGCATCAACCAGGATGAGTGACGTTTTGTGAGATCAACACTCAGTACTGTTCTGGAGAAGGCCTTGGTATTTATTATATCTGAAATCCCATATAGGCCTATTATAAGTAACAATCGACTCATTTTGTGCTGATATAGCACGACCTGATAAATATATATGATATCTTATTGCAATATATATTTATATATCTATATATATATATGATATCTTACAGCAATATATATATATATATGTATATGTGCGTGTGTGTGTGCTTGGATGTATCATCATATCGTATTCGGTCGTGACAGTCGGCAATATAATAGCGATGTAATAAGCAGTTTTTCAGGATGGAATGCATCTCTGGAGACGATACTGTCTCCTATCTGTTGATGTTAGCAATGACTTCCTATTTTGTCTAGATTTGATATATCATATCCCCTGATTTGTGAATGTCCCAGTTCTGTTATTTGTGAATGTCTCAGTTGTGTGATGGGTGAATGCCCCAGTTGTGAAAACGGGAGGTTTGAAATCACAATCAAAGGGGAGTAAGCAGAATAAAGTATTAATCGCATAATTAGTTCATGATAATCTTCTCCTGTCTATATTATCTTCATGCTTACAATAAAGGGCTTGTCCGTAGTGTTTTCACTAGTATCACTATACGGCAACATTTTGTTTTAACCATTCGTATCCCCCCTCCCCACTTAAAAACCTGTCATAAATTCAGGGAGTCCCCGCTTAACTATATCATCTCACCCTTTTCTAAAAAATAATTTTAGCAGTAAAAATACGAAAAAACTGCATGGTTATTGTCAGATTTTGAGAAAAATGTTTCAAATTCTAACAATTTAAGTGATATATATTTATAAACTGTTTTATTGACATCAACTTTTGTAAATATCCCTTCTCCTATGTCAGCAACTAAAACTCTTATAGACTTTTTGTAAGAGAGAAAGTGTGGGGTAGGGGCGTGTTTCAGGTATTGCAAACCACTCCCACACCTCGACATCACTCCAGCAACCCCCTTCCACATCTTGAGATTTTCCCTTTACCCCACCTGCAAACCTATTCCCCACCTCGATATTTTACCTCTTGCCCATCTACAACCCCTCCCACACCTGCAAACTCCTCCCCCACCTCCAAACCCCTCCCCATCTTAAGCATGACATTATGTAAAAAAAAATGTTAAATATAGAGCAGTCAACCCGCCGGCCCCCATCCCCTTCTTGATTGTGTTCCCATCCTCTACAAAAATAGCCCACACAAAAAATATCAAAAATGTGGTGATAGGAATTTCTAAATAAATCACTCTCCTCCCTAAAATGAAACTACAGCCCCGACTGAATTATATATATATATATATATATATATATATATATATATATATATATATATATATATATATATATATATATATATATATATTTTCTCCGCAGCACCACCATTTACTACATCTACTGTAAACAAGTGTCTCACAAACACTAACACGAGACAGACCTGTGCAACTGTGGACTGAGCCCAGAGACTGCAGAACACATTTTTCATGCCTGTCAATTCTACCAAGAAGAGAGGGAGAAAATATGGTCTACTGAAACGACACCACTTCCAGACTTGAGGGGTTCCATGGATGACTTGAAGCAAATCACACAATTCACTGAAACTGTTAGCGCTGTAACCTGATATCTGACTGAAGAACGATCAATAAGAAGAAGAAGACTCCAGTGTAATGTTATTTTTAAGGAAATTGTAAGGGCTTCGTGAATGTAAATGAATGTTTTGTCATTGCAAGTTGTGTAGTTAAGCGTCAAAACTGGTGGGTGGAGGGGTGTTGGAGATGTCGGTCTTGGGTCATTTGCGTCGCATTGACCATGATCAGCCGGCTTCTCTTTAAGGTTTCATTTATTATCTCCATTAGTCTAGTTATTGGTCCTCTTCGTAGCCAGAATTTTTGCTGTTGCATACACGAAGACTTGGTTGCGTTGATTCCATTCTAATGACATGGCCGAATCATGTGATTTGCTATTTGTCAATGTAGTCTTGCCTTGAGATAGTCGTTATTTCTTTCCTGGTATATGCATTTCTCTATCGGTCTCTTCTCGTGACATTAACAGCTTTCCTCAAACATCGCATGTGATGCACTGTGATTTCTTTCCCTAGTGTCTTTGTCAGGGTTCATTTTTGACATTGGTAACACAGAGTTGGTATGAAAATACTGTTTATCAGTTGTAGCCATGCAGATTGAATGTTGTTTGAGTATTGGTGATAGCTGGTGAGATACATGATTATCATTCTCACATCTTATTTCGATCTCTCTATAGAGTTGCTATCCTCTACAGATAAGCTTCTTAAATATGTAAAATCTGAGACATTCTTTAGTTTTGTATCCTTGCCAGATACATTTTACTGACCCAGTGTTCTTCCTAACTTCGCAATCTCTGTTTGACAATATGTTTATAGTAAACTTTGATAATCTGTAAATAGCAGTTCGTTTAGTGAGCAGTGTTGAAAACATTTTGTAGCATTAGAAACAGTATTTAATAGCAAATAAAATTACATGCAAAAAATTACATAAGAAATTAATACCTAAATATATTTCCACTTATGATAGGTCTTGAACCACAATAACTTTCTGTATTAGAACATGCTAATATTTTACTACAGGTAAATCACTTATTAGTAAACACACATTTATAAAACCATGTTTGAATTTATGATCTTTTAATTCTTCATAAAATAGCAAAATAAAGAGGCCTATCTAATATAAAAATTATCAATTTTAATAAAACGGCAAATGTACACAAAGTCAATTTTGCACATGCGCCTATTTTCTACACATCTATTGGTATAGAAACAAATTATCTTAAGTTTGGTCAGAGTATGATTTATGAATCATGGTAGGTTGTAGGTTAATGAGTTTGCCTTTCTTTTGGAGAGGCGTGCCCTTTTCAACCAGCGGACAAAGTTCAATTTGGCTATATCAGGACACACTACCATAAAATATTAGAGGTAACAAAGACCCCAAGGTTATTATAATGAATCACGGTGAGAAGTCTGGTGAGGGTTTTATAGATAATGCTGGTCATAGGGTCATCCACCGAGTGCCCTGTCATGTGGTCATCATAGTCAGCACTGTGTCATAAGGTCATTATCGAGTGTAATTTGTGATAAGATCATCCCCTAGCCCGTAGTCGTAACCTTCGATAACAGTTACCATGTTGCTCCGACAGGCCTACGTTGTGCCTGAACTAGCTACGGGCACGGCGTGGGTGGACGGAACAACAAAGAAATCTGTCGCAAGGGCCAGAGTTGTGCTCTGATGTCGACGTCTGTTTCGGTAACATTAGACTCGAAACACCATTGAGTCGAGTGGATGCTGGAACAGAGGGCGGAGCACTTATGGTAATGCCCCACGTGACGTGAGGCCAGTTTCTAATCAAGAATCAAGAAGAATCATCCCCTAATGCTTTGTGGCACAAACAGAATCATATCTAGTAAGACGGTAGAGATTAAGTCGCAGTGATACATCTCTAATGTTCATGTTCAGTTTGCAGTACTCTTCCTCGTTATCTCTCCAACGTTTCCTCATGGATCTACATTTAGAGGGAAAAGAATAATTTGTTACAATCAATTCAGATTAAAATAGTATCGGTGATATGAAACTGTTATTGTGTAATTGTGAGAGTGGGCGAGTGGGATGAAGAGAGTTGATGTCAGAGTTGAGTAAAATGAAGTCAAACGTTAAAGAGAATCTCACCAATGATGCCAGAGAGAAAACAATCATATCATGGATAATAAACAGACAAAGTAGTAGTTGTTTTTGTTGTAGCTGTAGTGGTAGTTCTTGTTGCTGGTGATACAATACATCAGTCTTCGGCGGATAGTGTTATTTAAAATGTTTTAGTTATCAGAGTCTTCATTTTTTCAATAGTCTTGCACCGAGCGGGTTTCCAGAGATAAAGTGTTGGAATTTTCTCAGATGACGTACCCGGGCAAAATTATTGGTAGTCTTCTTCTTCTTCTGCGTTCGTTCTCAAACTCCTGCAGATCAGCAGGATGTAGTCCGGAGAACGGACTGCGTTGTGTCATGGTTTACAGCATTGCTGCGATATATGCGCCTTTCGGCCTTACACATCCGACTTTAGCATGGCTTTGGGTCACTGACCCTATATGGAATGGGACAGCCAACTCCATCCCATAACCTCCTTAGTCGCCTTGTACGACATGCATAAAAGGTAAACAGTGTTGCTATTCTTTGCTCCCCTTTCTGGCCCCGACAACACACAGGTGTGTGGTAGTCATATAGCTGTTTTAGCTATAGTATTGGTAGTTGTTGCTATTTGTGTTTTTTTAGTAATAGTTGTTATAATAGTGGTTGTTGCTAATTATGTGTTTTTGGTAGTAATAGTATTGGTAGTTATTGTATGCGGTCTTAGTTTAGTAATTGTAGTAGTTGATGTTGTATTAGTAGTAGCGATTGGTCTCACTATTAACACCAAAAAAACAGAAGTCATGCACCAAGAAACATCAAATAGCCAACATACTGCTACTTCCATCATCGTCAATCAGGAAAAATTGCAGGTAGTCGACAATTTTACTTACCTTGGAAGCACTCTCTCTCGCGATGTCAACATTGATGTGGAAATTAACAATAGACTGGCAAAAGCTAGTGCTGTATTTGGCAGATTACGCAAAAATGTATGGGACAGAAGAGATATAAGAACAACCACCAAACTACAAGTATATCATGCTGCTGTTATACCAACCTTACTATACGCCTGCGAAACGTGGACAGTGTATGCTAGACATGCAAGATAGTTAAATCATTTCCATCTTACCTGCCTACGTAAATTACTAAACATCCATTGGTGGGACAAAGTACCAGACTACGAGGTCTTGGAAAAATCAACCTCAATAAGCATCCACACAATACTTATGAAGGCGCAGGCTCGCTGGGCAGGCCATCTTGTGCGTATGGAGAACTCGCGTTTGCCAAAACAAATATATTATGGAGAACTCAAGGCAGGATTTCGAAAAGCTGGTGGACAGAAAAAGCGTTTCAAAGACACGCTCAAGTCATCCTTGAAACATCTTAACATTGACGTAGGCGCTTGGGAGAGCCTCGCTCAGGATAGAACAGCATGGCGTTACAGCACTAGAACGGGAGCACTAGCGGCAGAAGAATTCAGACAAGAAACTGCAAGACAGAAGCGGACACGTAGAAAAGAAAAAACATCTCAACCTCACACAGATACCTTCTATTGTTGTCAATTCTGTAAAAGAACATTTTGTGCGCGCATTGGACTTGCTAGTCATTTAAAAACGCACTATTAACTTTATTATTTTATTATTTATTGTTATTATTATTATGGTTGAGTTTTTGGTCATCGTCGATCACGACGGACGAACATCATCATCATCATCAGTAGTAGCGATAATAGTATTTGATATTGTAGTTGTAATGGTTGCAGCAGTAGTAGCAGTAGTTGTAGTAGTTGTAATAGTAGTAGTATTATTAGTAGTAATAGTAATAGTAGTAGTAGTAGTAGTAATAGAAACAAATGTAGCAATAGTTGTTGTTGAAGGAGTATATACCACAATCCGTTAGTCTCGTTGGTTACCATGGAGGATGTGCTAACATTCGCGTCCATTTTCTCCTGTCATATGCTGGATCATGTGTAGAATTCAAATATTGTACATTCCTTGATATTGTTAGTACATGATTTTCTCATCACACACTGTTTCTGTTGTGTACCACTTCCACTGTTCCTTCGCGATCTTAGGCATAACTTATTTAGGATATGTCCGAACAACATCAGCTTTCTTCGTGTAACTATATGATTCATGGAATCATGTGTACATGTCTATTTTATTTCTAATATATAGTTTGTAATATGATCTCTATAACTAATCCATAGTATCTGTCTTTCAATGGGGAAAAACATATAAATTGAATAATCACAGACTTTGAGAGTAGAATCACTCTGTCTTTTTTTTTTCAGACAAATTTTCTGCGGTCTGATATGTTAGTCATATCCAAATGCCAAATGTTTGCTTATGAAGGTATACTCTCCTGTGTTTCTACATATCTCTATGAGAGTGCATTTTCAGCACTTAATTTGTTAACCAAAACAAAGAATATAGAAAATGTTGACAATGACATGATTTTGACAGTAATGAAAATGCAATCACGAAGTTACAGCCTCTTTAACGAGTTACAATTTCATTGTCTTCAAAAAAAATGATAAGGAACTGTATTAAAAAATATTTTCACTGTGTTTTCTTTTATTTTTTTTAAAAACGTATTCTCACATATTTAGAGGCATGGCTGCTGCCAACAGTGTCGATAGAGGGGTGGATCAGTTTGTTTGTTTTTTTAAATAAAATAAGGTCACGATTCGAAAACTTTTGGGGATCTTTATTTTAGAAAATTTAATGTCACACAAATTAAGGAAACGTACATGTAGATCAGCTGACGAACACAAGACAGGTAAAAGTGTTACCTCGTATGTTGTTATCATCATCAGTATCG
Source organism: Meghimatium bilineatum (assembly GCA_034231615.1). NCBI lineage: Eukaryota > Metazoa > Mollusca > Gastropoda > Stylommatophora > Philomycidae > Meghimatium > Meghimatium bilineatum. The sequence goes on from CM067318.1 coordinate 21,925,769, forward strand.
TCATCATCTTTATCGTAATCTTGTGTCTGAGGCTTCTGGTTCACAATAACTGTGCAATTCACTGGGACAATCTCTGGATTTGTTACATTAAGCTGCGTGCCTGGTCCGCAGTTAATGATAATTTTCTTCGGACATTTGATAAAGATGTTTATTGGCCTAAAAATTTGAGGAGGTATAAAACAGTGAAACTTATATAATGATTTTGTGATATAAAGACTTTAATGTTCTGTTGCTACATTTATCATGTAATAGAAACAATGTCAACGAGATGTTGAGATGAGTAGTATACTATTTAATCAATATTATGTTGAAACATTTACTATTGAATTAAAATGACTTTGTCAACTACAAGTTCACATATTATCATATATATATATATATATATATATATATATATATACGTACTGAAGATAGTATATTGATAGTATAAGATTATATACTGTTGCTGATAAGCTGGTAAAAAAAAGTGTGAAAATGAATTTTGCCCCTGTTTGTCATGAAGTGGAGAGCGAATGGCTACCGGAATGTAAAGTTCATAAGTCAACCATCGGATTTTTGTAAAGACTACACACACAAAAAAACAATGAAAACTACACGTAAGACACGATTCCCAGCAGATATGACGCTGAAAATGTGTAGAAGTTGTCACAGTGTACTCGTTATAAAAAGGTCGTTGAGACAAAACACCCAGTACATGTCATTGGAATGCCACGACTATCTTACAATGACCGCCTGCAAGCCATTAGTGTGTTGGATGCCGGAATGATCTCGCGGGCTATTGCCAGGAAGATCACATGCCATCGCGGCACTACCTTTTTACGCCTCAATGAACGCTACGGAACCACTGGCAGTGCCTGGGATAGACTTTAGAGTTGCCAACCACGAGTTACTACATCTGCGCAAGATCGGCATATTGTGCTGAGTCATCTATGGAATTGTTCCCTCCCACAAGTCAAACAGCAAGAGCAATAGTGATCAGACGTGGGCAAGTTTCTCGAATAACAGTCATGTGACAACTCAGAGATGCAGGCCTCACTGCAAGACGACCTTATGTTGGGTCAAACATGACTCATAGACACCGTCACCAGCGCCTGTATTGGGCAGAAAATCATGTCAGATGGACTAGACTGCAGTTTGAATGCTGTCCTATTCACAGAGCAGATTCAACCTCTCTTTTGCTGATGGACATATGCTGATTTGGCGACGGTGTGGAGAGTGCTTTGCAGAATGCTGTGTTCGTGAGCACAACCGATTTGGAGGTTGCAGTATTCACATTTTAGCAGAATTTAGTTTTCACTATCGATTGCCTCTGCACGTCTTGCGTGGAAATGTTACTGCTCTGAGATATAGAGATGAGGTTCTGGGTGCATTGCTTTTTCCCGCGATTCACTAATTATCCAGACGTGCAGCTTTTCCAGCCGAATAACGAACGTTTGCACACCGTATGCATTACACAGCAATATCTACTGCAGAACATTGTGACGATTAATTGGCCTGCCCTATCACCAGACTTGTCCCATATATAACATCTGTGGGACAAGCTTGTGCACAGATTCTACAGACAAGGTTCTCCAGATTATTTGCAAGAGCTCGAAGCTGCTCGTATACGTGAATGTGACTTGATTCATCGTAATCTTCCTCAGTGACCTGTGCTTTTCATGAGGAGCCGCTGCCAAGTTTGTTTGCAATCACACGGTGGACATATAAGAAACTGAGGTTAGTGTGAATGATTTATTTTATTATTCGTTGCCATTTTGGTTTTTTCCCCAGCCTGCACAACATGGATTGTATTGCATAACAATTCAAAGGCAAAAATTAATGACTAACAAGGATGCATAGGAAAATAAATAAAGATTCCAAATATGTAAACTTATAAACAATTATATTTACATTTCACACTTTGTTCCTGGATAATGCAGATAGTGTATTTTTAATGTGCTTCCTCGTATATATATATATTACTCTCTTGTCCATTGGTTTTCATGTTTATGATTTCTCTCTGCATGCCATTTGTTTTGAGTGTTGTATTCTCTCTGCACTTCTGACATTTACTTTTTGTATGGTGTAACTATAAATAGTAGATATCCCAGGAATATCAGTGGGAGGACATAACATAAATAATTTGAGATATGCGGATGACACTGTTCTGATTGCAAAAACTGAGGAAGACCATCAAGATTTAATTAATGTAGTAGTCACAGAAAGTAAAGAGAAAGGCCTCTTCCTAAATATCAAGAAAACAGAAGTAATGGTTATTTCAAAGAAACAAAATAACACACCTTGCAAGATCAAAGTGAATGATATAGTATTAAAACAGGTCCACCAATTCAAATATTTAGGTACAATGATTACAGCAGATGGAAGAAGTTCAACAGAAATAAGATGCAGAATAGGACAGGCAAAAACAGCATTCAGAAAAATGAAAAATATACTGTGTAATATGACCTTGTCATTAGAGGTGAGAAAGAGAGTTCTGCAGTAATATATAACCCCTATACTAACATTTTGGGTGCGAGTCTTGGACAATAAACAGACTGGAAAGTGAGAGATTAGAGGCGACAGAGATGTGGTTCTACAGAAGAATGCTATGAATACCATGGACTGCCAGAAAAACTAATGTATAGGTGTTGAGGGAGTCAAATGCGAAGCGGACCTTGAACAACAATATAAGACAAAGGCAATCTTCTTTTTTGGGCCACAAATGAGACACGCAGGTTTAGAGAAAATAGTCACAACAGGTAAAATTGAAGGCAGCAGAGACAGAGGCGACAACGTGAGAAAATATTAGACACTTTGACAACCTGGCACATCAGGGAAACAACAACGACTTTGATACATAATACTGTGGACAGAGAGCAGTGGAGAGCCATGACCGCCTACGTCAGCCGGCATGGTACCTGATGATGATGATGATGATGGTTTAACTTGCTGCAATGTATTTGAGTGTTCTTTCTTTGCTAATAGCGTTTTCTGCACAAATGGGTTTTAGAAGAAACAGAGGATGTACTGATGCAATATTTATTCTGAAACAGTTGGCAGAGAAGTCAATAGAATACAACTAAAATTTATACATATCCTTCATAGATCAAGAGAAAGCATTTGACCGAGTAAACAGAGAAAAACTATGGGAAACATTAAAAATGTATGGAGTATGCCAACATTTAATTAACGTTTGTATAAGTCTCTATAACAATAGCAGTTGCACTATAAGAACATCTGCAGGCTACACAGAGGACTTTGTGATTAGCACAGGAGTAAAGCAGGGATGTGTATTATCACCACTACTTTTTATTACATACATGGACCATATAAACAAAACAGCAAATTCTAATGAAGCAAATGAACTGCTTTTTGCAGATGACCAGGTTTTATTCCACAACAGCATTAAAAACCTGCAAGACCACCTAAACACAATAGACACAGCAGGCACGCAATTTGGAATGAAAATCAACATAGACAAAACAGAAGTAATGAATATTGCAAGAGAAAAGGAGAACATCAACATACAGATAAATAATAAACAACTAAAACAAGTAGATGAATTCAAATATCTGGGCAGCACATTGAGATATGACAACAAACAAGAAGCAGAAATAAACGCAAGATGTAATAAGGCCTGTCAGATCATTGGTCAATTAACACCTTTACTAAGAAACAAAGATATTACACTAGAAACAAAGAAAGCGCTTTTCAACACCATTTTCTTACCAACATTGTGTTATCAGTGTCAAACGTGGACATTAGATTCTAGAACAATACATAAGATTAACACCACTGAAATGAAATGTGTGAGACGTATGATTGGAGTTAGCTTGGGAGACAAAATCAGGAATGAAGCACTAAGGAAACAATTAGGGATCAAACCAACAATATAATACATACAGAAACAACAAGTTAAATGGTACGGACACATAACCAGACAGAAAGAGCAAAGTATTATCCAAACAACACTTAACAACCGATACGAAAACAGGAGACCTATTGGACGCCCTTGTAAAAGGTGGATAGATTGTGTATTAGAGACACTCGGAAATATAACAGCAGAGGAGGCAAATAAAAGGGCAAAAGACCGTATACTCACTCTCCCCTCAACACCGAAAGGTACATGAGGACAGAAAGAAGAAGAAGAAGCTTCCTGCAGTAATTTAATGTGTGAGCATCATGTTTGTGTAGTGTTCTACTCCGATTCAGTGTTTTATTTCTGAGTTCAAACATGTTATGTTGCAGTATGTTTCGTCTGCACGTCATTGCTAATTTTTCACTCACAACAACTGCCTGAGACAGACCTATTACGCAGAAAATTCCGAGCTCGATGATAAGTTGTGTTTAGGCACTTTCATGTTGGGGTTATTTGTCATTCTTTCATACAGAAAGGGCTGCTACAATTACTTAGGGCCTATGACCAGCAACACCATTTTCCAACTGGTACGATGCTGCTTTGACTTGGCACTTTCAGTCTTCCATCTATGTTTAGTGGATCTGAGGCGTGCTTCATTACTCTCCATTCCCTACCACCTACGGTCTGCCAGCACACAAGACGTGTGACATGACTGCTAAATTTGGAAAGACAGATAATATCGTCACGTCCTGAATTGGATGATTTTATCTCAGATTTCCCTTGCTCAAGTTGGTTTCTGTGAGTCAGTTCGACATATAGGGTCAAACCAATGAGAGTTTGCCGTTCCGGATCACAATACCTAGTTTATAAGACAGAGTGCAATGCCACAGGTTGGAGGGTCTTCTACTCCAGGGGGATGATCAACAACAAGACATTACGACATGATAATACGGTAAAGATATACGGTAAATGCAAAGATATAATGATGTGGGGTTTTCACAAAAACAGAAAGCCTCTACAGTCGTATCATCTTCTAAAAATATAATTCCACTGGTGGTTGCCACATGACCTGCCGTATGCTTGATCGATTTGACATAGTTAATGCATTAAGGAACCTCTTCCACTCAGAAAATTTTCTAAAGTGTGAATCATGGTAGCTATAGACATTGAATGAGATTGGTTATAAGACTGGAACAGCCCGTAAAGAGAAACATAATAGAGATACAAATAAACTGATATCAACATCGAACTGGAACCATCTATGGACATATCCAATGGTTGTTCGCTGATGATAACCTGCAGTCATAATGTATAATTATGATCGTTGGTATTATGCAATGTTTGTAACACATCTAAATAATAGTATGTGACATAATCGACACACTTCCCAGCAATATAATGTTGGATCAAAGGGCATGAGCCCTTGGACTGCTGGACCAGCAGCCAACGAAACAAACAACACAAATTTATTTTCAGCATTGTTTTGTGTTATTAATGTGTGTGCAAGAAACAGGCGCAACAATATTACATCATCTATGAGTAAGTAACACTTTGTACAGCAAGTATTGTGGCATTTGTTTTCAGTTGATTGTCGTTACATTTGCAGCAAAACAATCTAATAAGCAAAAACAAAGAATCAATAAGATACACATCAAGACAAACTACTACATACAGCTATGGAGCAATAGGTCAGAATATTCCACCGAATATGGATGTGTCCGACTATAGGCGCAAATCAAACGGTGACACAACGCATATCCATTCAGTGGACTACATCCTGCTGGAAGTCTAGTACGATAATGGTCCTGCAACAAGTGAGATCCAGTGGGATTTTAGAATAAACGCTGAAGAAAATCAGGATACAGCACAACTGATAATTCCATAAAACTCCCCACACCCAATATAGCAACAGGACATCCCTCCATATGGAAAAAGTATACACTGACACTAGACCAGCCACACAACGAGAACAAGACACTCTAAACAGAGACATCTAAACTCGATAAATAATTTAACTTATTTATGGCCCTCTGGCTGCTCACAACAACTATTCTCAAGACTATGAGTAGATCACAATAACAATTTCTTTTGAGACTAAGTGCTGTACCATCGCGTCTCATCAAGTAGCCCTCTCTAGGGCAACGTCCTTAAGACTAAGTCTAACCATCATATAAGGCATCAGACATTTTGTTATAACCAAGGTAGAATGTCATCCCAGATTCAAAGGGCATGGCTTGGACTAGAGTGGTTATTAATCCCAGACTCAAAGGGCATGGCTTGGACTAAAGTGGTTATTAATCCCAGATTTAACAAACACAATGAGATACATACATTTCAATTCTTCCATTTTGAAATGCAACTTTCACATCAGCTGAGCATTTAGTTTCGCAACCTTCCTTCAGCTTTGGAGAAAAATTGGCCAAGTGTCCCTCTACTTGCTGTAATATATCTTTTAATCCTAGGAGGTCAGGGTCACAGATATGACAAGAGCTTGCTGGCAGAGAAGCTGGAAAAGTTGAACCATGTGTGCAGGTTTCTTCGGATTCATTAGCCAATGTCTGAGAGATCACAGTTTCCGACTCTCCTCTCGCTCCATCAAAATCTGATAAAACAAGTTACAATTTAGATTTTGTAAGTACATCTTCAGTCACTAGATACACTGTTCTGTTTGTCCTGAGGTTTTTAATAATAAAGACATTATGGTTGAAACGTCGATATAGTTTGTTTTATATAAGGTTAAATATATTTTTGTGTTAGTCTGCATGTGAATCACTCATATTCCGAACAAACAAAAATTAACGATGTAAAATGAAAACGGTAGAACATTGAGGCAAACTCTCAATGTTGGTTTTACTACACATTTCTATATCTTCGTTAGTGTATGTTCACTTGCACACCAGCTTGTGACTGCTAGTTTTCTAGGTATGCCTAATCACATACGGACTTTCCCTTCTTTCTTTCTTTTTAATGTACTTGTTCAAAGTGTGCCTTTTATTGAACGTAACACCAATATATGTGGGTAGTATTTTTCCTTGATGATGGTAGTTCGTAAATGTATTCTGGGATTCTTTTCCTATGGGTAACGGGAGAACAGAATTGTGGCCGTTGTTTCTGTGTTTAGTATGAGCTGCCATTTCTAAGTCCAAGCCTTGAGTTTTTCGGCTGCATGTTTCATTTTATTATAATCTGCTTTGGTGAGGTCATCAATGTACCACAGTATTAAGTCATCAGCATATAGTGCCGCTTTCAACCTAGTATGAAATTATTTTAGTAGGTCTTTTATGTAAACAAAAAAGAGTATTAAAGATCTTGCCGCCCCCCCCAATCCTCTCCTCCACGAGGAACTTCGTGACGTAGCAACACTTTCAACTCTGCAGACCATGCACGGCGTGACAGTCGGCAGTATAGATTGGAGCCTGGTCGTGATCCATGATGACTCTAGTTCACCTGTTAATTAGGATTGAATCCATCTTAATGTACTGGCCCGTATTCCGCTTCTCTTGAGTTTAACAAGTTCCTATTTTCACACCGTGTCAAAGGCCTGCTTAAAGTCACTCATATTGTTAGTTCTTTTTCCTCTCCTGATAGGCATCTTCAATTTCTTTGGAAAAGTGGCGATCTCCTTTGGTTCAGCATTCTCTAAACCCAGTTTGCTCCTTCACTAGGACTGTTAATTTTTCAGATACCACTTCTATCTGCTATCGATTATTCTCTTCATAGGCTTCCCAACACAGTTTGGAGACTAAACGATTGATAACTAGATCCCTTAGTCGTGAATTTTCCTTTCTTGAGATGGACTTTGTGATGTCCTCTCTCCAAATTTGAGGCGCTGTTATTTTTTTTGTGCCAATTGAGGTTGAAAATGTCTGGAAGTTTATGTTTAGTAGCTCCGTTCAGATTGATTAACATTTCATTGGAGATTTGATCTGGGCCAGGTGGCTTTCTAATATTAATCTTGATAACGGCATACTGTAGCTCTCCTAATATAATGTGATCCTTCATGGAAGCAGGGATGTATGTCTGTTCTTTGACTGCTTATATTTCTTTTCGTATCTGTCTGATGACTTATGGTAATACTCATATTACTATCAGAACTATATTTTCTAGCATGTAGATCTACAGTTTGTTTCCCCTAGAGAATTGTGTCTTCATCTTCTAGGGATATTGTCTGTTGGGACAATGAGCATGCTTCAGAGATTTAATTCGCATATAGTGTCGCTATTTTGTCCATATTCTTTTCCGTCTTTACCAGGTTGAGTGCTATTGTTTCTCCAGCTTATTCGTTTTTCTTCTATTTCATTTCTTTGAAACTCTGTTACAGCCTATTTGCATTTATTGTGTACATCAATTGGGGACAATGTTTTTACACCCTGCCTGGCTTTTCCCCCCGTAGTTCTTGAAGTGTACTGCACCAAATTGGTATGTAGTTATATCCTGGTATTCCCTGGACATCAATTATTTAGTAGCTTGTTAGGACATCAATTATTTAGTAGCTTGTTAAAGGCTTTTGTTGAATTCTGCAACCACAACATTTATGACTGTTTTTCACCTCAAGGAGCATATTGTTTTAATATTCGCAAATTGGCAGTTTTATAGTTTCATCTTGTACGACTGACCCTGCACCATGGTTATATCTTGGACCATGAGAAAGATTGGACGATATTCACTACCTCACATATGTTCTCTAATATGCTTCTTGCTATGTCTGGTGTGGTAAAATAAAGGTCTGGAGTTGAAGTTGCGTGCTAACATCTAGAGTAGAATGTATCTATGTCAGATGAGATATGGATCAGTATTAGTGAGTAGTAATCCAGCAATGTTTAAACGTCTTCTTTCCTATGATCAAGCCCTAGCTATTAGAGTAACTACTTAAGTCATCGAATGTAATATTCTTATCCAGAACCTGAAATGTGTTAACATTCATAAGTTTGTCATATGGGTAGTAATACAAGAAGTGACAATTCCATCTTGTTGAATTTCAGTTGCAACTGCTGGTACTTGCTACATCAATGAAGATTGTGTCTTCTCGTACACTAATATTGCTTCTTACAAGGATACGTACTCCTTTTCTTCTGTCTTGTCTGTCAGATCTGAAACACTGATACCATCTTATTTAATAAATTGTTATTGCAAGTTATTGCTTTTTCCTTTCTTATGACTCTTCACATCTGAAGAACTCATCAGCATCTGAAGAACTCATCAGCATCTGAAGAACTCATCAGCATCTGAGAACTCACACACAATCACACTTAACTGGACTTTGTTCAATGTCATGCTCATCTTCACTTGCGAAGGAGGAACGTCATCAACAAGGAGTGGACACATTTTTTATATAATCTAATATACTCTTCTTATCCTATTTATAGATCTGGCTATACCCGATAACATAAACATATATATCCCACATATCGATGTGCAAGCGCGTATGGACGATCACAGATTTCTATCACAGATTTTGGCCACCCCCCCCCCCCCCCAATGGTATTCCTTTGAAATGCCGCCACTGGCAATGTATTTTGTTTGGTGCCGTCTGATGCGGCCGCCTGTCTGCATCATAGCATGGCGCGGCCCTGATGATATACAATATACACACTTTCCTTAAATTGTTTCCCACCCCCCCCCCCCCCCGCCCCATTTACTTAGGAAAACATGAGATAATAATTATGTCTATAGTTGGATTTCTTTATTGTTGGATATCTACGCCAAAGTACATCATGTGTTCATTCTCAGCTTCTTCTTCTGTGTTCATTCTCAAACTCCTGCAGGTTAGCAGTATGTGGCCCAGAGAAACAACATGCGTTGTATCATAATTCACAGATTAATTGCGATTTATACTACTTTCGGATTGACAAATCCGAATTCAGCATGTTCATTCATCATCATCATTATCATCAGGTACCATGCCGGCTGGCGTAGGCGATCATTGATCTCCACAGCTCTCTGTCTCCAGTATTATGTATCAAGCTCGCTGTTGTTTCACTGCCGTGCCAGGTTGTCAAACTGTTGAATATTTTCTCACGTTGTTGCCCTCTGTTTCTGTTTCCTTCAATCTTACCTGTTGTGACTATGTTCTCCAAACCTACTTGTCTTATGAAGTGGCTAAAAATGAAGATTGTCTTTTTCTTATATTATTGATTAAGGCCAGTTTCGCATCTGACTCTTTCAACACGTCCATATTAGTTTTTCTGGCAGTCCATGATATTCTAAGCATTCTTATGTAGAACCACATCTCCGTTACCTCTAATTTCCCACTTTCCAGTTTGTTTATTGTCCAAGACTCGCACCCATATGTCATTATCGGAGTTATATAGCATTGCAGAACTCTCTTTCTCACCTCTAATGACAAGGTCATATTACAGAATATATTTTTCATTTTTCTGAATGCTGTTTATGCCTGCCCTATTCTGCTTCTTATTTCTGTTGAACTTCTTTCATTCTTTCATTCCTAGCAACATATTATTGTTAAATATGGCAAATAACAATGCAAATAGATTAGACTTACCGTTATTGAAAGAGCTGGATTCAGATGTCAAGATTTGATTTTCTAATGCTTGAAATGTGACACTGTTAGTTTCTGTGTATTTAATTGTTGTGGTAGAAGAAGATACATTCAAGTCTGACCTCGTGTTCTTTGTTATAGAGTACATCCAATTTTGTATCTGTGATAACGCCCCCACAAACCCAGATCTAGAATTAGACTTGGCTCTTTGACTATTGTAAATATCTTTCAGAACAGGGTATTTGTTCAACATTTTTTTGTCTACATGAGCTCCAGCATTGAGAAGAATTTCAACAATTTCTTTATGACCATTCCCAGCACTCAAATGTAGCGGAGTGTTATTAACTATGTTTTTAGCATCAATAGCAGCTCCAGCATTGAGAAGAATTTCAACAATCTCTTTATGACCATTCCAAGCACTCTCATGTAGTGGAGTGTCATTATTGTTGTTAGTAGCATTAACATTAGCTCCAGCATTGAGAAGAATTTCAACAATTTCTTTATGACCATTTCTAGCACTGTGATGTAGTGGAGTCTCGTTATTGTTATCAGCATTATCGACAGTAGCTCCGGCTTTCAGAAAAATTTCAACAAGATCTCGATCTCCAATCTCAGAAAACAAGTGAAGCACTGTTTTCTTTGATGTTATTCTCTCATTAACAAAGCCTGCAGCAATTCTAACAAAATTAGTATTGTTACTATGACCAGTCTCAGCTTCCACAATCAACGAGTTGTCCTTACAGTAAACATCAGCATCAATAGAAGATGAGAGATTTTGATTTGTCAATATTTGACAATTTAAAACACTTGTTTGTTTTTCATTGAGTTTATCAATTCCAACATCTTGAAATAACTGAAGTGATCGGATACCAATGTCATTGACAACATTTGCTGGAGTTTTCATGGGTTGTTCAGTCGTGAAATCATCCATCTTGAACAGCTCTATTGTTTAGCCTCATAAACATTCTGAAAATGAAATTAAAACAATCAACTTTATTAAAACTTTAAGGAACTGTTTAGTTACTGATATATTCATATAACACATATTATACACGCTCATTTAAATTCTCACTTCATATATATTATTTGTGAAAGAAAAATTGTGCAACTATGAAAGCGTAACAATTCAATATGACATCCTTAGAAAAGGCCAGTCCTCATTTACGATACATCCCACTTTGTTAACTTATAGTGTTTTTACTTATTTCACTAAATTCTGTACGTCTGTAGCCGTATTGCTAGTAGGCCAGGCATTCGTTGCAATTTGTTTGTAAATACTGCCCATACCAATCTTGAAGCTAACTACAGGTAAACTTGTTTGATCTCTGCCGGTGTTATTAGCACATTTTTATACCTGGGCGTAACAATTGATGGTATACGTTGCTTCAGAGAACACGTTGACCATGCCATAACCAAGGCCCACAAGAGCTCATCGGCATTTTTAGTAATTTAAGCTTTCGACATTCCGCAACATCTACTCGAATTTCAGTATCATATTGTTTCTAATATAGAAGACGTTTGTGTGACATTCACAACATATTGTTTCTAATATAGAAGACGTTTGTGTCACATTCACACACATTGTTACTAATATAGAAGATCCTAGTTTCATATTCCCTCTGAGCGTGTTTAATATAGAAGACCCTTGTATCATATTCATGGTTAGTGATACACAGATTGCCAGACTGAACAAAATTTAGAATGAGACCATATGCATCATCATGGGATGCACCAAGGACGTATGCCTTGTGGAATAATATTTCTCATTGACGTTTCAACTGTTGCTGCTAGAATCAGTGTTGCAAGCTTGCCAAATGTTCCTGGAAATAAGTAGATAACTACTTCGACTGCATTACATGATGCTCTGACAGCATTACATGATGTTCCGACTGCATTACATGAAGCTCCGACTGCATTACATGATGATTGTTCTGTAATCATCACACTCAACAGAAGTAGCAGAGAAAAATGTGATGGTTTTGGAATTAAAAGTCAGGTCACTCATTAACAAACAACACTGTAAAAATTGGTGTAAACATCTACACTAATTGGTCAGTCATTTGTCATTACTATGCATATTCCTGTAGGAACATTGTCAAGGAATTTATCAGAGCCTTAATCACAACCAATAGCGGTCCTGTTGTGGAGATAAAAGCTGTGAATGAAGTTTTGCTGTGGTTTGACTCACACATGACTATTCTCGCACATGTATACTAAGTGACTCAATGAACCTGCTCCGCGAAATTGAAGTAGGAAGTCTCTACCGTTAATGTGTAAACTGCAATGATAACTACACTGATGATCAGAAAGACGAGTTTTTTGACGATCTTCAAGAACAAATACAAAAATTCTACAAAAATAGCACAATTTATGTCATGGGAGACTATAATGATAATGTAGGTTCCAACAGGCAAAACTACGAACAATATCTGGGTCCACATGCTGTAAAGATTAATTCAATGAAAGATAACGGACAGAGGGTATTAGATTTGTGCAGCCAATACAACTTATTCATAGCTAACACCTTCTATGAATACAGGGAAACACAAAAGTAAGTAAAAAAAATAGTAACGTTTTTACAGAATAGTAAATAGCATTTATTAATGCCGTAGGGGTGTGAGATGTTAGCGATCTCACATTTCACAGGCTCTGCAAATGAGGGCGGTAGCCATCTCCTCTCCCTCGCAGTCTTTACTTCCCGGTACCCATTTAAGGCTGGGTCGACCTGGGAGCCGTTGCGATCTGAAAACATTTCCGCCTCAGCTGGGGAATGAACCCAGGACCACTCATATGCGAAGCCAGTGCGCTAACCACTGCGCTAACGCGGCTCCAAAATGTGAACACAAAAGTACAAGTGGTACACATGTGGTACACATGGTACAAGTGGAACGACATCACAGTTAAAAGCCAGATTGATTACATTTTACAAGGGTGAGAGATAGGCATAATCTTTTAGATGCGAAAGCAATACCCAAAACTATGTGTGGTACTGATCACAAGATAGTAGTGATAACAACCAGATCTACCACATCAAAGATAAACAAAACGACAACTAGAAATAATAGTTTTATCAAAATAATGAATTTATAGAAAGAAGGAGTAAGTTGAATTCGACAGCGTGGAGAAAGAGTGGATTAGATATAGATCGACCTTAATCAATTGTATTTACTTGTATGAGCAATTATTTGAAGCAAAACTGTGCTGTCTATATATGTTATCTATGTTCACAAGAAGACCTATCGGTCCTTGTAGAACTAATATGTATGTTTTACGGTATATGTAGACTGTGTCATCAGCTATACCACAAATACAAGATTAGTACAGCAGACTGTGCCATCAGCTATACCACAAATACAAGATTAGTACAGCAGGCTGTGTCATCAGCTATACCACAAATACAAGATTAGTGCAGCAGACTGTCACCAGTTATACCACAAATACAAGATTAGTGCAGCAGACTGTGTCATCAGCTATACCACAAATACAAGATTAGTGCAGCAGACTGTCATCAGTTATACCACAAATACAAGATTAGTAGAATAAATCTGAGAAAGTGTGGCATCAGCCTTAGAATAGCCAAATATCTGTTGCAGAGCTGTCCAATATATAATAATGATAAAAAAAACAGGAAGGCGTGTTCCATCACCTTTCAAGAAAAAATTTAATTTATTGTCAGAAATTCAGGATGTCAGAGACATAAATGTGAGAATCTAAGATTGAATGAAGAAGATGAAATCAGCTCAACAGAGATAAGTACAATAGGACAACAATTATAGCATTTGAAGAGACGAAGAAATTCTTCTGTAATACGCCTCTCTCATTAGAGGTGAAGTTAATCCTTCACTGCTACATAAAACAAATACTAACATAAGGATCAGAACGATAGACAATAGATACCGAGCTAATGGTAAATAAAATTGCAGTTCTATAGAACAATACTAAACATACATTGAACAGATGGAAAAACTAATGAGCAAAATATTTAACCAGGATTCATTATTAACATTAGAAAAAAAGACTTTATTGCCACATTATGAGACAATAGTTTAAAGAATAACGTATGATTACACCAGACAAAATTCACGAACATGGAGATATAGACAGATATATAGAAATATATAAAGATATATAAAGAGATTATGTTGACAGCGATAGAAAATTGTATATAGCTTAATATTATGATCTTTTCTATCCTGTTTCGTTACTTGATATGATAAAAATATTGTTAATTTTCTAGCGAGAGCCTTGTTATTTAGTCAGCTTTATTTTACTTCGATTCTTTTAGAATGTTCCCATTGATGATCTTTTTGGTTGATTGAATTCGGGGGATTCTTCTGTAACCACTATCAGCCTTCAAAGAGACAATAAAGTAAAGGGAAAAAATCAAAGAAACGGAGCAAACCATAAAATCACCGTTAAGTGACGGAATCGTCTGTAAACTAAGTAAGGAAGATTTATAAGACTCAATAAAAAAGTAAAATCAGTCATCCTTACCTGTTCATATCTACAATGTTAGGAGGGTATCGCCCAGGAAAGAAGATATGGCAGAATGCAGCCATATTTGCGCAGGATGTTTTTGAGGGGTTCGATTCGCGCATGGAGACATGTGCGGTCGCAATAGACCTTGAGAATGCGTACAAAAGGGTGTCATTGGATATCTTGATGGAGCAGCTGTTACATCTTGCAGTGAATCCTTTTGTCGTGTGGTAGGTTGGCGCCGCCTTGATGCACTGGATAGTAGCTCTTAAGTGTGGTAAATGGATATCTGCACCAACGGTTATTAGCCCTGGTCTGCCACAGGGATCGCCTCTATCTCATGTACTTTTCAATGTATACACAGTACATATTGTTGGCAATCAAATCACAGGTGTTGGCAGAACGATGTCATATGCCGATGATATCCTGGTGTATAGACAGGGCAGAAATTGGGAAGGGTGCGTCGTGGAACTACAGAAAGAGCTAGACAGACTGACAAATTGGTGTCGAGATACGGGAGCAGTGGTTAATCCCTCTAAGGCATTCGAGACGTGGTTTTCCTTGAATAATCACATGGTAAAGACACCAATGCCACAAGTTTCGTTGTCCGGGAAAAGTTTACAAAGAACTAGCACAATGAGATATCTGGGTGTGTTTTTTTGTCAGAAGCCTCAGTTTCAGGGAACATGTTGACCACATTATCATAAGGGCAGCAAAGGCTTAGCAGCAATGAATGTTATGGCTGCTGCGCTGTGTGAGCAGAGGTTGTTATTTCTTTTGTATCAGGGTTTGGTTGTGGTGAAATATGGACTGGCAATTCTGACTCTTAGCCAAACTCAGATCGAAAGACTGGATAGAATCCAGAATGCAGCAATGCGTATCATTCTTAGATGCACAAGAGACACATCGACAAGAGCTATGCGATACCTACTTGACTGCCCAACAGTATTGTCGTGCACGGACGTACCTTCAAATATATGCAGATAAGGAACACCCGTTGCATTCCGAAATACAGAAAGTTAAAGGCAGCAGACTCACGAGAGGGAGGTCGTGGATGGGACGTGCTGATGATGTCATACAAAGCGTGTGTAGATAGCAGGATGTGGCAGCAGTTGCGGAATGGATAATTCTACCCGCAGATTTAGAAACTTGTTTGAGAGTATTAATATCACTTAGCAGGAAATGCAGAGAATGGTGTCCCACCGCTGTGGAGAAAGAAGTGCAGGCTTTGGTCAGTGAGAATACCAAAGAGGGGGATGTCATTATATATACTGATGGATCTGTGATTAGGCATGTTTGCAGGCATATGCATGTAGGCATATATATATATATATATATATATATATATATATATATATATATATATATATATATATATATATATATATATATATATATATATATATATATATGGCTGGCAATAATTCAAAACAGGCAGCAGTTCATTTATCTCTATACAGACCCCATGTATTATTTAATCTTACCATCAAATGTATTTATGTGAGCTTTATTTATGCAATATCAAACAATTTTTATTAGAATTTTAAATAAATCTTGTAAGAGTAGTTTATTCTTCCAACATTTAATCAACTAACAGTTGAGCACACACATAAAACAGTACATAGATAAGGAAAGAGAAGGTGATGTAGTTGATAAAGCGCTTGCTTACTATCACCGGGTTACAGCTGGCCAAGTTCGAAAACACATCCGGACGAAAATCATGTGGGTCGTGATTTATCGGTTGACACGACCAATCCTCCAGTTGACTAATGGGTACCCATTAGTTGAGGAAATTTAGACAGCAAGGAAGGGAACTGGTAACTCCACCTAAAAGTTGCTGTGGTGTAGTACATAGAGAGTTATTTTGGCGATTGGGGGATTTAACCCCCTTAAAATCTAATACCCAGTACTACAAAACTTGTAAAACAAATTGTAAAAAGAAAAAGACATCACAGCCCCTCCCAGCCAAATGTTTGTCCAAAACATTATGAGCAACTTTTTGCCAGATGGAAAAGAAAAAACATTACCTTCAAACAAAAAATTTTTTAAATGTTCACCCTCCCCCTCTTGATACAAAAATTCTTGAGACTAACGGGAATTGAACCAGTCCGTTCTACGGCACCAAATCGCCTAGCAACAATTGCACACGCGTTTGATACATTATATCTTCGGTCCATCTTGGACTAATACTATAGTTATGAACCGACATCATTGCAATTCGAGCAGCCTCAACAGTGATCCCTAACAGATAAATGAAATTAGCATTCGGTATTCTATTTGACTACTGTTAAAACTATGCAAATTGGGACTTTGATGCTGCTTTGACAGCTAAGACTTGAATACGATAGAGTACATCTCATTATTGGCAATGGCATATTGCAAAATAACACGGCTGAAAAACATATGGAAAAACAACAAAATAGAAACGAAAGTGCTAATGTTACGAACTTTTATTTTTCCGGTTGCAACATACGGCTGTGAAACATGGACTCTAAGTAAAACAGCGGCAAAGAAGATCAACGCCTTCGAGCTGAAATGCTACAGAAAGATACTTAGAATATCATGGAAGGATAAAATCAGAAACTCAGATATTATAAACACACTGAATATTCCAGAGTGTTGGTTACTAAACACAATAACAAAAAGAAAACTACGCCTGTTTGGTCATATAAAGAGACATAACTGTTTAGAAAGACAAATAATGGAGGGAAGAGTACCAGGGAAGAGGAGAAGGGGCAGACCAAGAAGACGATGGACTGACGACATTAAAGATAACATGAATACATCGCTAGAAAATGCAAGCCACATCGCCCAAGACAGAGAGAGGTTCAGAGAGTTCATTGGGAAGACAACGTTCTGGAAGGAATACGTCACATGACAATTGACATCTCATTTCTTCTTCTTCTTCAGCGTTCATTCTCAAACTCCCACTGGATCTCTCTTGTAGTAGGACAATGGTGCAGCTAGATTTCCAGTAGAATATAGTCCAGAAAATGGAAATGCGTTGTGTCGCCGTTTTATTTGCGCCAAATGCCCGACACATCCATCTTCGGTGGAACATCTCATTTAGGAGTAGACATTTGTAGTTAATATGTTTATATTGCCAGTAGAAATTGCTACTTGAGAAGTTTCTTCTTTCGCTTGCTAGAAACATGTCTATATTTGTAATTCTGTCTCCTTAATAAAACTCACTGTTTTTGTAGTTCATACAGTGGCCCATAGAACTTTGATTCCAGTGTTGTTTCCTCTGGCCAATATGTCTGCCTCAGTGTTTCATACTAAGAACACTCTTGAAGTATAAGTTATGCAATCTTTGCTTCCTGTCCACATGCACACATGGCCGTGTTGCCAAACTTGAATTTTGTGTACATTTGACTGCAGAGTTGGTTGTGTCCTGTTCTGAGGTGTAGAATTACAGCTTGCTCTGATCTGTTCATAATATGATAGTCATTTTGTGTTGGTGTTTGTGGCTTTCTTATTGACTTGATCATCTGTTTTTTTCTGATGGTAGGTGATTGGTACATCTGGTTGGTCTTCGGCAACATCTTCCTTAGCCAGTTGATCTGCTTTTTCGTTTCCTGGTATTCCACAGTGAGAGGGTATCCACTGCATGGTTACCCTATATTGGTAAAACAGTTCATTAATTAGTTTTTGCAAGTCTGTTAGTTTTCCAGATTGGAGAGATTGAAACACTGACCTTATATCTGTCAGGAACTTGAGTTTAAAACTGGGCCAGAGTTGGAGTTCAGCAGTTTTTCAGTTGCCACTCTAATTGCCTGGATTTCTGCATCATAATTGTTGATGAATTTCCCTGTTGGTGTTCTGATCGTATCTCTAGCCTTCTGTGGATATTCTACGTATACACTTGCACCTCCATTCCTCATTGCATTCTGTGCTGACCCGTATGACTTGTGGATATTACTCGTCCAGGAAACTGAATGAGATTTACTGCGCTACACATTGTTCTGTTCGTCCTCGCTAAGTATTCCTTTCACGTAGGTCTGAAATCTGAGAAGCGAAATGAGGAATCAGGAATGGATGTTAATGTGCACTAATGCCATATTTATTACTTCAGGCCAGGTATTTTACCTAATAGTGAGCATAGGTATACTTACTGTTAGTAAATATTGTATATAATCAGAATTGTAGATTTGTTTCATTGTAATTGCAATTATTTAATGTACAAATTTTCATTTGCTGAATGAACTGAGTATACAAATATCTGTTATTTCCCTGTAATTGGTTTTTTTAAATGAGGAGATTGAGCGTTTAGCTAAATTAACTACGGTCTACCTTCGAACGTCCATTGCCACAGACACACCACTAACTACATTAGTACACTATTTCACTGAACCACACGTAAGGTATATTTTGACTGTCTACATGTAATATATACTTTGACTGTGGCTACATGTAAGAAATACTTTGACTGTGGCTACAAATGCTGGTGATATGAGTCTCTGCGTAGTAGCGTATGTCAAACGTGTTAGTATAATTAGTGTTGAAGGATATTTTAAACGTTCAGAATGAAATAAATCAATATAATCTACTAGTATATCAATAACAACTATTCAGGTGTAAGATTGCCATACTTACAAATGATTTATTAGGCATATATTTTTAAAACATATTTACGACATTATGGTACTAGAAGGGAATTGGTAATTCTAGGAAAAAAGATGGATATATACTATTTAATTTGTCAATCATGTAAACTTCTGGAAATCAGAGGAAAAGAAGATCAATTACTTTGACATAAAATGCTACAGAAAGATACTTAGAATATCATGGAAGGAAAAAAAGAGAAACTCGGATATTATAAACACATTGGATATTCCAGAGTGTTGGTTACTAAACACAATAACAAAAATAAAACTACGCCTGTTTGGTCATATAAAAAGACACAACTGTTTAGAAAGACAAATAATGGAGGGAAGAGCACCTATGTGAGGAGAAAGGGCACACCAAGAAAACGATGGACTGACAACATTAACATAACATGAATACGTCGTTGGAAAATGCAAGCCGAATGGCCCAAAGCAGAGAGGTGTTCATGGAGTTCATTGGGAAGACAATGTTCTGGAGAGAATACGTCACTTGACATACAAATACTGTCTGCCTTCCGAACATGATTCTTCGAGTGCGATCATGTTAACTCCTACCTAATAAGAAGATAAATAAAAGCATGGACAGACATCAAGGACAAGATTTTTTAGACTTATTCATCGCATCATCGTTGAAGATAGAAATCGTTGGAGGTCTCCGTGTTGAAGCATCCAATTTGCTATCCCTGCTACCCTGGCGGGTTACAGGATATCCTAACGTGTCAGTGATTGTATGAGTCACTATTTAATGTCATTTAATTATAATTGTAGGTGAACAGTTACTTTGTTGATTACTTCTCGCCTGTCTTTTCTTCATAATATCATCTGAAGGAAATCTAAATACTTACATAGGGGGGCCCCTATTTATTGCTGTTATATTTTATTAGAGGGCCTATATAGTTCGCCTTGTATCATGGATACAAAACTGTCTATGTATTTTAAAGTCATAAATATATCAAAAACTATAGATATGTCATTACGTACCGGTGCACATTATAATATTCCTCATTGAAATCAAAGTTGAATTTATATCCAGGAAAACTATACTTTTTGTACATTTTAAAACCATCACAACAGGCACACATTGACAACATTCACGTCATGAACCCATGATCGCAACCAGGAAGTGATCTTACCCTTGTTATGCTGTATAATATCTGTAGATAGACCTGAGCGGTGAATATATTTCCTTTTAAAATCGTGTGAACAATCATTAGATCTATCACACAACACATTTGTAATTAATAGTGGGGAGATACTGAGTACCTATTGATTTACATACTTACACTCCATAAATGATATTATTCTATGTAGAGACTCCTTGAATGTTCTCATCAAATTAATGGTGACGTCATATCACTTTGCTTGAGAATATCGGAAAAATTCGAAGATTTATCAGCGATTCACGTAAATCCGTTATTACGCAACCGTTTGGAGTTTTTTTCGCCACAGTCAAGAAATTATTTTTTCCGTAGGTACCTATGCCTTGATGTTATGAGTGAAGGTTATCATCAATGCACAACGGACAAGTCCATAGATCCCGGTCTCAATAAAGTCATCAAAGTGTAGAGGCTGACCGTTCCATTTCGGTGTTAATTTATCAATCTCTAAGTATCATAAACCTAAATGGCAATGTTGTCTTAGAACTTTGCTAGATATTATCGGGAAATCCCGAAGTTAATGTCAATCCGTGGCCTCCAATATATATGTTCGGTGTACCCACTTGTCTTTTTGAACTTGAACTGGCTACTTGAATCCAAGTAAACTACGACTATGTATGAAAATCCACATAGCTAAACAATTCACTACTACAGAGTTTCTACTTAGCCTTCTACTTGGATCGTCTTCTGGTTATCGAAAGTCATATCATATACACGTGGCCAACTATAGGCCCCAATACAGTGTATCTGTGTGTGTTCGTCCATTACAATCCATTTGTTACATCCACTTTTGAAAGTTCAGTTAGAATTATGTCCATGCCTGATAGTTCGCAGATGGCCAATAAGCCCTATTCGAGCTATAAATATCATTGGACAGTTCGGGCATGACATGACCATTATAGACGGATTGTGGTCTATCATTGACCTTCTAGGTACTCTCCGCTGCTGAGCTGCTGCATTTCTCCTCTTTTCACAAAATGATGATGTAGATCTATTTTGTGCAAGTTCTTCCCATGTTTCGTGGTCTATTTCAAAGATTTTCAGTGATGTCTTTAACGAGTCCCTGTAGCACCTCTTTTGGCCACCTTCAGAAGTGTACCCTTCTCCAGCTCACCCTAGTGAAGTATCTTTGACAGACAATAATATAGTGTATCTATATCTAGCACCATGTCAGTCTTAACACATTTCTATTCGACCGATCTGGCGTTGCGCAACCCATAGCAAGCTGTATATTCTCTAGTTTCTAAAACGTACTTCGTCTGTACATTTTTTTATAACGCAGATACTGTTTCAGCTTCCAAATATCTCTTAGTGCTGTCTTCACATGATCAGCTTCTCAAACTTCTTACCTGTTCTAACTCTATCGCCTTCTTCTGCTTGACCATTGGTTCATGAAAAGCTTCAACATGAAAGCCTTGATCCGATTCGCTGATTCCACATCCGTCATAGAAGCACCACATCGAGGCCAACTTCTTGAAGTGAAGACGGGTTTAGTCCATCCAACAGAAGAGAAATTAAGATTGGTTGGGTCATACCCTATATCGAACAGGCCACAGGCCTACCAAAACAAGCATATGTGCCGAAGTCGGAGATACCAGATCGATAGGTGCGCCAGCAACCATGAATGGTGTCATGCAACACTCCTATTTAACATTAGAAGAAGTGAGGATAAGAAGAATGAAGGCAGGTAAAAAAAAAAAAAGATAGAAAGAAAAAGCAAAAAAATAAAAGCAAAAGGACGATAATTATTAATAATGAATAAAGATATAAATCACATCTACTATAATTATTTGAATAGGGAAATTTGTTCCCAGCTCCGAACGAAACATAATACATTAGAACTGCACAGAACAGTAGGTAGAAGCAAGTGATAGGCCTACTACAAATAAAACTCGATCGAGAACAGATAGTGAACAAAGTTCACAATAAAAAGAGACGCCATGTTACAAACTTGCATTTAATTCTTGTCCATTAATTTGGAAGAGAATTCAATGCATGCCTGTTAAAATATTAATGGAAACTAGTGGTGCCTTGAAATTGTCGTATCATCTAGAGCAGGTGTCGGCAACCTTATTTGGTCCGATGGCCGGATATAGAAATGTATAGCTGGTCGCGGGCCGGGCAAAGAAAAAGCTTAAAAAGAGCTAATCTGAACGCTTAATAATATGTTATCTGTTATATTTATTTAAGGCAATAATATCCACAATAAACAATTAAAATGGTATATTTTACTTACATGAGATGCATGTCTTGATTGTCGTATAATATATAATAATTAGATCATATAAATTAATGTGAGACGTGATGCTGTTTGTGGCGTGAAAGTCTTTCAATATTAGGACACTAGCTGGATGAGGACAGATAGATAATGTCATTTAAATGGGCATCGGTCACCTGGGTTCTTAACTTGATCTTCGTATATTTCATTTTTGAGAAGCGTTGCTGACACATGTAAGTACTGCCGGACATGGAAAAGAGTTGCTGACACATGTAAGCACTGCCGAACATCGAGGCCATATTTTCGCGTGAGTGGCCAAGTCGGTAGTATCATAGAAAACAAGTAATGTCACAAATCCGCTCGAAATTTGGATTTTAATATATCATTGCACTGTAATTCAAGAAGTTCGATTTGAACATTCTCTGGAAGAATGCCGACTTCCACATCAAACAGAGTACTAAAATGTCACAAATCACTTTTCATAGAACGAATGTCTACCAAACGAAATACAAATTGAGATTTCAGTTCACTTATCACAGAAACAAATATTTTAACGCCTGTTGGTCTTGCCTCCTATAGTTTAGGGAAATGAACGTGCTTTCAGAAGCTGTAAGATGTAAGTTTCTGTTCAAGACCAGATGTGACGCCTGAGTCGTACTGACTCCGTGTTTCTGGGGGGTAGTCGTAATGTTATCGATTCATCTCTTTCTCGTTTTTCCCTTGGTTCTGTATCAAGATTATCGTTTGTTATAAGCTCTCAGTGGTATTTGGGAGGGGGCAGGGTTGCTGTGATGTAAGTTCTGAATTATTAATTATGTTATTGTGTTTAAATTTCATCAGCTGTATAAAAGTCACCTGTTGTCGCGGAGTAATATATGGGTGTGTTTTGACCCACTTCAATCTTAGAATGAACAGAGTATAGCACACATACCAACAACCATTCGAAGTCGAACGGGAATTCCCGTAGAAATCAACGACTACTAGCGGTCCAGTATATTCAGAAATATCTGTTACACATACAAACAACAATAGAGCTTCAGCCTTCACAGTTCGTGGACGGGCACAGCATGAGTGGGCGGAAAAACAAAGAAACATCCCACACGGGCAAGAGCTGTGCCCTGATGTCGACATCTGTTTCGGCAGCATTGGACTTGAACACCATCAAGTCAGAAATCGCGGTGTTAACAACATGGGGAGGAGAAAGTAATGATTCAAGGGTATCTGCCCTAGTTATTGTGCCTGTACACACATGTGTCACATACACTGCAAGCTGAGCAGTGTCTTTGGTATCTGTGCTCTGATCTATAGCTATTGAGAAGAACTGAAAACTTTGGTAGTTGGTCTGTGTTAATGAATATATTACACATCAGCTGACATTCCCTCTACTCGCCGTGTAACTGTTCTTGCAGAAAGACAACCATTTGAAAACAGTCTTTTTTCAGGACATATGCTCTCTACACCTGCTCTCTACACCAGTTGTCTTTACACATGATATATTTGAAAGTTTCCACTCACGGAGTGAGAAGAGCTCTGCACCAATAGACTCGAAGATGCGTATAATAAAGTTCCCTTGCACACTCTAATGAAGCAACTTTTGAAACTAAAATCCCTCTATTGTTAATTGGGTTGCTCCCGCCCTGCTTCAGAGATAAGTTGTTATAAATTTGACATTCACACCAACAGTCAAAAGCCCTGGGCTTCTCCATTATCCTCAATATTGTTGAACGTATACACAGTACAAATAACTGGTGAGCAGATCACAGCGACAGGCAGAACCATGTCATATGTCTCTATGGTGATGACATTTTGGTGATATGTAGAGTAGAAATTGAGAACTATGTATTATAATGTGAGCTGGATCGAATAGGGAGTGGGTGTAGTCACTAAAATGTCTCTCTCTAAAGCATATGTAACATTGTTCTATCTCAATAATCACACTTTATATACATCAATGTCGAATATTTATTGAAAGGTTGGCTAACATCCAGGATGAGGCGATGCGTATAATTCTTGGGTTCATGAGGGACACATCTGTAAGAGCAATGCAATTCTTACTTCACGATTCAACTGTGGAGAATAGATTAGATAGTTGCGTCGAGCAAGGGACTACCTCTAAATCAGCTCTGATAAAGAGCATTAGAAGAAGAATAGAGAAGAAGAATAAAGAGAAGAATAAAGAGAGAAAAGTCATGAGTGGGGAGTATTAAGGAGGTTATACAAAGTGGGTTGTTTACTGGAGTCATATGGCGCGGAATTGGTACGATTTCCCAAAGATTGCCATACTTTCTTTCTGATAGTGATGACTCTCAAGAGAGATTGTAGGAAGAGATGACATATTGCTTTTGAATCAGACATTCATGCATTGATCGGTGATAATTCCACAGATTGTGATATGATTATATACACTTATAGTAATGTTGTTAGAAGTGTGCTTAGTTCGTGGTCTTTCACGGAGCAGTGTGTAGGGAAGACTATTAGTGAGGAGAGTGGAGCTTTCTCTGTGACTACAAGTAGTATGACGATGGAAATTAGGGCCGTGACCAAGATATTGTACTAGATGGGCACACAAAGTATAACGCATGTCCGTATGAGTTAATAAGTATCACCAGGAAAATACAAGCGGACTGCATTAGTGAACATTGGTTTGATGATGTGGGGAGGTTGAAGTTGGGGGGTGTCACATTAAATTGTTTGATTGGGCATTTGAGTGAACTTCTTCTTCAATCAGTTTCATATGCTCATGAGTCTATACAGGAAGGTTGGCCTCCTCCATGAGTAAATGCGTCAGCAGATGGTCCTCACGGTTGCCCCACAGCTTTACCTTCAGATCTGTCTCTTTGGACCATATTTTAGTTATCTCGTGATCGAAGAGTGTCTGCAGAATGTGTTTAGGACTCTGGGGACCCTTTTGACACGGGCATTGGTCATTTTGGACAGCCTTCATTTTGTGTAGATGTGCTTGTAGTCTACAGTGCAAGATCTGGCAAGATCCTAGATTTCCATCGTCTGGAGTAAAAGATTGGCTCTGATAGATATTAATTTATAAGAATTAGCCTATTTTCTATCATCCAGTCTTCTATTGCTTCTCCTGTCGAGTGCATAGTTGGGTATCCCTAGCTAGGAAAGTTACTGCTGTAATCTCCCACTATAATATGGTTTAATGTTGAGATGGGTACTGTCCTGAAGTGTAATGTCGTGTTGTTTGGACAGCAGACATTTATATTTGTCACAATCATTGGTTCTGAGGTTGTGTGCAATTTGATGGTGATTTCTGTAGTAGGTATATTTTCCGTACCATAGTGAAGCATTCAAAGCCTCTGATGGAGAATCAGTTGCTGTCATTAAGAAGTATCTCCTCAATGCACAGGACATCAATCTTTTGTCTCCGGAGGAAATTCTGTAGTTCTAATTTTTTTTTTTAAATAAATCCTCACTGTACCACTACATGATTTTGATTGTTTTTTATTTGACTAGTTTTGCCAGTTGCTCTGCTCTTTTTAAGCTCGTGTCCCCAATACACAGAAGTCATCATCAGTAGCTTCTGGTAGACCCGTTCGAGAATAGGGGTCCGGATTCTATTCTGCCTGGCGATCAACTACAGGAGCAGCCCCATTTCATGTAACGAATCTGAGCATAGTCATTAACTGTGCGGTGCGTACATGTCCCATTTCAATTGCTGGGTACCCACGCATGTTCAGGCTGACATGTTCGTCTTCAGTGAGGGAAATTATGTAGTCTTCCTATCCATGTTCTTGAGCATTCTAGCACTGCCCACAAGACATCGGAGGTTTGTGGAGTTGCCTTCTCCTGTTGTTCTGTCAGGGTTGTCTCCCATAGTTTTTTTCAACCTCCCGATAATGACTGCCAGGCAGCGACTTAAAAAAACACAACCTCCCCAGGCACGCTCCTGGCGTGGTTTTAAATAATCCCATGCCAGTAACATGAGCGTATAGCTGCTCACACTCGCTTGATGCTGCCCGTTACTGGACATATGGGGTATCCCTGCTATCCCACTCCATCCTGGTAGGCAGCAACACCGGTCTGATCTGTGGATGCTTAATTTCCATAGGCCTTTCCACTTTCCGCCACCTGTGGGCGGGCCTGGCAGATGTCGGTGGACCCCGCAGAATTTGGGTGTACAAGATAATGAGAGAACGGATATATTGGCAGGTTCTGTCACTGTAATGAGTGGAAAGGTAATGTATCGTGCCGACATATTTAACTCTTTGCGATAACTGCAGGATTATACAATTTTTAAGCTCTGCTCTTTTTAAGCTCGTGTCCCCAATACACAGAAGTCATCATCAGTAGCTTCTGGTAGACCCGTTCGAGAATAGGGGTCCGGATTCTATTCTGCCTGGCGATCAACTACAGGAGCAGCCCCATTTCATGTAACGAATCTGAGCATAGTCATTAACTGTGCGGTGCGTACATGTCCCATTTCAATTGCTGGGTACCCACGCATGTTCAGGCTGACATGTTCCGTCTTCAGTGAGGGAAATTATGGAGTCTTCCTATCCATGTTCTTGAGCATTCTAGCACTGCCCACAAGACATCGGAGGTTTGTGGAGTTGCCTTCTCCTGTTGTTCTGTCAGGGTTGTCTCCCATAGTTTTTAAACCTCCCGATAATGACTGCCAGGCAGCGACTTAAAAAAACACAACCTCCCCAGGCACGCTCCTGGCGTGGTTTTAAATAATCCCATGCCAGTAACATGAGCGTATAGCTGCTCACACTCGCTTGATGCTGCCCGTTACTGGACATATGGGGTATCCCTGCTATCCCACTCCATCCTGGTAGGCAGCAACACCGGTCTGATCTGTGGATGCTTAATTTCCATAGGCCTTTCCACTTTCCGCCACCTGTGGGCGGGCCTGGCAGATGTCGGTGGACCCCGCAGAATTTGGGTGTACAAGACAATGAGAGAACGGATATATTGGCAGGTTCTGTCACTGTAATGAGTGGAAAGGTAATGTATCGTGCCGACATATTTAACTCTTTGCGATAACTGCAGGATTATACAAAATTTATAAAAATGATGATTCCTTTTCATGTCCAGAATAAAGGAACTACTCTTGAAATGTGGCGTGACAAAAAAATGAAGATTTATATGGTTGGTAAAGTATGTTTGTTAACCAATAGAAATCTGGAATTGTCAGTTGTCGTGTCATTGTTCATATACTCGGAAATCAGAGCACTTATGGATGTATCAGGTTATCTCTCAGCTATATTGATTTCTTCATCCAAGTTCTCAAAGTCAGTATTCGACAAATTATTGATGTCACTATAGAGCACATCATCAGGGCATGGGGCAGTGTTACTTAATTTTTTTAAGTACATCACGAATATCTTCAGCTGTAACATCCCTGCCATTACTCTACTCTATGGGGTTACTTTTGTCAGATAACGTAATTATTACGTCTTCTGAATTTCCGTTTCTGGTCGGTCTGTTGGAGGTACTGTGCAAGAAAGATCTTTCCTTTTATTATTATCAGATCCTAAAAATGCCTGGTTTTTAAACTTTGTTATATCCCTACGGCGTGCAATACAAATCCTGTTGTTGTGTATCTATTGTTGTGTATGAAGATAAATAATAGTTAAGACCGAAGTAATGAAGATAGGGGGAGAAGAAAGAAACAACAATATATATATATATATATATATATATATATATATATATATATATATATATATATATATATATATATATATATGGAACAACAGACTTTACTAATATAACAACAGATGGCAAGAGCAGCAAAGAAATACACAATAGGTGTAGTAAAGCTTACCAAGGCCTAGGGCAAAAGACACCAATCTTCAGAAACATATGTAGATTTAAACACTAAAATTCCGCCGAAGACGGATGTGTCGGGCCACTGGCGCAAATAAAAATGGCGACACAACGCATTTCCATTTTCTGGACTACATCATGCTGGAAATCTATTAGGACCATGGTCCTGCTGTAAGGGAGATCCAGCGGGAGTTTGAGAATGAACGAAGAAGAAGAAGAAACACTAAAATAACACTATTTAACACTATTATTCTTTCAACGCTGTGCTATCAAAGCCAAACATGGTCAACGACATCACATAACAATCTTCAAGACAAGACAAACTTGTAGCAGCTGAAATGGCATGCTTACGCAGAATCCAAGGAATGTCGCTAAGAGACAAAGTGAAAAATGAGGACATTCAACAAAAAAACAGACATCCGTCCTAATCTTGAAATATATTAAGAGACAATAGATCAAATGGTTTGCACACATCAGCAGACTACCATCAGACAACATACCACAACAAGCTATGCTACACAGATACAGTGAAGGCAGACCTAAAGGCCGACCACGAAAACGATGAACCACTGAAATAAAATAGAAAATAAAACAAATTCCACTATATACTCAGTACACACGAGGCCATCTCCAGAAAACTCTTCCAACACTCATGCTGAAAGGCAACAAAGGGCATAGCGAATAGATAGAGTGTATCAATTTTTACTGGAGCTTACCAATGCCAGAAGCAACAGAACGTTTGTACGTAGATTTCAGAGCATATTATATCACAAAACTCCCATAGTGTCAATTTCAACTGATTAGCAAGTTGCTTATAAACTGCACCATTTCTCTATTTATTTACTTAATCTGATCCCCAAGTTTTTGAGCTTCCTCTCTTTCTTCCCTGTTTCAGGTGGTGGGGTAGGTGCATGTCTTCTTCAATGTGTTGTACCTGTATAAAGGTTGTTTGTGAGGGGTTTGTAGTGCAGTGCAGTCTGTTGCAGTACGGTGTATGGTCAGTCGTAATCGTTGTAGGTACAACTGTATTTGTTAAGTTGTACATGTGTTATTCGCAACCTAAATAGTGTAGTGTGGTCTTTCGGTGTAGCCTATTTATGCTGTCATGTGGATTTGGTTGGGGCATGTCTGCTTAAAAATTTTTTTTATTTTGAGACAGTGGCCCATTTGTTGTTGCTTACACATGTTTCTGATAGTATGTTTAGCTGTTCTAAGGTTAGTAGTAATTCCTTGTTAGGGCATACTTGTTCCCTTTCCGCCAGTTTATCAGTGCTTTCATTCCCGCTGACACCTATGTGACATGTATCCACTGAAGAGTAGTATTGATGCCATAGGATGTAAGTATATTTATAGCTTGATTGAAGTATGTTGGTTGCTAATGGTTTTCTCTGCTGTTGAATTCCAGTTTTCAAGTGTGTGTAGAGCAGTCTGTGAATATTACTAAATATTTAGGACGTGTTGCCTAGTTTTTGTATTTGGTGACCATGTATAAAAGTGAGGTTCTATTCTGAAATGCTCTTATATAGTTGATTAGTACCATTGGCTATGTTTATTATTTATTTATTTAAATATTATTTATATATTGTAAAACATAACTAATTCTAACCCTTATTTCCTAAAACACCAGGAGCTTTTATGATATTGGTTATCTACTAACCCTGGGTCAGCACGAGAGCCATGCATAATCCTTTACAGCCACTGATTTGTTAATTAGTGCAGCGTTTATTCGGGGCGTGTTAGCTTTTATAGTAAGATTGCTTATTTAGATTTATATTGAAATAGTAAGTTTACTTACAATAACCGGGTTACAGTGTGCCAACTTCAAAACCACAACCTGACAAATTTGTTTTATCCAGGTCGTGATTTCTCACCTGACACGACAGCTCCTCCAGTCAACCCAGTTGTAAATGCGTACCTGATGCATGAGTTAGGGGAGGTAAAGACGACAATGAAGGGAACTGGCCACTCCACCTAATAGTTGCTGCGGCTTAGTACATGAAGAGTTCCCTGACAGCAGGTTGCTGCCATGGGACCTACCGTTACGTTTACTGGCATTGAATAATTATGGGTATGCTATTGTCAGTGAATACTGATGGTTTCAGCAACAAAAATGTATCAAATTTCAGCAACAAAAATGTATCAAATTTCAGCTACAAAAATGTATCAAACTTCAGCAACAAAAATGTATCAAATTTCAGCAACAAAAATGTATCAAATTTCAGCAACAAAAATGTATCAAATTTCAGCAACAAAAATGTCTCAAATTTCAGATTAATTATAGTATTGTGATATGTTATTATTGTGATTAATACTGTTAATACTATAAGTATTCAGCATGTACATTTTCTGTGGGTATTACCAAGTTACAAGTGGTCTACCAGACAAACCAGCATGCAACATTATACTTCTAGCAGATGATATTTATATAAAAAGTAAGACTTTTCTTACAGTGAAAATCCCTCCAACATTCATGTTTACAGTTACATGTTTCATGTTCTCCTTCACTCAAGGGTTAAATAAATGTCTTGTCTCAATTTAGATGATAAAGAGATGAATGTCAGTGGACATTGTACATGTGTCCTTTTATATCACGACTGGTAGGTGGTGGGGAATGCTACAGTATCACTGCTGATGGACAACAAATCTGGGGTGGGGAATGCTACAGTATCACTGCTGATTGACAACAAATCTGGGGTGGGGAATGCCAGATACAGTATCACTGCTGTTGGACAACAAATCTGGGGTGGGGAATGCCAGATACAGTATCACTGCTGATTGACAATAAATCTGGGGTGGGGAATGCCAGATACAGTATCACTGCTGATGGACAACAAATCTGGGGTGGGGAATGCCAGATACAGTATCACTGCTGATTGACAATAAATCTGGGGTGGGGAATGCCAGATACAAGTATCACTGCTGATGGACAACAAATCTGGGGTGGGGAATGCCAGATACAGTATCACTGCTGATGGACAACATATCTGGGGTGGGGAATGCCAGATACAGTATCACTGCTGATTGACAATAAATCTGGGGTGGGGAATGCTACAGTATCACTGCTGATGGACAACAAATCTGGGGTGGGGAATGCCAGATACAGTATCACTGCTGATGGACAACAAATCTGGGGTGGGGAATGCCAGATACAGTATCACTGCTGATGGACAACAAATCTGGGGTGGGGAATGCCAGATACAGTATCACTGCTGATTGACAACAAATCTGGGGTGGGGAATGCCAGATACAGTATCACTGCTGATGGACAACAAATCTGGGGTGGGGAATGCCAGATACAGTATCACTGCTGATGGACAACAAATCTGGGGTGGGGAATGCCAGATACAGTATCACTGCTGATGGACAACAGATCTGGGGTGGGGAATGCCAGATACAGTATCACTGCTGATGGACAACAAATCTGGGGTGGGGAATGCCAGATACAGTATCACTGCTGATGGACAACAAATCTGGGGTGGGGAATGCCAGATACAGTATCACTGCTGATGGACAACAAATCTGGGGTGGGGAATGCTACAGTATCACTGCTGATTGACAACATATCTGGGGTGGGGAATGCCAGATACAGTATCACTGCTGATGGACAACAAATCTGGGGTGGGGAATGCCAGATACAGTATCACTGCTGATGGACAACAAATCTGGGGTGGGGAATGCCAGATACAGTATCACTGCTGATGGACAACATATCTGGGGTGGGGAATGCCAGATACAGTATCACTGCTGATGGACAACAAATCTGGGGTGGGGAATGCTACAGTATCACTGCTGATTGACAACATATCTGGGGTGGGGAATGCCAGATACAGTATCACTGCTGTTGGACAACAAATCTGGGGTGGGGAATGCCAGATACAGTATCACTGCTGATGGACAACAAATCTGGGGTGGGGAATGCTACAGTATCACTGCTGATGGACAACAAATCTGGGGTGGGGAATGCCAGATACAGTATCACTGCTGTTGGACAACAAATCTGGGGTGGGGAATGCCAGATACAGTATCACTGCTGATTGACAATAAATCTGGGGTGGGGAATGCCAGATACAGTATCACTGCTGATGGACAACAAATCTGGGGTGGGGAATGCCAGATACAGTATCACTGCTGATTGACAATAGATCTGGGGTGGGGAATGCCAGATACAGTATCACTGCTGATGGACAACAAATCTGGGGTGGGGAATGCTACAGTATCACTGCTGATTGACAACATATCTGGGGTGGGGAATGCCAGATACAGTATCACTGCTGTTGGACAACAAATCTGGGGTGGGGAATGCCAGATACAGTATCACTGCTGATGGACAACAAATCTGGGGTGGGGAATGCCAGATACAGTATCACTGCTGTTGGACAACAAATCTGGGGTGGAGAATGCCAGATACAGTATCACTGCTGATTGACAATAAATCGGGGGTTTGGAATGCCAGATACAGTATCACTGCTGTTGGACAACAAATCTGGGGTGGGGAATGCCAGATACAGTATCACTGCTGATGGACAACAAATCTGGGGTGGGGAATGCTACAGTATCACTGCTGATGGACAACAAATCTGGGGTGGGGAATGCCAGATACAGTATCACTGCTGTTGGACAACAAATCTGGGGTGGGGAATGCCAGATACAGTATCACTGCTGATTGACAATAAATC
Organism: Meghimatium bilineatum; assembly: GCA_034231615.1. Classification (NCBI taxonomy): domain Eukaryota; kingdom Metazoa; phylum Mollusca; class Gastropoda; order Stylommatophora; family Philomycidae; genus Meghimatium; species Meghimatium bilineatum. Next base: position 21,959,033 of record CM067318.1, read on the forward strand.
TGGGGTGGGGAATGCCAGATATAGTATCACTGCTGATGGACAACAAATCTGGGGTGGGGAATGCCAGATACAGTATCACTGCTGATTGACAATAAATCTGGGGTGGGGAATGCCAGATACAGTATCACTGCTGATGGACAACAAATCTGGGGTGGGGAATGCTACAGTATCACTGCTGATTGACAACAAATCTGGGATGGGGAATGCCAGATACAGTATCACTGCTGATTGACAACAAATCTGGGGTGGGGAATGCCAGATACAGTATCACTGCTGATTGACAATAAATCTGGGGTGGGGAATGCCAGATACAGTATCACTGCTGATTGACAATTATTCTGGGGTGGGGAATGCCAGATACAGTATCACTGCTAATTGACAACAAATCTGGGGTGGGGAATGCCAGATACAGTATCACTGCTGATTGACAACACATCTGGGGTGGGGAATGCCAGATACAGTATCACTGCTGTTGGACAACAAATCTGGGGTGGGGAATGCCAGATACAGTATCACTGCTGATGGACAACAAATCTGGGGTGGGGAATGCCAGATACAGTATCACTGCTGATTGACAACAAATCTGGGATGGGGAATGCCAGATACAGTATCACTGCTGATTGACAACAAATCTGGGATGGGGAATGCCAGATACAGTATCACTGCTGATTGACAACAAATCTGGGGTGGGGAATGCCAGATACAGTATCACTGCTGATTGACAACAAATTTGGGGTGGGGAATGCCAGATACAGTATCACTGCTGATGGACAACAAATCTGGGGTGGGGAATGCCAGATACAGTATCACTGCTGATGGACAACAAATCTGGGGTGGGGAATGCCAGATACAGTATCACTGCTGATGGACAACAAATCTGGGGTGGGGAATGCCAGATACAGTATCACTGCTGATGGACAACAAATCTGGGGTGGGGAATGCCAGATACAGTATCACTGCTGATTGACAACAAATCTGGGGTGGGAATGCCAGATACAGTATCACTGCTGATGGACAACAAATCTGTGGTGGGGAATGCTACAGTATCACTGCTGATGGACAACAAATCTGGGGTGGGGAATGCCAGATACAGTATCACTGCTGATGGACAACAAATCTGGGGTGGGGAATGCCAGATACAGTATCACTGCTGATGGACAACAAATCTGGGGTGGGGAATGCTACAGTATCACTGCTGATTGACAACATATCTGTGGTGGGGAATGCCAGATACAGTATCACTGCTGTTGGACAACAAATCTGGGGTGGGGAATGCCAGATACAGTATCACTGCTGATGGACAACAAATCTGGGGTGGGGAATGCTACAGTATCACTGCTGATGGACAACAAATCTGGGGTGGGGAATGCCAGATACAGTATCACTGCTGTTGGACAACAAATCTGGGGTGGGGAATGCCAGATACAGTATCACTGCTGATTGACAATAAATCTGGGGTGGGGAATGCCAGATACAGTATCACTGCTGATGGACAACAAATCTGGGGTGGGGAATGCCAGATACAGTATCACTGCTGATTGACAATAAATCTGGGGTGGGGAATGCCAGATACAGTATCACTGCTGATGGACAACAAATCTGGGGTGGGGAATGCTACAGTATCACTGCTGATTGACAACATATCTGGGGTGGGGAATGCCAGATACAGTATCACTGCTGTTGGACAACAAATCTGGGGTGGGGAATGCCAGATACAGTATCACTGCTGATGGACAACAAATCTGGGGTGGGGAATGCCAGATACAGTATCACTGCTGTTGGACAACAAATCTGGGGTGGGGAATGACAGATACAGTATCACTGCTGATTGACAATAAATCTGGGGTTTGGAATGCCAGATACAGTATCACTGCTGTTGGACAACAAATCTGGGGTGGGGAATGCCAGATACAGTATCACTGCTGATGGACAACAAATCTGGGGTGGGGAATGCTACAGTATCACTGCTGATGGACATCAAATCTGGGGTGGGGAATGCCAGATACAGTATCACTGCTGTTGGACAACAAATCTGGGGTGGGGAATGCCAGATACAGTATCACTGCTGATTGACAATAAATCTGGGGTGGGGAATGCCAGATACAGTATCACTGCTGATTGACAACAAATCTGGGGTGGGAATGCCAGATACAGTATCACTGCTGATGGACAACAAATCTGTGGTGGGGAATGCTACAGTATCACTGCTGATGGACAACAAATCTGGGGTGGGGAATGCCAGATACAGTATCACTGCTGATGGACAACAAATCTGGGGTGGGGAATGCCAGATACAGTATCACTGCTGATGGACAACAAATCTGGGGTGGGGAATGCTACAGTATCACTGCTGATTGACAACATATCTGTGGTGGGGAATGCCAGATACAGTATCACTGCTGTTGGACAACAAATCTGGGGTGGGGAATGCCAGATACAGTATCACTGCTGATGGACAACAAATCTGGGGTGGGGAATGCTACAGTATCACTGCTGATGGACAACAAATCTGGGGTGGGGAATGCCAGATACAGTATCACTGCTGTTGGACAACAAATCTGGGGTGGGGAATGCCAGATACAGTATCACTGCTGATTGACAATAAATCTGGGGTGGGGAATGCCAGATACAGTATCACTGCTGATGGACAACAAATCTGGGGTGGGGAATGCCAGATACAGTATCACTGCTGATTGACAATAAATCTGGGGTGGGGAATGCCAGATACAGTATCACTGCTGATGGACAACAAATCTGGGGTGGGGAATGCTACAGTATCACTGCTGATTGACAACATATCTGGGGTGGGGAATGCCAGATACAGTATCACTGCTGTTGGACAACAAATCTGGGGTGGGGAATGCCAGATACAGTATCACTGCTGATGGACAACAAATCTGGGGTGGGGAATGCCAGATACAGTATCACTGCTGTTGGACAACAAATCTGGGGTGGGGAATGACAGATACAGTATCACTGCTGATTGACAATAAATCTGGGGTTTGGAATGCCAGATACAGTATCACTGCTGTTGGACAACAAATCTGGGGTGGGGAATGCCAGATACAGTATCACTGCTGATGGACAACAAATCTGGGGTGGGGAATGCTACAGTATCACTGCTGATGGACATCAAATCTGGGGTGGGGAATGCCAGATACAGTATCACTGCTGTTGGACAACAAATCTGGGGTGGGGAATGCCAGATACAGTATCACTGCTGATTGACAATAAATCTGGGGTGGGGAATGCCAGATACAGTATCACTGCTGATGGACAACAAATCTGGGGTGGGGAATGCTACAGTATCACTGCTGATTGACAACAAATCTGGGATGGGGAATGCCAGATACAGTATCACTGCTGATTGACAACAAATCTGGGGTGGGGAATGCCAGATACAGTATCACTGCTGATTGACAATAAATCTGGGGTGGGGAATGCCAGATACAGTATCACTGCTAATTGACAACAAATCTGGGGTGGGGAATGCCAGATACAGTATCACTGCTGATTGACAACACATCTGGGGTGGGGAATGCCAGATACAGTATCACTGCTGTTGGACAACAAATCTGGGGTGGGTAATGCCAGATACAGTATCACTGCTGATGGACAACAAATCTGGGGTGGGGAATGCCAGATACAGTATCACTGCTGATTGACAACAAATCTGGGATGGGGAATGCCAGATATAGTATCACTGCTGATTGACAACAAATCTGGGATGGGGAATGCCAGATACAGTATCACTGCTGATTGACAACAAATCTGGGGTGGGGAATGCCAGATACAGTATCACTGCTGATTGACAACAAATTTGGGGTGGGGAATGCCAGATACAGTATCACTGCTGATTGACAACAAATTTGGGGTGGGGAATGCCAGATACAGTATCACTGCTTATTGACAACAAATCTGATAGAATAATGATGAACTAGTTGGGCCAGAAGCATATGCTATGTTTTTGACAGGATGTGATGATTCTGGGATACTACGCACTGGAATACCACCCTTCGGGAACTAAATATGCATCCATAAATCACATAACACAACTGTATCTCTGAGAAAACAAAGCTTATTGTCAGAAATGATATAAGCCGTCAAGCGGTACTTGTTCACAAATAAAGGAATTACTTCATCATCATTATTATTAGTATTATCATATAGTTCTGACACTTCCACATATCTAATATATAAAACACTGGACAACACCGCGGAAACATTATTAAACAAGAAAATAAGAAATTAATACAGTGGAATACATTCTTTGCTTGTATATACATTTACAACACAGTACACTGTACAACAAACATTTCGAGGAAATACCAGAGTACCATCTTCCAGCTTTTCACACAACATAGAATACAATCACAGCATAGAATACAATCACAGCATAGAATACAATCACAACAGACTCTAGGGTGTTTTCTATGTACTCATACTTATGAAACTGTCGACCATTATCTGTTGATTGATTCTTCATTAGAAACCAGCCTCACTGCACAAGTAGCATTCCAAACCTGCCATTCCGTCAGGCATCTAAAAGTATATAAGTTCAGTGTCCCAATCTGTTGTTGGTTATGAGTTATTCTGGTCATTCTAGTGAGGACACACTTTCTCCCATCTCTCCTGGACACTCCCATTTCTATCATTTTATGGAGATGTATAAAAGCTCTTTTTTTTCAGCATCCTCTTCATCATTATGTAGTGTATATATGTTGTAGCATATAAAGAGCATAAAACAAATGTGTACGTAAGAAACAAACTAGAGCTGTCTACAGGTCCACAAGAACCATTTCTTTCAATAGTGAAACAACGAAAACATGCATCGTTTGGACATGTAAGCCGATATGATTCCTTGTCAAAAACAATACTGCAGGGAACCGTCGAAGGTGGAAGAAGCTGAGGGGGGACAAATACAATCATGGAAAGACAAGTTCAAGCACTGGACAAGACAAACTTTTTCCTGACTCATCCGCATCGTTGTTGAAATCCCTGGAGAACACTGTGTGCTGAAGCATCCAATGTAGTTCATATACGACCCTGACGGGTTATGGGATTATTGATAGATATGGAAATAGAAATAGATAGAATATCTATGACTCCTCTAATTAATTCACCCGGACTCTTTTCATCACTTTGCCATTCACTATATCTTTAGTCGCCACTCTGTCAGCTCTTTTCTATGGCCAAGTATATGGAATACCCTTTATTGTATAAAAAAAGCAACAGCTCACAAACACATGCGTATATCACATAATGGCATTGGGTCTAAGGGCATGAACTGCTGGATCAACAACCAACCAACTATTTTTGAAATCCCCAATTATATAATTATCTTTATTGTTACTACTATGTATACAAAATATACATTTTTACATAACTATCGGAAATGCCCGGACTAAGTTGTTATAATGGGATTTCACTGTATCAAATAATGAACACAAGTTTAAACTATGTACTTCAATTTGTGATATAGTATTAAAACAGGCCCACCTATTCAAATATTTTGGTACAATGATTACAGCAGATGGAAGAAGTTCAACAGAAATAAGAGGCAGAATAGGACTGGCAGAAACAACATTCAGAAAAATGAAAAATATACTGTGTAATATGACCTTGTCATTAGAGGTAAGAAAGAGAGTTCTGCAGTGCTATATAACACCCTGCATTGCTATAGTAACATATGGGTGCGAGTCGTGGACAATAAACAAACTGGAAAGTGGGAAATTAGAGGCAACAGAGATATGGTTCTACAGAATAATGCTGAGAAAACCATGGACTGCCAGAAAGACTAATTTAGAGGTGTTGAAAGAGTTAAATGTGAAACAGACCTTAATCAACAATATAAGAAAAAGTCTATCTTCTTTTTTTGGCCACTTGATGAGTCAGGCAGATTTGGTGAACATTGTCACAACAGGCAAAATAGACGGAAACAGAGACAGAGGCGACAACGTGCGAAAATATTAGACAGTTAAACAACCTGGCACGGCAAGGAAACAACAACAACCTTGATACATAATACTGTGGTCAGAGAGCTGTGGAGAGCCATGACCGCCTACACCAGCCGGCATGGCACCTGCTGTTGATGATGACTTCAATTTGAATGCAGCTCTCACTTTAGCTGAACATTCACCTCCTGGGGATAGGATAATTTAGCCATTTAATGTTCTTGTAATGTTTTGAAATCAAAACTGACATCTACATTTCTATAGTGGTCATGTATAGACAAATTTGTAATTTCGTCCATATTTATTTCATGGAAATGCCCTTTAATGCGATGTTCAGGCAACTGGATGAATCTGACTGTTCATGCACATTTGAAACTTATAGTGAAAATGTAATCTATTAATCTTCTATAGTAGGCTTGTCTGAACCAGACATATTTATTGTCCACCTGATAACAATTGCATCCAATTAGAATGTGATATTGTGGTTTGTCATAGTCAGTTATTGTCTCCTTGAAATTTCGATCTTTCTTTAATTGAGCTCCAGGCTTCTGAGTGGTAATTAAAGTACCTGGTGTGCAAAAGTGGCAACAACTTCTGTCACCCCCAGTAATGATCAATGGACACCCAATTTAAAATTAAAAGATCAAAAAAGTTCAGGTGTATCCTGGGGTTTCAGATAGTGTCTGGAAATTTCAAGGCCATTGTGATTCAACCACAATCAGTAGTTTTTCAGGATGGACTGCAACTCTGGAGACGATACTGTATCTTCTACCTGTTGATTCTAGCAATGTTTTCTTATGTTGGTCATGAGATCAGCTATATCATGTCTCCTAATGTGTGAATGTCCCAGTTCTGTTATTTGTGAATGTCCCATTTCTGTTATTTGTGAATGTCCCAGTTATGTTATTTGTGAATGTCCTAGTTGTGTGAGATGGGAATGTCCTAGTTATGTTATTTGTGAATGTCCCAGTTATGTTATTTGTGAATGTCCTAGTTATGTTATTTGTGAATGTCCTAGTTGTGTGAGATGGGAATGTCCTAGTTATGAAAATGGGATGTTTGAAATAACAATCAAAGGGGAGTAAGTAGAACGGAGTGTTCATCGCATAACTAGTTCAGGGTACTCTTCTCCTGTCTATATTATCTTCATGCTTACAATAAAATAGCAGTTGTCCATAGTGTTTTCACTATTATCACTACACAACAACTTTTTTTCACCAATCTTTTACTGATTTGATGTATGTCTGTGTAATCTTGCCCTGAGATATTCGTTATTTCTTTCCTGATATATTCATTGCTCCGTCTGAATTTTCTCCGTCGAAAATACAGTACGCTATGGTACACAGATACAGTGAAGGCAGACCTAGAGGCCGACCACGAAAACGATGGCCCACTGAAATAAAAGAGGCGACACATTCCACAATATACTCAGCACACAAGAGGACCGTCTCCAGAAAACTCTTCTACCCTTGACGCCGAAAGGCAACAAAAGGTTTAGCGAATAGATAGTCGATCTCTTCTTTTTGGGACATTAACAGCTTTCCTCAAACATATTATTTCACGCACTGTGGTCTCTTTTGCTAGTGTCTTTGTCTGGGTTCATTTTTGACATTCTAAAGGGTTTGTATAAACATACTGTTTATCAATCGCATTATGTTTATCAATAAGCAGATTGAATGGTGTTTGAGTATTGGCGATAACCGGTGAGTCACATGATTATCATTCTGACATCCTTTTTCAATCTCTCCTTCGAGTTGCTATACTCTGTAAAGAAACTTCCCAAATATGTGAAGTTTGCTTTTGTTTTGTATACTTGACAGATATATTAACTGGCCCGATGTTCTTCTTAAATTTATAGCCTCTGCTTTAGATGTGTTTTGTTTCATGTTGTATTATGCGCAGATTGTTTGGAGCAGGGGTGTGTGTCTGCGGGTGCGTGTGCTTGTCCGCTGCAATTCATTTTCAGATTCCTATATTAAACTTTGATAATCTACGAATAGCAATTCGTTTAGTGAGCATTGTTGAATATATGTTGTAGCATTAGAAACAGAACTTAATAGCAAATAAACAAAATTAAATTAAAACAAAATTACATAATAAATTATGAACCTAAATATATTTCCACTTATGAGAGATCTTAAACAACAATAACTTTATTTAAACATGTTGATAATTTAATACTGGTAAATCACTTATTAGTAATGACACATTTATAAAAACATGTTTGAATTTATGGTCTATTAATTTTTTACAAAATAGCAAAATCAATAGGCCTATCCAATATAAAAACTGTTAATATTAATAAAACCGCAAAAGTATACAGAGGCAACTTTGCGTATACGCCTATTTGTTACACATATATTGGTAAAGAAACAAATTATTTGTAATTGTGGTCAGAGTAGGATTTATGAATCACGGTGAGAAGTCTGTTGAGGGTTTTATAGATAATGCTGGTCATAGGGTCATCCACCGAATGCACTTTGTCATAGGGTCATCTCCTAGAGCATTGTGGCACAAACAAAATCATATCTAGTAAGGGGGTACAGGTTGAGTTTTAGTGACAAATCTCGAATGTTAATTTCCAATTTGCTGTACTCTTCTCTGTCTCCTCTCCGATGTTTCCTCATGGATCTACATTTAGAGGGAAAACAATACTTTGTTACAATCAATTCAGATTAAAATAGTATCAGTAATATGAAACTGTTATTGTGTACTTGTGGGAGTGGGCTAGTGGGATAAATTGAGTTGATGTCAGAGTTGAGTAAAATGAAGTCAAATGTAAAAGAGAATCTCACCAATGATGCCATTGAGAATACCAATCATATCATGGATAATAAACAGTTGTAGTAGTAGTTGCTGTTGTGATTGTTGTAGCTGTAGTGGTAGTTCTTGGTAGTACAACACATCAGTCTTCGGCTGGTATTATTATTTAAAATGTTTTAGCTATTAGCGCCTTCATTAAAAAAAAAAAAAGTCTTGTACCAAGCTGGTTTCCAGAGATAAAGTGTTGGTATTTTCTGAGAAGACGTCACGGGGCAATATTATTGGTGGCCATATTATTATTTTAGCTATAGTACTGGAAGCTGTTGCTATTTGAGTTATTGTTGTAGTAGTTGTTGTTGTTATTGGTGTTATTGTTGTAGTAGTGGTTGTTGTTATTGTTGTAGTGGTAGTTGTTATTGTAGTAGTGGTTGTTGTTATTGGTGCAGTAGTAGTTGTTATTGGTGTTATTGTTGTAGTAGCAGTTGTTATTGTTGTAGTAGTTGTTGCTATTTGTGGTTTTGTTGTAGTAGCAATTGTTGTTAATTTTGTTGTTGTTATTTATGGTTTTTTTTGGTAGTAGTTGTAGTTGTTCTTATTGGTTTTGTTGTTGTTGTAGTAGTAGCAGTGGTTGTCGTTGTTATTGGTGATATTGTTGAAGTAGTTGTTGCTATTGGCGTTATTGTTGCAGCAGTTGTTGTTGTTGTTGTCGTAGTGGTAATTGTGGTTAGTGCTATTGCTCTAGTAATATTTGTTGCAGTTATAGTAACTGTAGTTTTAGTTGTTGTTATTTGTGTTATTATTGTAGTAATAATTGTTGCTATTGGTGTTAATGTTGTAGAATTTGTAGTGGTTGTTGTTGTTGCTATTGTTGTAGCGGATGCAGCAGTGAAAGTTGTTGTTGTCTTTGTTGTAGTAGTTGTAACAGCTGAAGTTGTTGTTGCCTTTTGTATTGTATTTGAAGTAAAAAAATGTTTTGTTATTAGTGTTACTGTAGTAGTAGACTATCTAACTATTCGCTAAACTCTATGTTGCCTTTCAGCGCCAGGAGTAGAAGAATTTTGTGGAGATGGCCCTCTTGTGTGCTGAGTATATTGTGGAATTGTTCGCCTCTTTAATTTCGGTTGTCCATTGTTGTCATGTTCGGTCTCTAGATCATCCTTCACTGTATCTGTGTAGCATAGTTTGCTGCGTATGCTGTCTGATGGTAGTCTACTGATGTGTGCAAACCATTTGATCTGTTGTCTCTTAATATATTCCAATAGTTGGGTGGTGCCGGTTCTTTGTCTAATGTCCTTATTCCTCACTGTCTCTTAGTGATATTCCTAGGACTCACGTAAGCATGCTATGTCAACTGTCACGAGTTTACATTTGTCTTGTGCTGCTGCTGTACATGTTTTGCAGTGGTAGCACAGTGTTGGCATAATTATCGTTTTGAATAGTGTTATTTTGGTGTTTAAATCTACAATGTTGTTTCTGAAGATTGATGTCATTTGCACTAGGGATTGGTATGCTTTACTACATCCATTGTGTATTTCTTTGCTGCTCTTGTCGTCTGTTGTTATATTGTGAATTTTGTCACTTGTATAAGTCTGTTGTTTCCAATATATAGTTTCTTTCTGTTCTTTTAATCTTCATTACTTCTGTCTTTTCTATATTCATCTTCATGGTAAAGGTTTGGCATGTTTGATGTAATCATTTTTCTTCTATGTAGTTGCTCTTCTGATGATTCTACTAGTACTTGGTCGTCTGCAAATAACAATGGCGCAAAGTAACAGCTGCATTATTTCTTGTGACCACAAATGGAAGTTCAGTTCGGTGTTTCAGGACTATTCGCATGGAATATGTGGTTTCTTTCTGTATGTGTTAGTTAGAGATCGCAGTGTAGCCATGTGAATTTCCTGACACAACACTGAGCCAGGATTAGCACACCATCAGTGAGAAGACAATGGATCCTAGTAAAATGAAGAGTAGTAGTAGTAGTATTTATTACTGGTGCTATTGTAGTAGTAGTTCTAGTATTGGTGGTTGTTGTTGGTGATGCTCTTGTTGTAGTAATTGTAGTGGTGGATGTTGTTGTTATTTATATATTGTTGTATTAGTTGTAGTATTGGTTGTTGTTGATGTTAGTAGTGCAATTGTTATAGTAGTTGTTATTATTGGTGATGCTATTGTTGTAGTTGTAGTATTAGTTGTTTTGGTATTTTTGGTAGTAGTAGTGGTAGTTGTTTTAGTTGGTCTTATTTTAGTAATAGTAGTAGTTTATGTTATAGTAGTAGTAGCAATAGTAGTATTTGTTATTGTAGTGGTTGCAGTAGTAGTAGTAGTATTAGTAGTAGTAGTAGTAATGAAATAACTGTAGCAGTAGTTGTTGTTGAAATTGTATATCCCACAACCCGTTATTCTGTTAGGTTACCATGGAGAGTGTGCTAACATTCGCTCCTATATAGATTTCCATTTTCTCTTATCATTTGCAGGATCATGTGTAGAATTCCATTATTGTCCATTCCTTAATATTGTTAGTCCATGATTTTCTCATGCACCACTGTTGTTGTTATGAATCCTTCTCCACTGTTCCTTTAAGATTTGTAAGCATTACTCATGTAGGATGATATATCTGAACAACATCAGCATTCTTCGTTTTACCCCTTTTTCTTCTTCATCATCGTTCTTCAGTCAGATATCAGGTTACAGCACCAATAGCTTCAATGAATTGTGTGATTCGCTTCAGGTCATCCATGAACCCCTCAGGTCTGGAAGTAGTGCCGTCTCAGTAGGCCATATTTTCTCCCTCTCTTCTTGGTACAGTTGACAGGCATGAAGAATGTGTTTTGCAGTCTCTGGGCTCAGTCCACAGTTGCACAGGTCTGGGTCTCCAATCTTCTGCTTTCGGAACATGTGACTTCTCAGTCTGTTGTGGCCAGTTCGTAATCTGAGGATGATGGTTTGTTCCTTGCGTGACATTTTTGGTAGGGGTCATTTGGTTTTGCAGTTGGGTGCACCTTCTTCCACATTTTCTTATATTCTGCCTTTCACAGTCTTACATTCATAGTACGCATTATTACTTTCTTTTTGTTCTAGTGATCCCCCTTTCCTTGCCAGGAGATCAGATTTTTTTCATTTCCAGGTATGCCACAGTGTCCAGGGATCCACTGCAGTACTGTTTCTTTGGTAGTACTGCTGAGGTGTAGTAAGCAGGACATAAGTTCATTCAAGCTCGGTTTCTTTGGTTCTTTAGGATTTCTTTTTTTTTTAAAACATATTTTCACTTGTATACAAGAATGGCAGCTGCCAACAATGTCGAGTGAGGTGTCAATCATTTTGATTATTTTACTAAATTAAGGTTACAATTCGAAAACTTTTGGAGACCTTAGGATTAATGTCACACAAATTAAGGAAAAGTACATGTAGTTCAGGTGATGAACACAAGACAGGTAAAAGTGTTACCTCATATGTTGTTGTCATCACCAGTATCGTCATTATCTTTATCATAATCTTGTATCTGATGCTTCTGGTTGACAATAACTGTGCTATTCACTGGAACAATCTCTGGATTTGTTTCATAAAGCTGCGTGCCAGGTCCGTAGTTGGTGACAATTTTCTTCTTGATAAAGATGTTTGTTGGCCTAGATTTAATTTGCGGAGGAATGAAACAGTGTAACATATATAATAATTTTGTTATGTCAAAAGTACTTTTAATGTTCTATTGATATATTTATCATGTAATAGACAATGTCAACGAAATGATGATATGCGTAGTTTATCATCTAATCAATGTCATGTTGACAAAGTTATCATACAAATGGAACTGTCAATGTCATGTTGATACATTTATTATTTAATTAAAATGACTTTGTCTACATCAAGTTCACATATTATCTAACCATCATATAAGGCATATGAAATTTTGATATTTACAAGTTGGACCTCCATCCCATATATATATATATATATATATATATATATATATATATATATATATACATATATATATATACATATATATATATATACATATATATATATATATACATATATATATATACATATATATATATATATATATATATACATATATACACATATATATATATACATATATATATATACATATATATATATATACATATATATATACATATATATATATACACATATATATATATATATATATATAATATATATATATATATATATATATATATATATATATATATATATATATATATATATATATATATATATATATATATATATATATATATATATATATATATATGTATATATGTATATATATATATATGTACGAGTATATATGTATATATATATATGTATCTATATATCTATATATATATATATATACTCTCGTGTTCATTGGTTTTCATGTTTATTCTCTCTGCATGTCATTTCTTAAGAGTGTTGCATTCCCTCTGCACTTCTGACATTTACATTTGTGTAGGGTGTAACCTGATGCAATGTGTTGAGTGCCCTATCTTTGCTAATAACGTTTCCTGCAGTAGTACGATGTGGGTATCATGTTTGTGTAGTGTTATACTCAGCCCTAGTGCTTTGTTTCTGAGTTTAAACATTTTAAGTTGTAGTATGTTTAGTGTGCACCTCGTGGCTAAATTTTCGCTCATTGCAGCTGGGTGGCCAACTGCCTGAGACAGACCTATTACGCGGCAATTCCGAGCTCATATGATAATTTGTGTTCATTCACTTTCATGTTGGGATTATTTTTCATTCTTTCAAACCGAAAGGGTTGCTCCAACTAAGTAGGGCCTTTGACCAACAATACCATTTTCCAACTGGTACGATGCTGCTTTGACTTGGCACTTTCAGACATCCATCTATGGTAGTGGATCTTAGGCGTGCTTCATTACTCTCCATTCTCCACCACCTACAGTCTGCAGGCACAAGTCATCTGTGCCATGTCTGCTAAATTTGGAAAGACATGTAATATTGTCATGTCCTGAATTGGATGGTTTTATCTCAGCTTTCCCTTCTTCAGTTGGTTTCTGTGTGTCAGTTCGACATACACTGTCAAACCAATGAGAGCTTGCCGTTCCGGATCACAAGACCTTGTAAATATAACGGAGTGCAATGCCACAGGTTGGAGGGCCCTCTACTCCAGGGGGATGATCAACAACAGGACATTAGGACATGATAATACGGTAAAGATATATTGTAAATGTAAAGATATAGTGTTGTGGGGTTATCAAACAAAAAAAACCTCTACAGTCGTATGATCTTCTAAAAATATAATTCCACTGGTGGTTGTCACCCAACCTGCCATATGCTGATCGATCTGGGTGGTTGCCACCCATCCTACCATATGCTGATCGATCTGAGTGGCTGCCACTCAACCTACAGTATGGTGATCGAACTGTGTGGTTGACATACAACCTGCCCTGTGCTGATCGATCTGACATAGTTAATGCATTAAGGGGCCTCTTCCGCTCAGAAGATTTTCTAAAGTGTGAATCATCGTAGCTATCGAACATGTATGAGGTTGGTTTTAATATTGGACCAGCCCGTAAAGAGAAACATAATAGAGATACAAAGAAACTGATGAATCAGCATCGAACTGGAACTGCCTGCAACTACAACCTAATTAATATTTTAGACTGGGATCGAACCATTCTATGGACATGTCCGGTGTGTGTTCGCTGATGATGACCTGTAGTCATAAATCATAATTATAATCGCTGGTATTATGCAGTGTTTCTAGCATATATAAATACTAGTAGGTGATATAATTTTGAGCATTGTTTGTAATTTTGTGTGTGCAAGAAACATACATAACAATATTACATCATCTATGAGTAAGCAACACTATGTACAGCAAGTATTGTGGCATTTGTTTTCAGTTGATTGTCGTTACATTTGCAGTGAAACAATCACATACACACAGGGGTGAAAAGGGAACGCATTGCTCTAGGCGGACCCAGGGTTAGCAGATAACCAAAATCCCAAAAGTACCTCCTCGCGGTGCACCCTGGAAACAGAAATACAGCAGCTCGAGCTGATTCTGGCCAAATCATTTGGGGATCGTGTCCGAGAATGTGGAGGTAGCAGATGGAAAGAGATTTGACTGCACAAGAGACAGACAATATCTCCGACACCATCAGCATCACCACATATAGCGACACTGTCGACATACAGTGAAGCTGGTCAGTCCAGTCCGAACATTGGAGGGGCGGCCAATGTAACATGCATGTAAAGGTAGATGCATGGTGAGAGACAAATATATTTCATACCGAGTACAATGAAACAATGAAAGGACAGAACAGCGCTAGAGGGCAGCGCGAACTGCAAATAGAAAGTGAAAAGTCCCTAGGAAAGGGGAACTACAAGCTCCGTCAGCTCGAGATGAGCTTCTAGTTACCTGTGTTCCTTACAGGCAGAGACCCAGACCCATCCATTGGCGTTTGGTAAAGCAAGAAGACCTAACCCAACTCTTATGTCGAGCCTTCCTAAACCGGAAATATGCTCGCGAAGAGAAAGGGTTCTGTACCCGATGGGCTTAGGCAAGAAAGGGACAACGATGGTAGTCCTGGCCCAACTCTACTGTCAAGGTTTCCTATAACGGAAGTACACTTGCAGAGAGAAAGGGTTCCGTACCCGATGAGCTCAGGCACAAAAGGGACAACGATTTAGCCCTGGCCCAACTCTACTGTCAGTTTTCCTACACCGGAAATACACTTGAAGAGTGAAAGGGTTCAGTACCAGATGGGCTCAGGCGCTACTGGGACAAGGACGCTCAGCTCGAGAACGCCTTGCTCTCAAACGCGTGGTGTGAGACTCGAACTTGGACAAGGGGTACACGATGTCTGTGAACGACACCTCGGCTAAGAGGGCGAAAGAGCCAGAGCCCAACTCCTTTGTTGAGTTCTTCCCCTTAAGGAACCAGGCTCACGGATGAGAAACGGTTCGGTACCCAATGGGCACAGGCACAGCACGTCCAATTACACGAGGCAAGTTCATAGACAGTGGAACACCTCGTGCGAGTCAGACGAGAGCAAAAATCGTCTGGGCGAAGAGTCGCCACTACGCGTGCCTGGAGACAGATATAGAGGCTGTCACAGGCTAAGGGTAGCCCACCCGAATTGTCAAGGCATGCCGAAATTGGATGTGCTAGGCCTACAAGGCGCATAACGGTGGCACAACGTAATCACGCTCCTGGCGGAAATCGCACGGATATCCGTGATGGTTACAATGGAGCGAACGAAAAACAAACAAACAAACAAGACATCAAGACAAACTACTTCATGCAGCTTATGGAGCAATAGATCGGGATACACCACAAATGATAATTCCATAAAACTCCCCACATCAAATAAAGCAATATGAGAGATTTCCAATTGGAAAAAAGGATACAATGACTTCAATGATATCAGACCAGCCACAAAACGAAAACAAGACACCATAAACACAGACACCCAAACCCGACAAAAAATATATCTTCATTATGGCCCTCTGGCTGCTCACAACAATTATTCTTAAGACTATGAGTAGATCACGATACCAATTTTTTATGGGTCGTACCATCAAGTAGTATCCTCTCTAGGGCAACGTCCAGAAGACTAGGGGTCTAACCATCACATAAGGCATATGAAATTTTGAAATAAACAAGTTGGACCTCCATCCCAGATTGAAAGGTCATGGCTTGACCTAAAGGCTAATAATCCCAGATTTCACAAACAACAAACACAATGAGATACATACATTAAAATCTTTCCATTTTGGAATGCAGCTTTCACATCAGCTGAGCATTTAGTTTCCCAACCTTCCTTCAGTTTTGGAGTAAATTTGGCCCAGTGCTCCACTACTTGCTGTGGTAT
The DNA here is from genome assembly GCA_034231615.1 of Meghimatium bilineatum. Taxonomy (NCBI): domain Eukaryota; kingdom Metazoa; phylum Mollusca; class Gastropoda; order Stylommatophora; family Philomycidae; genus Meghimatium; species Meghimatium bilineatum. Next base: position 21,975,591 of record CM067318.1, read on the forward strand.
ATCTTTTAATTCTAGGAGGTCAGTGTCACTGATATCACAACAGCTTGCTGACAGAGAAGCTGGTACAGTAAAACCATCTGTGCTTGCTGCTTCGGATTCTCCTCTCGCTTCATCAAAATCTGATAACACAAGTTATAATAGACATTTTGTAAGTAAAATCTTCAATCACTAGATAAACTGTTCTGTTTGCCGTGATGATTTAATAATAAAGATATTATTGTTGAAACGTCAATATTGTATGTTTATATACTGTTTAATATATATTGTTTGTGTTAGTCTGCTAGTGAATCACTCATATCCCCCCAAAAAACTTACAATGTTTTGTTTGTTTGTTTGTTTTGCGTTCGCTCCATTGTAACCATCACGGATATCCGTGCGATTTCCGCCGGGAGCGTGATTACGTTGTGCCACCGTTATGCGCCTTGTAGGCCTAGCACATCCAATTTCGGCATGCCTTGACAATTCGGGTGGGCTACCCTTAGCCTGTGACAGCCTCTATATCTGTCTCCAGGCACGCGTAGTGGCGACTCTTCGCCCAGACGATTTTTGCTCTCGTCTGACTCGCGCGAGGTATTCCACTGTCTATGAACTTGCCTCGTGTAATTGGACGTGCTGTGCCTGTGCCCATTGGGTACTGAACCGTTTCTCATCCGTGAGCCTGGTTCCTTAAGGGGAAGAACTCAACAGAGGAGTTGAACCCTGGCTCTTTCGCCCTCTTAGCCGAGGTGTCGTTCACCGACATCGTGTACCCCTTGTCCAAGTTCGAGTCTCACACCACGCGTTTGAGAGCAAGGCGTTCTCGAGCTAAGCGTCCTTGCCCCAATAGCGCCTGAGCCCATCAGGTACTGAACCCTTTCTCTCTTCAAGTGTATTTCCGGTGTAGGAAAACCTGACAGTAGAGTTGGGCCAGGGCTAAATCGTTGTCCCTTTCTTGCCTAAGCCCATCGGGTACAGAACCCTTTCTCTTCGTGAGCATATTTCCGGTTTAGGAAGGCTCGACATAAGAGTTGGGTTAGGTCTTCTTGCTTTACCAAACGCCAATGGATGGGTCTGGGTCTCTGCCTGTAAGGAACACAGGTAACTAGAAGCTCATCTCGAGCTGACGGAGCTTGTAGTTCCCCTTTCCTAGGGACTTTTCACTTTCTATTTGCAGTTCGCGCTGCCCTCTAGCGCTGTTCTGCCCTTTCATTGTTTCATTGTACTCGGTATGAAATCTATTTGTCTCTCGCCATGCATCTACCTTTACGTGCATTTTACATTGGCCGCCCCTCCAATGTTCGGACTGGACTGATTTGCTTCACTGTATGTCGACAGTGTCGCTATATGTGGTGATGCTGGTGGTGTCGGAGATATTGTCTGTCTCTTGTGCAGTCAAATCTCTTTCCATCTGCATTCTCGGACACGATCCCCAAATGATTTGGCCAGAATCAGCTCGAGCTACTGCATTTCTGTTTCCAGGGTGCACCGCATGGAGGTACATTTGGGATCTTGGTTATCTGCTAACCCTTGGTCCGCCTAGAGCAATGCGTTCCCTTTTCACACCGGACAGGGGATAATGGCACTTTATTTATCTCTATCACTGACATGTTCATATCAAATTTCCTGATAAGCTTCATCTCAATCAGACCCTTTGCCATATCTCAGTGTGTTTCTAGATCTTACTCAGTCTCCTTCCCTGTAGGAATCATGTCACTGATTGTCATTCCATACTGTCTACAAATTTTCTGAGGGTCTGTCTAGTCTGTACACTTTATTTCCATATATCTGGACATCCACAAGAGTCTGGTCTGTCTCCCTTCATATTTCTTTGTTCCTAATTGTATTCCATCTTCATTGTTCAGTCCTTTTTTAATACAAATGCAACACCCAGAATGTTGTTCACATGCAACGTTAATCATCTCATCCTGAATACAAATATAGAACTGTGTCAGTTTTGACCTGTCGAGTCTATCTACTCTCACTGATGACTAGAATTTATAATTTGCAAGTTTTGATGTACCTGTGGAGTTTTGGTTGTGTCAAACATACTTCTAATCTATACATTAAATGAGAATGAAACAATCCCTTTAGCTGTGTGCAGGTAGCCTTTGACAGCACATAGTCTTTCTGCACAATTTATCCTCAGTTGAGCAAAGACATGGTATGTTGGGAATGGGGGTTATGAATACATGCTTAGCACCTCCAACGGATGGTATTCTAGTGTTGCAGTATCATTTTGTTCTGCCAGAAGTGTAACATTTACTTCTGGGACAACTAGTTCATCATTCTTCTATCAGATTTATTGACACATTTAAAGTGATGGTGCATCTAGCATTCCCCTGTCACCTACGAGTCTGCCACAAAAGGACAAAGGTTCAATGTCTACTAGCCTGCATCTCTTCACCATCCATGGGGACCGTTTGACAAAAGACAAGAAACTGAGACAAGACATACAGTACAATTTTTTTTTCCCACAGGTTACAAGTTGTCAGCCTATCCCATAACTTTCTAAAGACAGCGGCCCTATATTTTGTACCATGAACTAGAAGTCCAGTTTTGGGTTGCAACATAGGCGACACAAAATGCTAGAACATTAAAAGTGAAAGATTAAAACATGAAGTTAAGTCAGGATTGGGAACATTTGGTGCATTACCTTCTTCCATTTCCTCATCATTGGATAAAGGTGGTTTCACATCACCATTGACTGCACTTTGTGCCTCACTTCCATTTTGACAGTTATTACCTAGTAAAGGTTTCAATTCTATTAAATCACATAACATAATAACAATTATAAAATACACATAAACAAACATATATAAAATACAAATTATAAATTATTATTTTTATTGACATACATGCCTTGTTCAGAAGAACATAAGAAACAAATACTAAATCAAGTTACTATTTTTCTTACAACTAAATGCAATGGAAATATATATAAAAAATACAAAATGGGTTAAAGAACAGTTTTATGTAGAGCAAATACAAAATAGAACATTTTTTTTGCTAATGTCCTTTGATAACAGTCTTAGCTTCCTCATCATTGATCAGATATTCTGTTACAAGATCCTATCACATTTAGTCTTATCTGCAACTTTATTTCCTATGACATATATATCCCCTGAACCACAACTTTCTTCTTGAAATTTCATAAAATTGACCTCAGCTAGGTGTTCTTTAGTTCCCATGATCTTCTGCATTCATTCTCAAACTATTGCAGATTAGCAGGATGTGTTGTGTCATGGATACATTGTGTCATTGTGTACAGCTTGACTGTGATATCTATACCTTTTTGCATGACATATCTGAAGTCAGCATGACTTTGGGTCGCTTGGCCCTCTATGGGATGGGGCAGCCAACTACACCAGCAAAGCCTACTTAATCACCTCTTATGAAGGCATGGCAGATAAGTGTCACTTTTCTTTGCTCCCCTTTCAGGCTCCCACAACACAGAGGCACATGCTGATATAAAAGTACATATGCTAGTAGCACAGCTTTCATGTGCATATAATTTTTTTGTTGCCACACTATTTATGTTGTTTTCTTGAGAGCTTCCATTTCTGTCTTAAATTTGAACGAGAATTGAATGTAGTCACAACCAGAATAACTTCTTACGTATTTTGTACCCTTCCTGTGCAAATATTTAAAATAACTTTGTATTGATAGACAAGCCAATCCCCAGTGTATTGTTGGGACTAATGGTGAGTAAAGAATAGGAACACTGTGATCTGCAATGCATGTTATAAGAGACGATTTGGTAGTGAATTGACTGTTCTATCTCATCATCATCATCAGGTGCGATGCCGGCTGGCGTAGGCAGTCATGGCTCTCCACAGTATTATATATCAAAGTCGTTGTTGTTTCCTTGCCGTGCCAGGTTGTCAAACTGTCTAATATTTTCTCATGTTGTCGCCCTGTCTCTTATGCCTTCAATTTTGCCTGTTGTGACTAAGTTCTCTAAACCTGCCTGTCTCATGAAGTGGCCAAAAAAAGAAGATAGCACACTCGATGTGTCTCACATGGATAAAACTTCGTAAGTGCTTCGGAGGCGGACGACCTCGACATCATGGACTTCCGAGTTCAAAGGTATGATAACGCTGTTGTGATGAAAGGGGAACATTCGGGAGTTCAGAAACGGATTTGCGATATAATTCCCAAATCCCAGTATATTGCCTGTTCGAACCATAGTTCAAACCTAGCTGGGATCCATGCGGCACGAGAAGAAATAAACTCTGTGACCTTCTTCGGCACGCTTGATCGTCTGCACACAGTTTCTTTTCTAATTTCACTCACCGTTGTGAAGTGCTGATGAAAGCTATTGGAATGAGTCTCAAACGATTCGCCGAAACACGCTGGAGCGCAAGAGGCGAAGTGATCAAAATGGTTAAAAGCCACTTTATGAAGATTCTGGAAACACTTGAAATGTTAACCGAGAGAACCGAAAATTCGGAAACGACATCCACGGCTGACATCTTGCTGGTGGCGATGCAGTCATTCACGTTCGTGGCGTATCTTGAGTTCTTGGCTCCAGTTTCAACGGAATTAAACGACACGCAGGCATATATGAAGAAGAAGGGCTTGAGCGTTCGGGATTGTGCAACAAAAATGAAAGCTTTGAGTGAATTCCTCACAACTTCGGGGCAAACAGTAGCCGATGCGAGTTTGAACTAAACGCAGTTGGTGTGTTATGAACTTGGAATTTCTATGGAGCCACAGCGGCCAAAACGTCGTAAAAAGAAGATACGTCAGGAGATTTCAACAAGAATTGCACAACTGCATGAGGTTGCTGACAAGTTTGGCTTTCTTTCTCCAAAGCAACTGTTAGACGATCGAGTCGACATTGATCTTCACAACGTTCCTGATAATGACATCACCAAGGATGAATTTTTACTCGAGAGAAAGCGACTAATTAATTTTGTCGCAGCATCGCCGGCCTTGAACTTAAAGGACCAAGGGCCTATGGAATTACTTGCCTTCATTCAGAAACATCAGCTTTCCCATTCAGTACCAAACATTGTCATTTTACTGAGTGTGTTCCTAACTCTAGGAGTTAGTACGGCTACATGTGAAAGGAGTTTCTCTAAACTCTGTTAATAAAAAACTATCTCAGGTCAACTATGAGCAACTTGAGATTGAACAACCTCGCAATTAGGTATTAGCTATGTTGATTTACAAGTGGGAGAGTAACATTACACGATGGACATGTTACAGTCTAGCAGAGTGCACCACCAAGACAAGAGACAGGAGATGTTGGAGATACGTTGCAGCCAACCTTCGTTGCGGAGACGGCACTTGATGATGATGATGTTGATTATCGCACAACGGATAAGTCTATAGGTACTCAGATCTCCGTTTCAGTAAATCTCTCAGGGTATAACGGGTGATGGTTCCGGTTCTATGCTGGTTCACTGCTCTTTTTGAAATCTTTGTCAGGGGTTCTCTACGGGCCACGCCCATCCTCACTCCTAATTCACGCATTCTCGATATTGGCTCATGCTCATTCATGAGTGAATGAATGAACCTCGCAATTATGTCAATCGACAATCGAACATGAGCTGGTCAATGATGTGAACTTCGGCGCAGTCATTACATTTTCGCTATACAAAAAGCTTGTATAGTGAATTTGTAATTTGAAATTTAAAAAATTAATTCTATATTTGTTAAATGTGGATAAAATCGATAACATTGGTAAAATTGCACAATTTTACTTGGGATTTTCTGGTGGTTTTTTCCCTTCAATTTCGAGGGGGGGGGGGGGCATCAAAATCTTCATCGCACCAGGCAGTACTTACCCTAGTTACGCCCCTGCTACCAACCTACTTTAGAAAAAGAAATCGGGGTCCCCCACTCTAAAATATTAACGCTATGCCACTGTATATAAACTCTACCCACTCTAAGTAGAAGGCTCTTTCAATAGATATTGCATGACGTCAAAAGCTGAAGTCTCCTGGGTATTCTTTTTCTTCTTCTTCTGCGTTCGTTCTCAAACTCCTGCAGATTAGCAGGATGTAGTCCAGAGAATGCAGTGCGTTGTGTCATGGTTTACAGCATTGCCGCGATATCTGCGCCTTTTGGCCTGACACATCCGACTTCAGCATGACTTTGAGTCACTGACCCTATATGGGATGGGGCAGCCAACTCCATTCCATAACCTCCTTAGTCGCCTTTTACGACATGCGTGGAAGGTAAACAGTGTTGCTATTCTTTGCTCCCCTTTTGGGCCCCGGCAACACACGGGCGGTCTCCTGGGTATGAAAGAAAGTTCTAACGTCATTACTGCACCCATGAAGTAAGAGCTAATCGCTCGCAATTCATTGGGTTAGAGAGATACCTATTTTTCTTCTTCTTCTTCTGCGTTCGTTCTCAAACTCCGGCAGATTAGCAGGATGTACGCCCGTGTTGTGCGGGCCCGAAAGGGGAGCAAAGAATAGTAACACAGTTTACCTTCCATGAATGTCGTATGAGGCGACTAAGGAGGTTCTGGGATGGAGCTGGCTATCCCATCTCATATAGGGTCAGTGATCCAAAGTCATGCTGAAGTAGGATGTGTCAGGCCGAAAGGCGCAGATATCGCAGCAATGCTGTAAATCAGAGCTATTCAACTATATTGACTCGGGGGCCAAAATATAGAAAATGGTGATAATCACGGGCCAGATTTATAAAAAACACATTGAATGATTTTATACATTTAGTTTTTTTATAACTTTATTTCACTGTTTTAGCAATGATCCGCGGGCAACTTACTAGGCCTCCGTGGGCCGGATATGGCCCGTGGGCCCCAATTGAATAGCCCTGTTATATTGGATGGAACAGTGAACTCCACCACATAACCATATTAATCTCTCCTGACGAAATGCATGGAAGGTAAACAGTGTTGATATTCATTGCTCTCCTTTCGGACATCGGAATTACGCTGGCATCAACACTGCATTAAAAAAACTATTAAAAGAAAATAAATAAAACAAATACAATATTTTAGACACATTAAAAGACATGACACGTTGCTGAAAACCTTACATGAACGTAGAGGCAAGATGTAGGTAGAGATACATGTGGGAAGGAAACAAGAGATGGGCGGGATACGGTCTAGCAGAATGTGAAACCAAGCCAAGAGGCAGGTTGTTGAGGCCTGATGGAGCCAATATTTGATGCAGAAACGGAACCTAATTATGATTAGGCCCTATTCTTTATAGTGCAACAGCAATACTGACGCCTGGAAAGACGGAAATGTATCGGTTACATTTTAATGAAAAATGTTAATACTGTCGAGCTTTTCCAACATTAACAGTGTTTTTTTTTTATCAAACGAAATGGCAACACTGAATTGAAGGCGCTTTATTTGTGTTGATGGTGCAGCGCTGTTCAAACTTGTTCGAATGACACGGTTTTAACTTTATTAACCGATATTTATTAACATAAATGCACTATATCACACATTGGTGATTAGATGAAACACTACCGGGTAATTTCGATTACATGTTTAGATATAGAGACCAGAATTGATTATAATTTCTAATCATGGTACCGCGACGTTCATTCTAGTCATAATAATGACTCCTCATAATATCATGTGTGTCTAGTGTCTTTAACTGTGGGTGTTAGGCGTCCATATCAACCAATGTGGCCTATATCATAAACATTATTATTGTGTATGCAAAGTCATTGGCTACTATATATCTTAATATAATATTTAGACACTGACTAACATGTTAGACTAACACTTGAGTTTGATTGAGCCAAGTTCATTAACACCGTTGCGGTGTTGCTTTACTTACTTAACTTACTATCATCCAAGCCAACCCATTGTGATTGAACCAAGTTTCCACCGAAGACGGATGTGTCGAACCCTTGACGCAAATAAAACGGCGACACAACGCATTTCCATTCTCTTGACTACATCCTGCTGGAAATCTAGTATGACCATGGTCCTGCTACAAAGGATATCCAGCAGGACGAGAATGAATGCTGAAGAAGAAAAAGAACTAAGTTGAAGTGATGAGGCTTAGTCCAGCCAACAGAGGCTGGAAACTAAGGATGGTTGGGCCATCCCTGATAGCAGGCAGGACCATAGTCCTGTCCAAGCAAAGACTGATGCTGAAGTCAGCAATACGAGGCAGAGAGGCGCACCATCACACAACACAACTAGATAATACGTCTTCACAACTATAGTCATAGTGCGTTCAATAGTTGAACACTGATATTGTCTATTATCTCCATAACTAATGATCGTATTGGCTTCACATTTTGCATGAGTGTATTATTTCATAACCACATTAAAGATTTATGATTAATTATTATCTAAACTGAATGGATTTATCGCAGCAGTCGCTACAAATGTTTTTAAGGTAGCAATGATTTTATGTGGAAAAGAATTTTTACAGTAATTGTTTATATAGGCATACATTTGTTGTTACATGGGTAAAAACAAAGTATTTAGAATGTAATATTTTTATTTCATTGTGTTGAGATTATATGCAACAAGATATAAAGTTAATAGTTAAATATTTATGAAATTGTAGTATTATTTACATTCTTGTTAATATAAACATAAACATACATTGTACTTACCATAGTCATCATCATGTTCGTCCTAGTATGAACATTCTAAGTACTAGTGTTGGCATTCTGGAATCTTATTTTGAAAACATTTTTTTAGTTCATGCCTTGCAGAAGATGGATGTGTCGAGCCATTGGCGCAAATAAAACGGTGACACAACGCATTTCCATTGTCTGGACTACATCCTGCTGGAAATCTAGTAGGACCATGGTTCTGTTACAAAGGATATCCAGCTGGAGTTTTAGAATGAATGCTGAAAAAGATGTGTTCATGCTGCAATGCTGAGAAATTCAAGTGTCCAGCCTTTAATATTATTAGTTCAGACCTTATGTTAGCCACCTCTTCTCCATACACTTTCTACTTTGCTCTTCATGATTGTTTTAGAGAGCACTTCATTTCTCATCAAATAACTAACTCAGAACAGGTTACTACATTTAACGATTGTCAACATGGTCCTCTAGCTGAACAGAGCTTGTCACCTTGGATGATTGTGCCTGTGCCCATCTCGTACTGAACCTTTTCTCTCCGCGAGCATGATTCCAGTATAGGAATAACTTGACACAGTAGAGTTGGTCCTGGGCTGGGATCACCAGTAACTAGATTTCCCGGAACAGAGAATTCACGATGAAGACAACGTTCTTGAAAGAATATGTCACTTGATATATTATATACTCTTAACAATAATTGTTTTAATGCTAACATTGCAAAACAATTTATTTTATCATGCAATAGCAAGTTTAGATTGATACCAAGACATACTTAGAGACTCAAAATGTGGCATTTCCTAGAATTACATTAATGGCAGCCCAGGATACTATTGTATCCAGTGACAGGTATGTAATATTTGCATATAAGAAGCTTTGCAATATTGTTTTGTCCTGTATTGTTTTTTTTATGCGGGTACTTTGGTAACAATGTTGAGTTAGTGGGTTTACTGTTGACTAGATTTTTTTCCTGTGGTTTAGCTGTTTTGTGAACTATAAAATGTATGACCTTGTGACATGTAACTAAAGGTAAAGGTAAGCTGAGTTCTTCTGCGTTCATTCTCAAACTCCTGCAGATTAGCAGGATGTAGTCCGGAGAACAGAATGCATTGTGCCATGGTTTACAGAATTGCTGTGATATCTTTGCTTTTCGGCCTGACACATCTGACTTCACGCATGTGGTTGCATCTGTGGGTCTCACCAATGGCTCACTAGACAAACCATCCATGGAACAGAAAACCTTAGTAGATGACATGCCGTTATATTGAGGTTATCTTCTTAGAGAAGCTTCATGGCATGTCATCTATACAATTATGCTTGTATTTTGTTGTTAAAATGTGTTTCATGTTTGCCTGAATATATGTGTATGCACCCTCTGTGGTTGGGAGGGAGCCAGAGATGTACTGTGCAGCACTGGGGAGGAGGAAACTGACAGCACTGTTTTTCCCTATGACTTAGACCCATCATGGAGGCACAGTGACTAAGGGCGTGACAATCCTTTTGACTTGAACATTTGGTTGCTTGCCTAGAGCAATAGAGAAGCTCGGCATAACCAGTAGTCAATTGGTGGCGGGGAATGAGCACAGTGAACCCTATCTTGGCTACAATGGCTAGCTTAGTGGCGTGCATAGGTTGAAACCTACCTTCCTGGAGGTGTGATAGTTATTCTCTGGCTCTGTCCCTGGGTGGGCCGAAAAATCCACAGACTTCCCAGCAATATAATGCCATTTAATGGCATTGAATCAAAGGGCATGAGCCCATGGACCGCTGGATCAGCAACCAACCAACCATCTGACTTCAGCATGGCTTTGGGTCATTGACCCTATATGGGATGGGACAGCCAACTCCACCCCATAACATCCTTAGTCGTCTCTTATGACATGCATGGAAAGTAAACAGTGTTGCTATTCTTTGCTTCACTCTCGGGCCCTGGCACCACACAGGTGAAGCAGAGTTATTCTTTTTCTTCTTCAGCGTTCATTCTCAAACTCTCGCTGGATCTCTCTTGTAGCAGGACTACTAGACCTCCAGCAGGATGGAATGTTTTGTGTCGCCGTTTTATTGCGCCAATGACCTGGCACATTCGTCTTCGGCAGAAAGCAGAGTTATGAACCAGCATCATATCACATGGTTTTCCATAAGTGCTTTGCTGTCTACTCATTGGTTGATCAGAAACCACCTGACCACCACTCTTGCTCAGTAGGAAAGTGGCTATTCCTGATACCCTACTTATTGGTGGCTGGAAGAGCAGTGGGAGTAATTTATAATTCAAACCACAAATACTGAGTGGACTAAAAACCATGGTCAGCTGACAAATGACATAAAATTACATTTTAGCTGCTTCCGTTCTGTGTTACTATTTACATATATGCCTACACTATTTTATTTCATAGTTTATACCCGTGTGCATCTCAGCGTAGAGTCAGTACACATTCTCTGCCTGGCGACAGATAGGAAGACTGTCACAGGCTAGGGTAGCCCAATCGAAAATGTCAAGGTGGGCCAAAATCGGATGTGCTGGGCCTACAAGGCGCATAATGGCACAACGTAACTACGCTCCTGGCGGAAATCACACGAATATCCGTGCTGATTACAATGGAGCGAATGAAAAAGAAAAAAAAGACCTGTGTGAAAAGTCTGGACTTTTAGTTGTGGTGGAAAGAATAGGGCCACTATCTTCTCTCCAGGAGGCTATTCTTGGAAGTTGTAGAAGGTTACTAAGGAAAGCTGGTAGACTAACAACTTGTCACCTGCAACCTATCACCTGTGAAACAATTATTATACCCTGGGCTCCTGGTAGGGCTTGGTAATCCTGGGGTACTGGCTCACTGGAATGCCTCCTATTGGGAATTAAACATTTATCCATAAACTTCCATTACATATTCATACCTTTGAGACCTTATATACATCTGGATGTCGCCTCAGGTACAACACTGAGAAGAACTTGCGCTTTTGTCAGAAAGGATATGGACTGTCAAGAGATGGAATACGAAGGCTTTCATGTTGTCCGTGTGTAATTTGTGATTCCCAGGGTAAGCACACAAAAAACAACCAAGATCCGAAAAGTACCTTCTCGTTTTGCACCATGGAAACATAAATACAGCAGCATGTCCTGTGTTTCTGTTCAATACTTTTACTTTTAAGGATCGTGTTCAAGAACGTGGAGGCTGTAGATTGAATAAGAATTGACTGAACAAAAAAGACAAGCAATATCTTCAAAACTTTTGCGCCAACCAACCTTGTGGCCTAGTGGCGCTGTTGACACACAGCATGGTTGGAACATATAGTTTTTATGTAGTAATTTGCGATAAAGGCTGCATGTTCTTTCTGTCGCCACTTCATGTACAGGGTGAGTTTTTTAATTTACCCTCTGAAAGAAACAAACATAGTCCTTACCGGGGATTGAACTCTAGACCTCACTAGTGTGAGACCAGCACTATAATATTCTATTTATTTATCTAATGATCTCATAAACAGTTGTAATTAGTTTCTACAATTCTCAGTTGTCTAATTCTTAAGTACGGTTAATATTCCTCAGGTCATCAGTCAGAATTCCATTCCCGATTTTTCCAAAGACCAGATGTAGTCTGTGGGATAAGACTAGCGTGGGCCAGCCAGTCTTGCTGCACCTTAACCATTACAGGTAAGAGACAAGTTGATTGCTATTACAGGCAAGAGACAAGTTGATTGCTATTACAGGTAAAATACAAGATGATTATCATTACCCATATGACACTCGTCAAAGTGACAGGAGAGTTGGTGAGAGTTTACTGTCCGATTCCATAAAAGGTCAGTAACCCCCACAGTCATTCTGAATTAGGATGTGTTCTGTCAAAAGGCACAGATATTGCAGCCAAGCTGTAAATCATGTCACATCTTATTTTGTATTCGAGACTGCATCCAAGTTCTATTGATATATTTTTAGATCATGGTCTGAGGTCCCCCTCCTTTCCAGGCCTGTTAGGTTGGTATAGTGGGCACATATTGCTCAGGTGGACAATTTCGAGGACAAAGACCTGACTTTACTATTCTAAAGTTGTAACTTTATAGAAGCAGCATCATGACAATAAATCAGATTTTAGTCAGACAAAATTTCCATAGTTGTGTCTGTGCATGTGCTATAATTTTCATCAGTTGTGTATGTGTGTGTGCTATAATTCTCCTCAGTTGTGTATGTGTGGGTGTGCTATAATTTTCTTCAGTTGTGTATGAGCATATGCTATAATTTTCCTCAGTTGTGTATGAGCATATGCTATAATTTTCATCAGTTGTGTATAAGCATATGCTATAATTTTCCTTAGTTGTGTGTATGCATGCGTGTGCTATAATTTTCCTCAGTTGTGTATGAGCATATGCTATAATTTTCCTCAGTTGTGTATGAGCATATGCTATAATTTTCCTCAGTTGTGTATAAGCACATGCTATAATTTTCCTTAGTTGTGTGTATGCGTGCGTGTGCTATAATTTTCCTCAGTTGTGTGTATGCATGTGTGTGCTATAATTTTCCTCAGTAGTGTATGAGCATATGCTATAACATTGCTCAGTTGTGTGTATTTGTGCGTGTGCTACAATTTCCCTCATTATTATAATTTTCCTCATATAATTTTGCTATAATTTTTCCTCAACTAAAAATAATGCTGGAGATGGCTTTAGCATCCTTGTCAAGGCTAACGGTGATTTGGAAAAGCAACATCATTGTTGGAGTGGTAGTCAAACTGGAATTCTCCAGACTACATTCTGCTAATCTGCAGGAGTTTGAGAATGAACACAGAAGATCAAGAATGTGTATTGAGTTAAATATGATTTGAATATTTTTATGATTTTATGTGTTTTTAATTGTTTTATGTGTTTCTTGAGAAGGGTACCTGTTGTACCGTAACATGGAAAATTGTCCTTGTTCTTTGTTTTATTGTTAGTTATTTATTGTTAATATTGATAGGATTTTATAGTAACCTGTATTCTTGATTCAGTATGAGCTAAATATCATAGGTCTGTGTATATTTCAGAAAACCAAGAGTTTGCGTCCCTGAGAAGATTCTGAAGCTGATACAACATCAGTGTGAGAACTATGGCCAAACTAGTCATGTGTTGATTGGGACACTGGTTGTTGATGATGGTATGTTTTCTTACTGTTCTCTGATACATTTGAGTTTGCCAATTATTTATTTCTTTGCATGTGTAAAGTTTCACTCTTGAGTTTGCTCCAGTGTTGCCAGGGTGTTGAACTGTGCAAAGAATAGTAATACTGTTGCCTATCGTACATGTCTCATAGGAGGTGAGTAAAGAGATTTTGGGATGGAGTTCTCTGTCCCATCTTATACAGGGTCAAAGTGACCCAGAAGACATGCTGAAGTCAGATATGTCAGGCTAAAAGTAAGTAGATATTGCAGCTGTAAACCATAGCACAATACATTCAGTTGTCTGGAACTACATCCTGCTAATTTGCAGGAGTTTTAGAGTGAATGCAGATGGAGAATACTTTAGAGCTGAGGTAAGTAACTCATTTATTTTGTTTCAAAAATTTTTAACTGGCTTGACACTGAACATCCAGATACCCAACAATCTTCTCAGAATATTGCACCAAACCTTAATTGAAAAATAAAAACATTAGTCATGACTGGATTACCTGGTACCATCTATATTTTCTATGGATACATGCCCTGGTATATGGTGGAAGGTCATGTTGCAAAGAGGCTTCAATCCTGTACATAAATGTACACACAAATAAATGTACACAAATACATCTGTGATCTTGAAATTTTATAAAGACAGAATTTTGCGGTGGTGTCTGCTTTCATGGCAATTTACACAGCGGCAGCCATAGTCAAGTAGGTCATTAGTTCTCATACCTTTTTTTCACCTGGCCCACTTTCAGAATAAAATAGTTTCTGTGCCCCTATGAGGTGTTTAAAAGCTTTTCAACCTCTTCAAGGAAATTATTATTTATCTTGTTACATGCCAACTGCGTTATCAATATCAGACATGGACACTAACTAAAGAACAGGAAAGAAAGCTTACTAAGTGTAAAACAAGATGCCTAAGAAAAGCAGTAAACAGATATAAAAGAAATCGTGAAGAATGAAGAGATTACAAAACCTGTTGGACAACGTCTGTAGTTAAATATATTGAAAAACAGACTGAAATGGCTCTGTCACTTCTTCATGAAAATGAACCCTTATTGGCCAGCAGCAAGAGCATACAACATGAAAATGGAAACAGAAAGGTACAGAGGAAGACTTACAGCAAAAAAGGCCAAAAATGACCAAAATAGTTTCCAAGGCTGATAGCCAAATTTTAGAAATTTGGCCATAAATGAATATTATGTGACACATCCTTGTCTGTTACATATTTCTATCTTTTGAAATTCTACATTAGTCAACCCTCATTATAGTTGTCAGCTTCAATACATATTTCTGATTACATATCAGTAATTTCACCAACTTTACCATCTTGTGGCTCCCCAATTGTAAATTTATTCTTTGTGCCCCCACCTTCATCTTCGATGAGAACCCTTGCAGTGAAAGTGTTAATTCTGCCACGCCTGATGGTGTACATTTGTAATAAAGCCACTGTTACAGTGGCATGTTCAAAATCACATCAGAATGAATAAAAATTGTCTGCGTTGTGATTTCTCAGTCTGCTCCTCCAGTCGGCCCAACTGTAAATGGGTACCTGATGTGTAAGTTAGGGGAGGTAAAAACAACAAGGAAAGGAACTGGCCACCCCACCTAATAGTTGCTGTGGCTTTTATTCATCCCTGACTGCAGGTTACTGCCACGGGACCTACCTTTATTAATAAAGCCACTCCCCATCGAGGCCAGCTCCTTGGCGTGGAGATGGGGCTTAGTCCAGCCAGCAGAGGCTGGAAACTAAGACTGGCCGGGCCCTCCCACATTCGGGCAAGACCACAGTCTTGCCTAGCAAGTAAAGGTGCTGAAGTCAGCGACATTTGGCCAGAAGGCGCACCGCAACAATCAGAATGTCATGCATTATCGCACATGAATGTCTATATCTGCATTACCCCGTTATGGTGCTAACCCTCTGACGACTCACCAGGCAGGAGTAGCACCGGGCCCTATACCTCGAAAGGGCCCACCCCATACGACTGGAGGTCCTCTTCGATTGCCTTGTGGAGCCAGGAGGCACAAGAGTAATATCACTGACCAACAAATATTACCAACCAATGAGACATCACTTACAATAATGCACTGGAATGCTGAGGGTGTAAATAGCAAAAAAGATGGCTTTAGCAAGAAATTAGAATTAGAAAACACCCTTCTTAAGGAACAGGTCAGCATTTGTTGCATACAAGAAACACACCTCAGCAAAGATGTAGCCTTTAAAATTGCAGGTTATCAGTGCTTTAGAGCTGATCGAATAGACAGAAGAAAAGGAGGTATACTAACCCTAGTCAAAAATAATATCAGCGCACATCAAACTGAGCTATACATGGAAGGAGCAGAATATCAGGTCCTTCAACTAAAGACCAAGAACACAGACTTCAACCTATTAAATTATTATTGTCCAAATGACCAGTCCCTTTCCCTGGACACAATACCGTACAGAGGAAGACTGATAGTATGTGGAGATTTTAATAGTCACTCACAAAGCTGGGGTTATGACCACATGGATAAAAGAGGAGAAGAACTTGAAAGCTGGCAAGACGATAAATGTCTTCTATTGCTTAATAAGCCAAAAGAACCTCCAACATACTACTCAAGAGCATGGCAAACCACTTCCACGCCAGACTTGGCATTGTACTCAGCAGACCTAAACTGGGAAATCAATAGAACAGTGGGGAAGCAACTTGGAGGTAGCGACCATCGACCAGTCCTCCTTAGTATTAAAAATGAACTCACAGGAAATTCATGTAGCCTTCCAAGATGGAATTATAAAAAAGCAAATTGGGGACTAATTAAACACTGCAGTAGTGTTTTAGCTGGACAAATAGACATGGAAGGAAAAGACATAAACGCCATAGTCAAAGAGTTCAATAAATGTATTCATCAAGCTGCCAAGGAAGCAATATCAAGAGGAGCACGCAAACAATACAAGCCATACTGGAGTGAACAACTAGAACTGCTGCAAGAGGAATTAGAAAAAGCACGGACGGAAGTGGAAAATAACCCAAGCCAGGAACATCACAACAAACATCAACACGCAAAAGCTAAATTCCAAAGAGCCAAACTAGAAGCTAGAAGAAAGAGCTGGAAAGAGAAAACAGAATCCTTAAATTTTGAAAAGGATGGAAGAAAACTGTGGAAACTGGTCAAACAACTAAATGATGAGGGAACAGGAAGAAGCACAAACATAACACTCGTACAGAATGGCAAAATGATTACAGGAAAGCAAGCAGTAGATAATTTCGCTAGGATATTTGCTCAAGACTGCAATATTGAAATTAGTCCAGAGAAACAGCATGCAGTGCGCAACGACCAAAAAAGTAAATTGGAACATGCTCAGACTAGAATCAGTGATGAAAACAGTGCAGATGAAATTATGGATACATTGTTCACATATAGTGAATTAGAATTAGCAGTCTCTAAACTAAAGCTAAATAAGTCTCCAGGAATTGATGAAATATCAAATGAAATGATAAAGAATCTAGGAACAACAGCCAGAAGGAAACTATTGGACATCCTAAATATTAGCTGGACTACTGGGAAAATACCACAAATCTGGAGAGAATCAA
Organism: Meghimatium bilineatum; assembly: GCA_034231615.1. NCBI lineage: Eukaryota > Metazoa > Mollusca > Gastropoda > Stylommatophora > Philomycidae > Meghimatium > Meghimatium bilineatum. The sequence continues at coordinate 21,992,803 of CM067318.1, forward strand.
TTATGGTCCCTCTGCTTAAACCTGGAAAAGATGGAACAACACCAACTAGCTACAGACCAATTAATCTTACAAGTTGCCTGTGCAAAACAATGGAGCGCATCATAAACCTAAGACTAAAATTTCACCTGGAAAGTAGAAAATTCCTTGCACCACAGCAGGCAGGTTTCAGGCAATGCTACTCCACAGAGGATCAAACCACATACCTCTCACAGGAAATTGAGGATGCTTTCCAAGACAAAAAATCAGTTTTAGTGGCATGGATTGATTTACAGAAGGCCTTTGATAAAGTATGGAAAGAAGGATTGCTTCAAAAAATGAGAAACTAAAAGATATGTGGAAATATGTATAGATGGACGAAAGCCTTTCTTCACAATAGAAGAGCCAAAGTACAAGTAAATGGCAAAAAAAGTAGGAAAGTATTACTACTCCATGGAGTGCCTCAGGGAGGAGTTCTATCACCCACTCTTTTTCTCATATTTATCAATGATCTAATTGAAGAAATACCCTGTGGAACTAAGGCAGCACTATATGCAGATGACTTGGTTCTCTGGTGCACACATGAGAGCGCCATGGTTACCACAAAAATGCTTCAGAGAGCCATGGACATTTTGACTAATTGGGCTGACAAATGGTGTGTAAGTATCAATATAGAGAAGTCAGCAACAACCCTTTTTACACTTTCACCAAAACAAAGAGCAGGAAACATCTATGTAAGTAAAACTATCTTAAAGGTAGATGACCAACCCACATATCTTGGTGTAACATTTGATGCCAAAATGACATGGAAACATCATATCAGCAAAGCAGAAACAAAGGCTAGAAGGAAGATAGCTATACTAAGAAAACTGAGTGGGACAACTTGGGGAGCTAATGAAAGAATTCTAAAAAATGTATACCAACAAGCCATTCGACCACACTTGGAATATGGTTCTACAGCATGGAGTTCATCATCAAACACTACACTACAAAACCTAGATAGAGTACAGAACCAAGCACTTAGAATCATTACAGGTGCAATGAGATCCACACCAATCATAGAAATGCAGAATATCGAAGGGATGCAGTCATTGAAAGAGCGTAGAGATACTAAAATTATAATTCATGGAGAAAAGTTTCTTTCCCACCATAGTCACCCAATGAAGGAAAGATTCCAGAATCTATCACAAGGACGGCTTAAAAGGAGCAGCTTCATACACCAGGCCAAGCGTCTACGTAGACAGGTATCGGATCTACCAGAGGTAACAATACCACTGACATCTCAACCAGAACACACCCCATGGGAAAAACGGACATGCCTACCAGTGACCATCCAAACAACAGTAGCAGGTGTGCATGGGGATGAACATCAGAATAACCTGCAGAAAAGAGTAGCAGCTCTCAGTTTCCTTGATGATGTTTACCCAAGTGATCTATGGACCAGAGTATATACAGATGGATCAGCACAGAATGCAGTAAAAAATGGAGGAAGTGGTGTATATGTAGAATACCCAGATGGCACCACTGATACCACTTGTATACCAACAGGGAATTACTGCAACAACTATGACTCTGAAGTCAAAGCTATTTATACAGCTGCAGAGAAACTGTTAACATTGGACAGGACCTCACACCCTATTGTAATACTTACAGATGCAAGGTCAGTACTAGAGGCATTACAATCCAATAAACTTCCAGAGTTAAAAGAGGTATTGTCCATAGTACAAAATAGGTGTAGAGTTATACTGCAATGGATTCCATCACACTGGAATAGCAGGAAATGAGAGAGCTGATCAACTCGCCAAGGAAGGTGCTAACATGCAGCAACCGGATGTACCAATCAGCTATCACCAAAAGAAATCCATGATAAAGGCACAACGAAAGCCTAACTTACCTCCACGGGATGACTACCACCTACTTAACAGACAAGAACAGGTCATCATATTTCGACTGAGAACTGGACACAATAGACTAAACAGCCATATGTATACAAAATTTAAAATTGGCACAACAGCAAAGTGTAATTGTGGACAAGTCAACCAGACTTCAGAACATATCCTTCAAGAATGTGCAAACTATGACACATTAAGATGCACATACTGGCCTTCTGATACACCAATGAATGTTAAACTTTATGGTACAAAACAAGAAATGGAAAACACTGTCCAATTTATACAAGAAACAACACTGCAGATATAGACATTATTAGCGAACGATAGAAGAAGAAGAAGAATAAAGCCACTATGTTTTAATGAATAATTCTTCATATTCATGTATGTGTGTGTCCATAGTCATTTCCATAAAACCAATTGCTAAATCACAATATTATCTTTAAAGATAAGAGGAAATTGACATGCTCTTATTTTCAATTCATTTGCATTGTTTTCTTGTGCTGTCCAGGTACCTCACAATGGATAATACCAGAAAACTGTTGCTGGTCTTAGAAACAGATCCAAAAGCGGCACTTTTACCTGTAATTGGCATGTAAATTGAACTAGCTATACCTGTAATTGGCATGTAAGTTGAACAAGCTATACCTGTAATTGGCATGTGAGTTGAACTAGCTATACCTGTAATTGGCATGTGAATTGAACTAGCTATACCTGTAATTGGCATGTAAGTTGAACTAGCTATACCTGTAATTGGCATGTGAATTGAACTAGCTATACCTGTAATTGGCATGTAAGTTGAATTAGCTATACCTGTAATTATTGTGTGGATTTAGTATCAATTACAGTTGTACTTACATTTGCATATCACACGTAAAAAACAATTCAGAGAACAACAGGGAGTGAAAATTATGGACAGTAAAAGTAAAGATACGCTGAATTATGAACCATCATCATAGCACATGGTTTCCCATAAGTGCTCAGCAGCCTAGTCACTGGTCGACCAGAAGTTGCCTGACTAGCATCACCATTGCACTTATTCAGTAGTAATGGTGCTATTCTAGAGCTTCTCAGAGCATGGGTTCTGGTACCCTACTTTCTGGCTGCTAAGTGAGTAATTTTATTTCTAACCACAAATTAGTGAACTCACAATCTGCTGGTTGATGGACATTTGACTCAACATTGCACTACCTCAACTCCCAATAATATGATTACTATTATGGACAGTAAAACTTCAGAACAGATGTTTGAGGGTATCCAGGGTTGCCATTTGACGTGGTAGATAATGATGATGATAATAATACCTGTTTACTTGCGAGTTGATATAAATTATAATGTACTGTAATTGGTGTATGAAGTTATAGTAGTCTAAGGCAAGGTTTCTCAACTGCTGGGCAGAGATGTCTTCTGGACTACGAGAACTTATTAAAAATTATTTCCAGGCCATGGTCTCATGAAGGTTTTGAAGCACTGTCTGGCGGATCTCCTGGCATATGCCATTTCCTTGTGTTAAAAAGGTCATGGGTTTGATACTAGGCAGTGATTTGTTTACAAGTACCTTTATTTGAGATTTTTGGGGATTATCGCTTGAATTAGCACCTGTGTGTTTTCAGGGTCCGAATGTATCTGTGAGATGATGATGGTTAGTTACTGGTCCAGCAGTCCATGAGCTCGTGCCTTTTGACCCTATGCCATTGTATGATATATGTATGTGTCTGTGAAAGAATGGTGTATTGTATAATTATCACCTGTATGCTGTGAGGACACAAAAAGGGAGCAAAGAATAGTGAGTTACCTGCCATGCATGTAATAAGAGGCAACTAAGGAGATTTTGGAATGGAGTTTTGCCCGTCCCATAGAGAATCAAAGTGACCCAGAAGTCATGCTGAAGCCAGATGTGTCAGGCCAAAATGTGTATATATCACAGCTAAGCTGTAAACATGCATTCCATTATCTGTACTAAATCATGCTAATATACAGGAATTTGAGAACAAACGCATAAGAATTATAATTACTAGTATTATTTTTGTCATGTCCGCTACACTTTTGACCAATTTGCACATGTTTGTTCATAATTATTGCCTTATATTTTATTATATTGGAACAATAAGTTTTATTTTGACATTATTTGTCAATTTTGTTTTCAGATAGGTGTCAGGTGTGAACTATATACACCATCCTTTTGTGTGGGCAGCCTGTTTAAGGTACATCCATAAACTCCCACAGTTTAACACGGTGTAGTCCAGAGGATGAAATGTATTGTGTCATGCTTTGAAGTTTAATTGCGATAACTGCTTTTTGATCTGACACATCCAACTTCAGCATTACTTATGGGTCACTTTGACTCTTTATGATATGACAGCCATCACACCCCTCGGTTAAGTGAATGAAGAAGAATGATCCCACCCCCTGAAATCTCCTAAGTCGTCTCTTATCTCTTACCACATGCATGGCAGGTAACAGTGCCTCTATTCTTTGCTGTCATTTCAGGCACCAGCAACACACAGGAAAAGTAGAGATATGAAGGCAAGTATGGGGAGAGTAGAAAACAGCTGGAGAAAACTCCGCAGCATAAAGCTACTCGAAGAAGAGAGGGAGAAAATGTGCCCTACTGAGACATGAGGGGGTTCCATGGATGACCATATCCCTGGAATCTAAGCGAATCACAAAATTAATTGAAGCTATTGGCACTGTAACCTGATATCTGACTGAAGAACGAAGAAGGTATTCGAAGATGGTTGGTTGAAGACCAAAGGCCTTCTCTGTAAGACTAAATGCCGTCTCAGTGATAATGGAAGAAGTAGACGACACCTTGTGTTAATACTTGCCACTATTGAGGTACTTCTTCTTCTGCGTTCAATCTCAAACTCCTGCAGATTAACAGGATGTAGTCCGGAGAACGGAATGCGTTGTGTCATGGTTTACAGCATTGCTGCGATATCTGCAATATCTTTGCAATTCCTTTCGGGCTGACACATCCGACTTCAGCATGATTGAGGTACTAATGTGCCAGAAATATAAATTGGTGGATATGTATGAACGACCTTCTAATATGGTAGTCGTCAGTGTGTTTACAGTTCTGAAAGGGGTATAAAGAATAGCAACACTGTTACCTACGATGCATGTTGTAAGAGGTGACAAAGAGGTTTTGGAAGTGAGTTGGCTGTTCCATCCCATACATGGTCGAAAGTCATGCTGAAGTCAGATGGTCAGCAATGACCATCACCCTATATACAAACCTTTGGAGAACACAAAAGGAAGTCTCATCAAGCGAGGAAGGTCTTGGATGGCAGAAGAAGAACATATTCTACTCAGTCTGCGAGCTGGAAGAAGTAGGAAATGGAATGTGTCAAAGTAAGACAGCAGCAAAAAAGGTCACGAATGTTTGATCGTGGTTGAAATGTCAATTTATGTGTGTGTGCCTATGTGTGTTTCGTGTTATTAGCAAAATTTCATTACCTTGTTTCACGCTTTTACCTATTGGATTTTAGTTTTGCGCAGTGAGTACATATTTTCGATTGTAGTATGTCAGCTATCTTGTTTTCTACTGTAGTTTATCAGCTATCTTGTTTTCTACTGTAGTTTATCAGCTATCTTGTTTTCTACTGTAGTTTATCAGCTATCTTGTTTTCCACTTTATTATATCAGCTATCTTGTTTTCCACTTTATTATATCAGCTATCTTGTTTTCTACTGTAGTTTATCAGCTATCTTGTTTTCTACTGTAGTATATCAGCTATCTTGTTTTCTACTGTAGTATATCAGCTATCTTGTTTTCTACTGTAGTATATCAGCTATCTTGTTTTCTACTGTAGTTTATCAGCTATCTTGTTTTCCACTTTAGTATATCAGCTATCTTGTTTTCCACTTTAGTATATCAGCTATCTTGTTTTCTACTGTAGTTTATCAGCTATCTTGTTTTCCAGGATCAATTCTGAGGTACGGCTCATCTCTGTACCTGGACAGGAAGATCTGGAACCCAGGTGTGCACCTGTACCCCATGCAGAAAAGGTAAGTATGATAAATAAATAATAGAAGCAGTCTAATTAAATATTAAGATAACAGTTCATAGAAATGTCATTTTTCTTCAGGAATACACCCAATATTTCATCCAATGTTCCAATATTTTTATCCAGGTTCCAATATTTTTATCCAGGTTCCAATATTTCATCCAATGTTCCAATATTTCATTCACTGTTCCAATATTTCATTCAATGTTCCAATATTTCATTCAATGTTACAATATTTCATTCACTGTTCCAATATTTCATTCACTGTTCCAATATTTCATTCACTGTTCCAATATTTCATCCAATGTTCCAATATTTCATTCACTGTTCCAATATTTCATGCAATGTTCCAATATTTCATTCACTGTTCCAATATTTCATTCACTGTTCCAATATTTCATTCAATGTTACAATATTTCATTTAATGTTCCAATATTTCATTCAATGTTCCAATATTTCATCTAATGTTCCAATATTTCATCCAATGTTCCAATATTTCATTCACTGTTCCAATATTTCATTCACTGTTCCAATATTTCATGCAATGTTACAATATTTTATCCAGGTTCCAATATTTCATTCAATGTTCCAATATTTCATTCAATGTTCCAATATTTCATCCAATGTTCCAATATTTCATTCACTGTTCCAATATTCCATGCAATGTTCCAATATTTCATTCACTGTTCCAATATTTCATTCAATGTTCCAATATTTCATTCAATGTTCCAATATTTCATCCAATGTTCCAATATTTCATTCACTGTTCCAATATTTCATTCACTGTTCCAATATTTCATGCAATGTTACAATATTTTATCCAGGTTCCAATATTTCATTCAATGTTCCAATATTTCATTCAATGTTCCAATATTTCATCCAATGTTCCAATATTTCATTCACTGTTCCAATATTTCATTCAATGTTCCAATATTTCATTCAATGTTACAATATTTCATTCACTGTTCCAATATTTCATTCACTGTTCCAATATTTCATTCACTGTTCCAATATTTCATCCAATGTTCCAATATTTCATTCACTGTTCCAATATTTCATGCAATGTTCCAATATTTCATTCACTGTTCCAATATTTCATTCACTGTTCCAATATTTCATTCAATGTTACAATATTTCATTTAATGTTCCAATATTTCATTCAATGTTCCAATATTTCATCTAATGTTCCAATATTTCATCCAATGTTCCAATATTTCATTCACTGTTCCAATATTTCATTCACTGTTCCAATATTTCATGCAATGTTACAATATTTTATCCAGGTTCCAATATTTCATTCAATGTTCCAATATTTCATTCAATGTTCCAATATTTCATCCAATGTTCCAATATTTCATTCACTGTTCCAATATTCCATGCAATGTTCCAATATTTCATTCACTGTTCCAATATTTCATTCAATGTTCCAATATTTCATTCAATGTTCCAATATTTCATCCAATGTTCCAATATTTCATTCACTGTTCCAATATTTCATTCACTGTTCCAATATTTCATGCAATGTTACAATATTTTATCCAGGTTCCAATATTTCATTCAATGTTCCAATATTTCATTCAATGTTCCAATATTTCATCCAATGTTCCAATATTTCATTCACTGTTCCAATATTTCATGCAATGTTCCAATATTTCATTCACTGTTCCAATATTTCATTCAATGTTACAATATTTCATTCAATGTTACAATATTTCATTCACTGTTCCAATATTTCATTCAATGTTACAATATTTCATTCAATGTTACAATATTTCATTCACTGTTCCAATATTTCATGCAATGTTCCAATATTTCATCTAATGTTCCAATATTTCATCTAATGTTCCAATATTTCATCTAATGTTCCAATATTTCATCTAATGTTCCAATATTTCATCTAATGTTCCAATATTTCATCCAATGTTCCAATATTTCATTCAATGTTCCAATATTTCATTCAATGTTACAATATTTCATTCACTGTTCCAATATTTCATTCAATGTTACAATATTTCATTCAATGTTACAATATTTCATTCACTGTTCCAATATTTCATTCAATGTTCCAATATTTCATCTAATGTTCCAATATTTCATCCAATGTTCCAATATTTCATTCAATGTTCCAATATTTCATGCAATGTTCCAATATTTCATCTAATGTTCCAATATTTCGTTCAATGTTCCAATATTTCATCTAATGTTCCAATATTTCATCTAATGTTCCAATATTTCATCTAATGTTCCAATATTTCATCTAATGTTCCAATATTTCATCTAATGTTCCAATATTTCATCCAATGTTCCAATATTTCATTCAATGTTCCAATATTTCATTCAATGTTACAATATTTCATTCACTGTTCCAATATTTCATTCAATGTTCCAATATGTAATCCAATGTTACAATATTTCATTCACTGTTCCAATATTTCATTCACTGTTCCAATATTTCATTCAATGTTTCAATATTTCATCTAATGTTCCAATATTTCATCCAATGTTCCAATATTTCATCTAATGTTCCAATATTTCATCTAATGTTCCAATATTTCATCTAATGTTCCAATATTTCATCCAATGTTCCAATATTTCATCCAATGTTCCAATATTTCATTCAATGTTCCAATATTTCATTCAATGTTCCAATATTTCATTCAATGTTACAATATTTCATTCACTGTTACAATATTTCATTCAATGTTCCAATATTTCATCTAATGTTCCAATATTTCATCTAATGTTCCAATATTTCGTTCAATGTTCCAATATTTCATCTAATGTTCCAATATTTCATCTAATGTTCCAATATTTCATCTAATGTTCCAATATTTCATTCAATGTTCCAATATTTCATCTAATGTTCCAATATTTCATCCAATGTTCCAATATTTCATTCAATGTTCCAATATTTCATTCAATGTTCCAATATTTCATTCAATGTTCCAATATTTCATGCAATGTTCCAATATTTCATTCAATGTTCCAATATTTCATTCAATGTTCCAATATTTCATGCAATGTTACAATATTTCATTCACTGTTCCAATATTTCATTCAATGTTCTAATATTTCATTCAATGTTCCAATATTTCATGCAATGTTCCAATATTTCATCTAATGTTCCAATATTTCATCTAATGTTCCAATATTTTTATCCAGGTTCCAATATTTCATCCAATGGTGCCAGATGTGTCTATATTGTGGAATGAAAATAATAATTCCCCCAGCTTGTCATATGGAAGACCTGATGATGAACTTATTTCACAACAGCAGCAGCATGGACAGAGATCCCATATGGCGACATCTTTAAAACAAGGTTTCTCAGCCCCAGAAAAGTTTGCTCACCCTGCATCAGTTAGTCCTACAGGAGAACTGCGTCATCCCAGATATTCTCCACAGTTATACACTAGACCACACTTATCTCATCATTATTCACCTGCTGGACAATTAGATCAGCGTATACCTCTGCCAGTTACAAACTTTCCTCAGCCGTCTCCTCAACCTGAGCTACCTCCAGAAAACATTGCTCATTTTTATGTGTCTAATCAGTTAACACGGACTGCCTTACCTCCAACCCACTCAAGAACATTTCAACATTCCTCCAATTATAATTCTTCTCCAACGTCAGAGTCCATACCATTTGTACCTTTTGTTCCTTCTAGCAAGATGAGTTTGACAGATTCAATAGTAGCACCTAGCTCACATGACTGCTATCAACATCAGGCTACACCTGCAGTTACACATACTAAATATCATAGTCTTCCATCTTCAAAGATTTGTGACAGTAATTATCAGGTTTTTGACAGGGACGAGAACATATCACACCAAGGTTACCCTCATAATAGCTCGAATCTGAGAATAATTCAGAATTCTAAAATTTCCCAATCTCCGATAGCATCATCATTCAGGGCAGATCAGAGTCAAGCAAATACACCAGTATCTGTATCTAATTATACACAAGATCCTGTTAGACATCTGCACAGTAATATTCAGCAGCCATCTGCAGTCTCACACCATTTCCAGCCTTCGTGCACTAAAGAGCACCAACATAGAGCTATTTAAACACTATTGTTGAAGAGGTTTGTTAGTTTTCCTTAAAAAAACCAAGCCAACATCTAGAGAAAGAATCATATGTAGCAGATAGTTTAGAACTAAATGATGGAGACATAAGAAATAAAGAATCTAGTGGTATCCATCCTAGTACCAACAACAGCACCAGATCATCCGGAGGGGATAGCGGATTCAACATTACCCCAGAAAGGCTCAGTATATCAGGATCAGAATATATATCTGCTCCGGTGGTGATGTTGCCATCTGTACCGGCGGCGTCATCCACGAGTACTGTTACACCAACTTCCCCTTCCTTACAACAGCACATAGACAACTGGGATCTCATTCCTGTGGAAGTTCGTGCCATTTTGATTCATCAGAATGAACAGCTCAAATTGCTCCAGCAGCAGATTCAAGTCCTTCAGTCACAACTGATAAATCAATCAAAGCAAGCTTCACCACAAGTTAAAGCCAATGAGGAAGTTACAGGGAACCAGAAACAGCAACCAACAAAATACAGCTCAGTAGCTGTGAACACTAGCTTCTTCGGAGATGACAATAATAATGCAGATAGCCGTATGTCACATGACCATCAACTTCGGGAGATAACACCAATTAAACCAGTGTTACAAGAAAATGTAATCTCCCCTGTCATCTCTTTAAAACGAACGGGTATGTTATGGATTTATTTTTTACCTCTGCAAATATCAGTTTGCATTATTATGTTTACAAGAATTGATCCAGGTCTGTTTATCATCACTGAATCTTGCTTAAAAAGTAAAAAAAAAGGCAAACATTTAAACAAGCATAAAACATAAACAAGTATAAGAATAGAAATGTTACCTCTTCAGACATTACACCAGATACAGCCTTAACCTGTAGCAGTCCACTTTAACCTATAGCAGTCCAGCTAAAAATAACGCATACTTCCTCTGACACCCGCCATTTTGTATGACTTCTGATTATTCTGAACATGTTTGCTTTTTTGGCGCAACGTTTTTTAAAAATTAGGTTATTTATTTCAAATTCTGAGACTTCTTCGTTCGTTCTCAAACTCCTGCAGATTAGCAGGATGTAGTCCGGAGAACGGAATGCGTTGTGTCATAGTTTACAGCATTGCTGCGATATCTGCATCTTTCGGCCTGACATATCCAACTTCAGCATGGCTTTGGGTCACTGACCCTATATGGGATGGAACAGCCAACTCTATCCCATAACCTCCTTAGTCGCCTCTTGCGACATGCATGGAAGGTAAACAATGTTGCTATTCTTTGCTCCCCTTTTGGACACCGGCAACACACTGACGAAATTCTGAGACAATAGAGATAAGTGGATGCTGGATATGATTTAGAGGTGATTTTTGCTTGTGTGTGTCAGTGTTATGTTGTGTACAACCAAAATTGAGAATGTGGACAATCGCACACAAAGAACTTATTGCATAAAGGTCATCGTAGACCTTGCTGTAGAAAACAAGGATCCTCAAATTCCTTGTAAATTAATGTATTTACACCACTATTAAATATTATCAACATCTCTCTCAAACACCATACATTGATCTACAGTAACTGAAACACTAAAGCTTTAAAATTCTTCCTTTTCTGAATCATAATCCATGAAGAATTCTCGAAAAATTACGACATTGAAGTTAGGCCTGTGCAGTTCGGCTTGCAGACGTGAAAAAGTCGAATAAATTACGACTGCATATTTATATTTCTGCAGAAAATTAAATAGCAATCACTCTAGCACACACTTACTATAAGAGCATGATGGAAAATAAACATGGAAGATTGTTGTCCATGACTTCAAATGACTAATTCGATGTAGATGTTTGTCGACAGTTGGTTTCTATCGCTAGATTACATTTGTCAACATATGTGGACTTTGAATGGCTAAACGTTAAACACTGTCTATCTTATATTCAAGAGTAGAAAATAGTGCAATTTCATGCTTAAATCATGTCAATTCTATGATTTTAAAAATAATGTGTAAGTGATGTCTTATAATTGACTGTAAAACATCTCAAATATGTGTGAGATGTGTGTTAAGTAGACTTTTGATCTATATTGCATATAAATAAAAAATTGAATACTTATGGCTGAATTTTAATGAAAAATTTAATTCATTGCATCCATACCATTTCAAATACCCACACAAAATTTCAGTTATATGCGTTATATATTTGCTGCAATGCATCATTTTGAAGTTGGGCAAAGCTAGTCAAACAAGATATAATATTCTGTTATGTTATTGGTGGATTCCTATATTATTGAATGTTGGAGACAAGTATAAGTACAAGTATCATTGGTTGGTTGTGATAACAATAAATGCCTTTTTATAAATATGTTTGTTGCTATTCTTCTTCTTCAGCGTTCATTCTCAAACTCCCGCTGGATTTCCCTTACAGCAGGATCCCCAGTCCTACTAGATTTCCAGCAGGATGTATTCCAGAGAATGGAAATGCGTTGTGTTGCCGTTTTATTTGCGCCAATGGCCCAACACATCCGTCTTCTGTGGCATTTGTTGATGTGATTTATATCCTCATAACAGTACTGGGTTTCTATGAAACTGCATGATTCAAACATGTTTGTATGTTATTCTATGGAATACCATCTTTACCTGTGACACTCTCTCTTTGACATCCCTATGGAAACAGGGGCCTGGACTTCTAGTTCAGGGTGCAGAGAAGAGGGACACCAGTCGATCGACACAAATAAAAATAACATACTGAATATAATGTATGTATATTCCCAGAGGACCATAAACATTTAACACCAGTGTGTCCATTTATCAGCCCATATTCATAGTAGTTTAAGAATATGCACACTAGAAGTCTAATAAAATCACATAGTTTTTAGGAATGTGGAATGTCGAGTGCGGAAAATGCGTTTGCTCAAGTTGCGAAACGAGTTGGTGCCAGCTGAACAAACCTGGTTTAGGTCCTGCCTTCTGATTTCTACAGTAATTGCAACTGCAGCCTAATGTAATAGTAGTATGTAAGAGTTATTTAATGTAAGTAACAATGTTTCTTTATAATTGTTCACTTCACAAGATACATCGAACAATTCAAGTTTGCCATTAAAAGCACATCGTAAACAACTGCGGCCTGGATTTGAACCTCTTCCAGCTGTTGGCAACATAGCGAGGACATTTTCAAACATGGACTTCCCAGCTTGTCAATCTCCACAGGAATCATCCCGTAGTTCCCTGGAAGATATGAACCAGAAAGTCTTGGATGATGCCATAACTTGTGTTGATGGCTTTAAACAGACTATAAATACTGGCTTATCAGAATTAGAGACAGATACTGTAGAACCTGAGTATGTATCTTCATTTAATGACAGGTAAGATGGATTTATTGCCAGCATAGCTTTGTGTTTATTTCTTAGCAGTAGTTTAATGCTTATAGTGAATCACCTACATACCTGGCACTTAAGTATAGTCCTTTCTGATCACTTTGACCTAACACATCCCCTACAATTTCATATTTTTAGAACCCAACCCACCGAAGATGGATGTGTCGGGCCATTGGCGCAAATAAAACGGTGACACAACACATTTCCATTCTCTGGACTACATCCTGTTAGAAATCTAGTAGGACGATGGTCTTGCTACAAAGGAGATCCAGCAGTAGTTTGAGAATGAACGATGAAGAAAAGATATTTTTAGAATTATTACTCATTTTCTCTGCCAGAGATCTTTATTCTGCCTTCTTCTTTTTCTTCTTCTGCGTTCGTTCTCAAACTCCTGCAAATCAGCAGGGTGTATCCTGGAGAACGGAATGCGCTGTGTCATGGTTTACAGCATTGCTGCGATATCTGCGCCTTTTGGCCTGACACATCCAACTTCAGCATGGCTTTGGGCCACTGGCCCATATGGGATGGGATAGCCAGCTCCATCCCATAACCTCCTTAGTCACCTCTTACGACATGCATGGAAGGTAAACAGTGTTGCTATTCTTTGCTACCCTTTCGGGCCTTGGCAACACATGGGCTTTCTGCCTTTTACTCCGTGACTCAAGAATGGAGCTTCCATGACTTCAAGAAACATGGATAATATTGGATAAATATATTTATTTTTCTTATTTTTATTTTGTTTAGAGTTTTTTCCCCTTGTTGCAAAGAGTTCTAACGCATAAGGTGTAGAGCCGTCTCGAGACATGGTTTCGAGACATCTGCCGTCTCTTGTTTTAATGGTTCGCTCTGCTATACTGTATTCTGTCCATCTCATGGTGTTTCACTTGTATCTATGCTTACCTCTTGATTGTCACCCCTCAATTCTACCTTCAAGGAAGATCTTCATCAAGGTGTCATGTCTATTAATATGTTCAAAATATATTATTTGTTTGATTTTTGTTTCTTTTAATAATTTTTTCATAAGCAGTGTTGTCATAACCTCTTTTTTTCTTCTCTTTCCATGTTCTCCCTATTCTTTTATATAAAAGTAAAAAGTAAAGTAACCCATAGAATTTATTAATGTCGTAAGGGTGTGAGATGTTTACGATCTCACATTTCACAGGCTCTGCAAATGAGGGCGGTAGCCATCTCCTCTCCCTCGCAGTCATTACTTCCCGGATTAATCCGGTACCCATTTAAGGCTGGGTCGACCTGGGAGCCGTTGCGATCTGAAAAACATTTCCGCCTCAACTGGGGAATGAACCCAGGACCACTCATATGCGAAGCCAGTGCGCTAACGCACTCCTCCTTTTATATATCCATGGCTCAAAGTAACAATTTTGTCTTCAAGCTGTTTGTTCATTTCCATGTCTCTTAGCTATACGTTGTTTGGGAACTGTTTGGAAGTTAATGTTTTCTTCATGCTGTTAAAAGTACTCTTGTCCACACTTTTCCTTTTTTTCGATCTGTTTCATATCCAGAGTTATCTGTTACTGTGTGCCCAAATATTTGAGACACTCAATTTGTTTCAGTATCTTCTGACACTCCTATGATATTCAACAACCGAAGCCAACAGGATGCTGCGTAGCTGATATCTCTTTTCAGTACCAAGGCCCTACACAAAATTGAAATTTGACTTATAAGCAGGGAAGATGTAGAAACACACGGAGAAAAGAGACTGAAGGATTTGATAAGATGATAATCTCATGCAGTTAGGCTGAGAATATATTGAAAGATAGAGGCAAATGGAAAATCTTTGTCCATAGCCTATACATCTGAGGATGTGTAAACATCATAGTGGACACAAGGTTCATTGATTTCCAATAATCATCCTTGTCTCACTCCTCTCTTTATTTCAACATATAGGTGAATAGTTTTTTATCCATTTATATTATCTTATTGAGGATATTTTAGTTATATATTCCTTTTAAGACGGATTACTCTATATTTTCTATTTTGCTCTATACTTTAATGTTCCTTATTTTCTGGATGGTTGATTGTTGACCCAGCGATCCATGGGCTTATGCCCAACCTTTTTTCCCTCTATATTGTGATATTTTAGTACAGCTTTTGTTGGTTGGTTGGTTGCTGATCCAGCGGTCCATGGACTCATGCCTATTGATCTAATGCCATTAGATGGCATTATATTGCTGGAAAGTCTGGATTTTCGGCCCACCCCGGGACAGAGTAAGAGAATAACTATCACACCTCCAGGAATGTAGGTTTCAACCTATGCACTGCTCCCACCACTGCACCCTAGATTCCAAAATCTAGCAATGGGGCGACTGAAAAGGAGCAGCATTATCCATCAAGCTAAACGACTCCGTAGACAACTTACAGACCTACCTGAAGTTGACAGCCCTTTAAGGTCTGTACCAGAACAAACCCCGTGGAGTGAAAGCCATGGAATGTCAATATACATTCATACCCACGTGAAAGGAATACTAAGCGAGGACGAACAGAACAGTGTGCAGCGAAGGACAGTCACCCTCAGTTTCCTGGATGAGGAATATCCACAAGATATATGGGTCAGAGTACACACAGATGGGTCAGCACAGAATGCTGTGAGGAATGGAGGTGCAGGTGTATATATAGAATATCCACACAAGCCTAGAGATACAATCAGAACACCGATAGGAAAATTCTGCAATAATTATGATGTAGAAATCCAGGCAATTAGTGTAGCAGCTAAAAAACTGCTGAACTCCAACTCTGGCCTACAGCCTGTGGTATTCCTGACAGATGCAAGGTCAGGGCTTCAATCTCTCCAGTCTGGAAAACTAACAGACTTGAAAAAACTACTTAGCGAATTGTCGTACCAGTATAGGGTAACCATGCAGTGGATACCCTCTCACTGTGAAATACCAGGAAATGAAAAAGCAGACCAACTGGCTAAGGAGGGTTCAGCTTATAATAATAGAGGTCGTGTTCTGATAATCCAGTCACCGCGAATTCAATGAGTATGTGTTTAAGAGTGTGTTGCTGAACCAAAACTGCCTGGGTATATAATACATAACGTTTTTATCATACCAATTTTATTATTGTAGCACCTTAAGGGGATCAACACGTGATATATTCTACCCAGAACGTGGTCTTCCTTATGACTCTATTGAATTCTCCTTGGTCTTGAGCAAGGTGTACCGCCTCCTTTAGGGCAGACACTCCCGTATGTCTTCTGTCCAAGGGCGTCTTGGTTGGCCTTTACACCTGTTACCTTCTATCGTCCCTCAAATATCACTATCTCCATACCGTCATGTCTCTTAACATGACCGAAAAAAGCTAGTTGTTCAATTAATATGGTTTTCAGAAGCCAGCCCTCTTGGGCGATGATTGTGCTTTGTACCTCCTGGTTTTGTTTTCCTTGCTGTCCATGGTTTTCTCAGAACTATTCTGTAGAATTTTAATTTAAATGATGTTATATTGGACAATGTTTTATTAGTACCCATGTTTCACATGCTTTGCATTCGTCGTTACTGGAAACACACATGTTTGTAATAAGCACAATTTGGTTCTTATTTGGTTCACAAGGGATATCATTCTAATTTCCAGTTTTTGTACACAGGAATTATGGTCAACCTACATATGAGTTTTTCATAATAATATTTTTAACCTTTTAGACAGATACATACAACAAAAAAAAGAACAAACTATTTGTTTAAATTCAAGATGTCGCAGGAGTACATTTCTTCTCTTTTTTTTGACACAATAGTCTTCCACTTCTTCTAAGTCCTGTTTTCTTAATAAATTCTGCTGTATTTGAAAGCTCCTCAGTGCTCCCATACATCTTTATGTGGATATCCAATCCATCTCCACAGGCCAGTTTTCTTACCATATCTGGTTTAGTGTATTGCAGTTTTGCAGAATATGTTCAGTGGTCTGTGCTGCCTGCCCACAAGGGCGCAGAGGTGATGAGACTAGTCTCAGTCTATTTAAGTTCCTGTTTAATCTGTTGTGTTCTGTTCTGAGGCGAAAGGTAATAACCTGTTCTGCTCTGTCGAGATAGTGGTAATTGTCTTTTGGGTGGTCAACTTTCCTGATGGTTTTAATGAATGTCCTTTTTCTTGATAGGCGATTTCTTGGTCTATTTGTCCCTGTGTTACTCCATCCTTTGCCAGTCTGTCTGCCTTTTCAATTTCCTGGTATGCCACAGTGGGATGATAACTAATAAGGGGAGAATAATTAGTTGAAACAAATTTATTGACAATTGTTCTTATTATCTCCCTGTGATTGTAAATGGGAAAACCGCCTTTTATAAAATGTCAAGTTCTCTGTTGACGGTGATTAAATTAGTGGGTATTTTTAAAAAAAATAAAGCATTATGTTAAATCAAAGTGACTATCTAAGACACAATAGTCAAGTTTTCTTCATGTAAACAGAGCCCTTTTTCTATCTCGTACAGTTCACGAAAGTAAGATTGCTGCTAAGATGTCAAAATTAGGACCTATAAGAAAAGACAAAAACATTTCGTGGTGTTGACTGTGATATGTGTTTTAGATCAGTGGTCAGTCCATGTGGTGCGGAAACCAGAAAATGGAGCTCATATTAGTTGCAATATTACCTGACATGCACATTGTAAATGGTGACTAAGATGACTAAGAAAGTTTTGAGGGTTGAGTTGGCTGACCCATTCCATTGACGGTCTAGTGATCCAGAAGTCACAGGATTTCCTAGTCAAAAAGGTGACTTTAGCTTAAGACTGGGGTTGGATTTAGCTGATATGTCAAGACCAACTATCATTTGGAAAAGCTTCTTCTTCTTCTTCTTTCGTTCACTTGAAACATGTCTATATCTGTAATTTTGTCTCCTTAATAAAACTCACTGTCTTTTGTAGTTCATACTGTGTCCCATAGAGTTTTGATTCCAGTGTTGTTTCCTCTGGCCAATATGTCTGCCTCAGCGTTTCATGCTCATAACACTCTTGAAGTATATGTTTGGCACTCTGTGCTGCCTGTCCACATGTACACATGGCTGTGTTGCCAATCTTGAACTTTGTATACATGTGACTGCGGAGTCGGTTGTGTCCTGTTCTGAGACGTAGAATTATAACTTGCTCTGATCTGTTCATAATATGATAGTCATCTTGTGTTGGCGTTTGTGGCTTTCTTATTGACTTGATCATCTGTTTTTTCGGATGGTAGGTGATTGGTATATCTGGTTGGTCTTCGGCAGCACCTTCCTTAGCCAGTTGGTCTGCTTTTTCATTTCCTGGTATTCCACAGTGAGAGGGTATCCACTGCATGGTTACCCTATACTGGTAAGACAATTCGCTAAGTAGTTTTTTCAAGTCTGTTAGTTTTTCAGACTGGAGAGTTTGAAGCACTGACCTTGCATCTGTCAGGAATACCACAGGCTGTAGGTCAGAGTTGGAGTTCAGCAGTTTTTTAGCTGCCACAGTAATTGCCTGGATTTCTGTATCATAATTGTTGCAGAAGTTTCCTGTCGGTGTTCTGATTGTATCTCTAGGCTTGTGTGGATGTTCTATATATACACCTGCACCTCCATTCCTCACGGCATTCTGTGCTGACCCATCTGTGTATACTCTGACCCATATATCTTGTGGATATTCCTCATCCAGGAAACTGAGGGTGACTGTCCTTCGCTGCACACTGTTCTGTTCGTCCACGCTTAGTATTCCTTTCACATGGGTCTGAATGTATATTGGCATTCCATGTCTTTCACTCCACGGGGTTTGTTCTGGTACAGGCCTTAAGGGGATGTCAACTTCAGGTAGTTCTGTAAGTTGTCTGCGGAGTCGTTTAGCTTGATGGATAAAGCTGCTTCTTTTCAGTCGTCCCATTGCTAGATTTTGGAATCTTTCCTTCATTGGATGACTTGGCATACACTGAAACTTTTCTGCCTGAATTAGTACTTTTGTGTCTCTGCGTTCGCCAAGTGTTTGCATTCTTCCCATTTTCTGCATCTCTGCTATGGGTGTTGATTTCATTGCTCCCAACATTATTCTAAGTGCCTGGTTTAGCACTTTATCTAGATCTTGTAATGTGGTGTTTGATGCAGGACACCACGCAGCTGAACCATATTCCAGGTGTGGTCTTATGCCTTGCTGGTAAACTTTACTGAGTATATTCCCACTGGCTCCCCATGTGGTTCCACTTAGTTTTCTCAGGATAGCTAACTTCCTCCTGGCTTTTGTTGTTGCTTTGTTTATGTGCTGCTTCCATGTCAGTTTATCATCAAAAGTAACTCCGAGGTATGTGGGTTGTTTGTCTTCTTTCAAGAGCTCTCCATCTATTTTGATATGACCGGCTTTTTGTTTTGTGAGAGGGTAAAGAGTGTAGTGCTGCACTTATCTGTGTTAATGCTGACGCACCATCTATTAGCCCATAAGGTTAGGGCATCGATAGCTCTTTGTATTTGTTTAGTTGCCACTGTTGCATGTTCTTCTGTTCATCAGGTCGACAGCATACATTGCCACTTTGATCCCGTGTGGTAGTTCAGCAACTAGGTTATTGATGTAAATATAAAAATAATAATAACTAAATTGATGTAGGTCATTAACAGGACTCCTCCCTGGGGGACTCCATGACGCAGTAGAACTTTCTTGCTCTTGCGACCATCTAATTGTACCCTGGCTCTTCTATTATGCAGGTATGCTTTTACCCATTTGTACATTCTTGAGCTAACCCTGCAATTTCGCAATTTCTTTAGGAGCCCTTCTTTCCAGACCTTATCAAATGCTTTTCTGGGGTCTATCCATTCTGCTAGTACCAGTTTCTTATCTTGGAAGGCATCCTCAATCTCTTGGGAGAGGTAGGTTGCCTGATCTTCAGTAGAGTAGCACTGTCTGAAACCTGCTTGCTGTGATACCAGAAGGTTTTCACTTTCAAGGTACCACTGCATCCTAAGATTGATAATGCGTTCCATTGTTTTGCATAGACAGCGTGTGAGGCTGATGGGCCTGTAGTTGGAGACTGTGTTGCCATCTTTTCCTGATTTGAGGAGTCGTATCATTATTGCTTCTCTCCACACCTGTGGTACATTACCCGTGGACCAGCTTGTGTTAAAGATCTGCAGTAGCTTTGCTCTTGCTGCAATTCCCAGGTTTCTAATCATTTCATTGGACACTCCATCAGCTCCAGGGGACTTTTTCATTTTCAATTTGGATATTGCATGCTCCAGTTCTCTCATTGTGATTGGTGCCTCCATGACTTCAGGTATAGGTTCGCCTTGTCCAATGTTTTGCTGGTTCTCTCGAACCTCCTGTTGTTTGTCTGGGCTGACTTTGATATTATTGTCTTCTGCAAAGGAATCTGCAAAGTAATCAGCTGCATGTTTACCTGTTAAAATGTTTCTATCTTTATAAAGTGTGATCCTGGTATTTCTCCCTGTACCTTCATCATTTAGTTGTTTTACAAGTTTCCATAATTTCCTAGTATCTCTTTCTAGGTTCAGCAACTCTGTTTTTTCTTTCCAGCTACTCCGTCTGGCTTGTAACTTGGCTCTTTGAAATTTAGCCTTTGTTTGCTGATATTTGTTGTGATGTTCTTGGCTAGGTCTGTTCTCAGCCTGCTGTCTAGATGTTTCCATCTCATTTTGCTGCTTTTCCAGTTCATCATTCCAGTAGGGTTTGTAGTTTTTGCGTGCCCCCCTGGGTATGGTTTTACTAGCAGCATGTAGTATACATCTATTAAATTCACTCACTGCTCTATTGATGTCTTTGTCCAAGTTCATGTCCTTAGCTAGAACACTGGTTAAATGCTGGTACATTTTCCAGTCTGCCCTCTTATAGTTCCACCTAGTGAGCGTGCTGCTGTCCTTGGTAAATTCATTGTGGATTTCCAGAAATACTGGTCTGTGGTCACTACCCCCAAGCTGCTTTCCAACGACACGTGTGATGTTCCATTCCAGGCCTGGTGAGTGGAATGCCAGATCTGGTGTAGAGGTGGTGTGCCATGCTCTCGAGTAGAAGGTTGGTGAGTCAGCTGGCTGGTTAATAAGGATGAGATTATTTTCATCCTGCCAGCTCTCAAGTTCCTCACCTCTCTTGTCGATATGATCGTAGCCCCAGCTCTGAGAGTGGCTGTTGAAGTCACCACACACCATAAGTCTCTCTTTATCTGGAATTGTGTCTAGTGCCAATGGTTTATCATTTGGGCAGTAGTAGTTCAGGAGATGGAATTCTGCACTGTCTGTTTTTAGGTGGAGCATCTGGTATTCTGCCCCTTCCATATATACTTCCAGCTGACATGCGCTGATATTGTTTTTAACAAGTGTCAGAATTCCACCCTTTCGCCTGTCCTTTTGGTCAGATCGGTAGCACTGGTAGCCTCTGATTTTGAAGGCTATGTCGCTGCTGAGGTGTGTTTCTTGGATACAGCATATATTAACTTGTTCTTCACTGAGGACATTTTCAAGTTCCAATTTTTTGCTGTATCCATCTCTTTTACTGTTGACACCCTGAGCATTCCAGTGCATTATTTTTATTGGTTGTTTGTTTGTTTGGCCAGTAGCTCTATTCCCTTGCCTACTGGCTCCTCGAGGCAATTGAGAAGGACTTTCAGTAACTGAGGTTGGGCCCTTTCGAGGTATAGGGCCCGGCACCGTCCCTGCCTGAACGTCCGCCGCAGGGCAGACACCATAACTTTTTATAGATACAGACATGTTTCCATTGTGTTTTGTGCGTGGCATCCTGATTATCTGTGCGCCTTTTGGCTGGATGCCTCCGTCTTCAGCACTCTGCTTACTTGGGCAGGACTATGGGACTGCCCGACCAGTCTTAGTTTCCAGCCCCTGATGGCTGAACTAAGCCCCATCACCACTGCAAGGTGCTGGCCTTGATGGGGATTTGGAAAAGCAAAATCAATGCTATAGATGCATACATGTCTACAAGAACCATTATTTTCAATATTAAACGCATGCGGTTGCATCTGTGGGTCCCACAAATGTCCCACTAGACAAACCACCCATGCAACAGAAAACCTTAGTAGATGACATGCCGTTATATTGAGGCTCCTTTATGAAAGCTTGTAGCATGTCATCTATACAATTATAGACCTCCTCTGAGTAGAAAACTCATTCAATGGGAAGTGCACTGAGCTGAAGTCTCCTGGGTATGAAATAAAGCTCACAAAAATATTACCGCACTGCACATAGGAAGTAAGAGCTAATAGCGCACATTTCTTGCGGTTCCGAATCAGTCAATCAATATTAAATCGACAAATATATCTACTTGCATTGTTTATACTTCTATTGATAAGGGGGGGGATAACTCCCTTTCACTCTTAAGAAATCATAAAATGTTTTTTTTATTGCTAGTAATTTAGCCAAATGGCAGGTGAAACCCCTCCCGTAACGATATTTTTACAAAAAAGGTAATCACCCCTTTCTCAGTAAAAAGATGGAATTATTTCATACAACAACGTAAGAATGCCTTTTTTACATTAGTTTTTTTTTAGGTAAAACCCCTTCCACATCGAAAACGTCTCTACGGCCCTGATAGTTATCTATGGGCCTTTATTGAACAATGAACTCTACATCAAAATCCACTTAGTTGCTGCTTACGAAATGTTTGACAGGTAACAGTGTAGCTATTATTTGCTCCCCTTCCAGTCCCGGCTAAACAAGGGCAGTTTTTATTCACTTCTCCCACCCAGGCCCGGTAACACAAGGACAGTTTCTATTGGAAATTAAATTCATTTAACTACCATTGCCTTCAGATTGTTCACTAGAAACAAATTGTCAAAGATATTCTTTCTTTTTAATTGTATCAAAGAACACAGGTTAGCTGTGTTGGAAATCTAATTTATTCATTGGATGATCCCCTGACAGACTCCTGACAATCACATAATATTTTGAAATAATTTAATACGTCTACAGAAAATACGTTATGACCACTGATCTATGTATAAATTAATTTAAGCCTTTACAATCGCCTGTGCTTAGTGTTACCATGCCCCCGTGTCAAAAAGCGTGCAAATTTCGTAAACATGATCACATTTCTCTTGTTTTCACAAAGCTATACCAAGTGTGTTGATTCGAACACGTGACACATTCGTTATATGCATATTATTAAACTGATAGAAACCGGGACACGTCACAACCGGGCGAGATATCAGACAGTGATATAAAACCAAGACAATCCCAGTGAGACCGTGACTAGCACACATATTTGCCATTCACATAAACAAATGAATATTTCTGCTATTATAGTGAGAAATATATTTATCAGGTCAAAATATTTTAAGTTTACATTTTTTTTTAAACTCAACCAACACAATATATGTTTTTATATTGTGAATTTGCGTTATTTTTGAAAGTATATGCTCCCTCAACCATTAAGTTTTTAAAACTCATAAACTGCAATTCCGCCCCCTCCCCCCAGAAACGTGACAATGTACATATTCAGAGAATTGCAGAAATGGTATTGACTAGATGTGATGGGAGAAGGTGCTCCCTCTTCGGAAAGATCAGAAGAACGCGTGATAAGCAACTGACTGGGACACTGAGCTTATACACTTTTAGATGGCTGACGGAACGGCAAGCAGAGCATATATAGGAATGCCCCCAGTGCTGTGACACTTGTTCCTAATCAAAAATCAATAATCCACAGAAATTTAAAAAAATCATTTTCTTGTAAAATGTGACAATTAAGAATTTAAGTTATTAAAAACTATACATTATCACTATATATCAAAATATTTTTTTATTTTTTTTTCAAAAAAAAAGATTTATTCTTTACAATAAAACAGAGATGTGGAGAGCCATGATCGCCTACGCCAGCCTGCATGGCATTGGATGATGATGTTGATATCATCTTAGCGGAAATAGGCTTCAATTTCTAGCAAGTGTAATTGCGTTACAGCAAACACACACATCGTTAGGCTGCTTGTTGTTTGGTAAAGGCTCCACTGGCTTCGTGAACTGTTCTTCCACGTGATCTGGTTGTAAAAGTCCATTCGAACCACTGATTGTGGATTATTTTGATCGTCTGTGTCTCACAACATCCGTGTCATGAAAATGTTCGGAGATGAACTCCGTGAACACGGCATTCATTCACACTCAGTTGTTTATCAATGAACAACTTTAGTGATTGTAAAGATAGTCTTGAAAAGATAATCCATTCTTCTCCACGATCGATGCCGTCTGGTGCACACATCCAGCATTTGGGTTTACCAGCATTTTGGCCAAATTTCTAGTAATAAAAATGCATAGACCTATTCTGATTTGCTAAAGAACAGGAAGTTGAATATCTCAACCTTTCAACCTCCTTATCTACGGGCCTTTATGGGACAACAAACTCCACCACAAATTCCTCTTAGTTGTTGCTTACAATATACTTGACAGGTAACAGTTTAGCTATCCCATGCTCCCCTTGGGGAGACCCGCCAACCAATGATGATTTCTATTGGAAATTAAGTTTATCTATCACTACGTTCAGATTTTTTTTTTTTTACTAGAAACAGATTCTGGAAGAGATTCTTACTTTTTAATTATATCAAAGAACACATGTCAGCTGTGTTGGAAATTTAATATATTCATTGGATGATCTCCTCAACAGAAGACCCATGGCAATCACATAATACTGTGAATTAATTAATACGTCTACAGAAAATACCGTATGACCACTGATCTATGTATAAATAATTCAGTCTTCACGCTCGACTGAATTTAGTGTTACCAAGCGTGTTTATTCGCTTGAACTAAGCGAGACCAAGTGTGTTGATTTGAACACGTAACAAATTCGTTGTATTTGTAAACTGTTATAGAAACTGGGACAAAGGCAAAACAGGGCGAGATATAAGTCAGCGTTATAAAACCAAGACAAATCTCGGTCAGACCTGGACACATCTTTGCACTCAATACATACAATTACAATACATATGTGCCATTAACATAAACAAATGTATATTTCCACACTTTTAGTAAGCAATGTTTATCAAGTCAAAATATTTTGAGTTTACATTTAAAAAAAACTCAGCTGACACAGGTGGATGTCGTTATATTGTGGAATTGCGTTATTGTTCAAAGTAAATTTTCTCTAAAAAATGAAGCTTTTTAAAACTCACAAAATGCAATTCCATTTTTTCCCTCGAGAATACTAAATTAATTTTCT
Organism: Meghimatium bilineatum; assembly: GCA_034231615.1. Classification (NCBI taxonomy): domain Eukaryota; kingdom Metazoa; phylum Mollusca; class Gastropoda; order Stylommatophora; family Philomycidae; genus Meghimatium; species Meghimatium bilineatum. Next base: position 22,018,192 of record CM067318.1, read on the forward strand.
TGTGTTAACGAAATTATAGTTAGATATTTAAGATCTTTTAAATTAAGAATTCTGGCCATTAAAAACTGTAAGACTACATTACTACTTTTTATCAAAATACTTTATTTATTCTTTCCAATAAATAACAGTATCCAAAATGTTAAATCAAAAATATGTTTAAGTGTGAGTATAAATACGTTTTAGTATAAATACAATAACCGTGTAAATACAAATAATAATAAAATTTAGATAATTTCATGACAAAAAAGTCGAGTGAAGCACTTTCTAAGCAGCTCTCCTATACCCCCGTAATCCTCTCTCGAGGCGGTATGACATAGCAGGCGCCGACATCGAAAGCCACTCGGACACTGAATATAGCTCATCATTCAGGTGAGCACGTTTATGCTGTTAACATTCCGTACGACCGAAAACTTCACCCCGGTGACTTCGTCCTCTTATCATGTCATATGGGGAGGAACCAGCCTAGATCCCAAGCGGTACTGTGACGAGCGAGCTGACTCGACACTGGCTGAACCTTGACCCCGCGGTGGAGTCTAAGACATGAAATAGATGAAGACTGGTTCCCATAACAAGTCAAGATCCAACTTGTAAAGTTCCACAGGGAACTTGAACCTGATACGGACATTCTCCCTTAAAGTTCATAAGCTTATGTGCCACACATTTTGTTACCCATGTCAACAGTGAGGGAAGAATGTCACGCATATTGCTTTCAAAAAACGTTTTTATAAATAGGAGAACGGGGAAAAGTTACATACAATTTCACAAATTAAATTAGAGTTGTTTATTTAAATGATATTGCCAATTGTCAGATCAAAATATTTGTGTTTTGATGATTTATTATCTCATACTTATTATCACCCTTGATTTTGGAGTGTATGCTCGGCTATCGCCCTTGGTAAATAAATGCTACTATCTTTAACTTCCGGTTCAAATAATGTTTTTGTTTTGCTGAATCGAGAACTGGTTGATCATTAATTTATCACATTAATATCGTAGAAATTAAATATCTGTGTTACTGAAACGGATTTAATGATTTCCATCATGGTTCGTTCAACCTTATATAGTTCGGCAATGAAGATCTAAAGCAAATTGCAATGAAACGAGAGACATGGAAGGAAATCTAAATGTTTGTTAGTTAGATACTTGGACAAAATTTTCAGAATTGTGCTACATTTCTACATAATTACAAATAATATAGTTAGATAGCCCTTCAAAAATGCAATTCAATGATACCTCAACCAAGTCTGTACGTCAACCCTGAAAAAATGTTACATATTTTTTTCGAATGAATTTGACATCAAAATAATTTACATTGAAACACATATAGTAGGAAAATATAAATAAAACTTGTGACAAAATGTACCCAAGCTGATTTCTACCTTATCTTTGTTATTTTCAATAATACAAGCCAAAAACTATATATTGTTTTGTTTGTGAAGACAAGACACATCTGTTGATCCTATTTCTATAATTTTTAGGTGCACCCAGAACTAATTAATATGAAAGAAAACAGAAAATTCACATAATTGAAATGAACATAAATAATCAAAATATTGAATATAATTAAATACCACAGAAATTATATATATTTGTTTTGGCAAAGGAAAGATGCATCTGTTGATCCTATTTCTATAATTTTTAGGTGTGCGAAGAACTAATTAATATTAAAAATGGCAGCAAATTAGCATAATTGAAATGAACATAAATAATCAAACTATTTAATTAAATACCACAGAAATTATATATATTTGTGTTGGCAAAGGCAAGGCGCATCTGTTGATCCTATTTCTATAATTTTTAGGTGTGCGAAGAACTAGTTAATCTTAAAAATGGCAGCAAATTAGCATAATTAAAATGAAAATAAATAATCAAACTATTGAATATAATTAAATACCACAGAAATTATATATATTTGTGTTGGCAAAGGCAAGGCGCATCTGTTGATCCTATTTCTATAATTTTTAGGTGTGCGAAGAACTAGTTAATCTTAAAAATGGCAGCAAATTAGCATAATTAAAATGAAAATAAATTATCAAACTATTAAATATAATTAAATACCACAGAAATTATATATATTTGAGTTCAATACAAGAATCCATGAACAAATCACGTGACAATATACCAACTTTTAAATTTCATGTGCTATTGCACTATCTCGGAAACTTAAAAAGTCGTAACTTAAATTACTGATCTAGCGATTTGCACGCAATGAACTGGTCATCCACCTCTCACTCAGTGCGCATCATGCAATTTGTTGAATAGTCTGTATATACGACTTTTAGGAATTTCGTTCCATCTAATTATGTTAGCTATGTGTTCCGTAGAAAGCTGTCCACTAATTCTTGTATTGTACCCATATTTGTATTGGCAAAGGCAAGACGCATATGTTGATCCTATTCTATAATTTTTAGTTGCGCAGAAATAATTAATATTAAAATTGCAGAAAATTAGCATAATTAAAATGAAAATAAATTACAAACTATTGAATATAATTAAATACCACAGAAATTATATATATTTGGGTTCAATACAAGAATCCGTGGACAAATCACGTGACAAGATACCACTTTTTAATTTCATGTGCTATTTCACTATCTCAGAAACTTAGAAAGTCGTAACATAAATTACAGATCTAGCAATTTGCGCGCAATGAACTGGCTATCCACCTCCCACTCAGTGTGCAGCGCGCATGTCAAGTGGTCAGGGGCTCTCATCGTGCAATGTGTCGAATAGTGAACGCGTCTGTATATGCAACATTTAGGAATTTCATTCCGTCTATTTATGTTAGCTGTTTATTCCATAGAAACATGTTCACTGGTTCTTGTATTGTACCTATATTTTTATTGGCATAGGCAAGACACATCTGTTGATTCTATTTCTATAATTTTTAGGTGCGCACAGAATTAATTAATATTAAAAATTGAAGCAAATTAGCATAATAAAAATGAAAATAAATTATTAAACTATTGAAAATAATTAAATACCACAGAAAGTATATATATTTGTGTTGGTAAAGGTAAGATCCTACTTCTACAATTTTTAGGTGCGTGCAGAACTAATTAATATGAAAAATGGCAGCAAGTTAGCATATTGCTGCTAGAGTTTGATATGATGAGATATTGCTGCTAAAGTGCTGTCCATAGAATCATCAATAGGTTTTACCCTTCTCTCCCCACCCACCCGTAACCCCAAATATTTAGGAAACTACAGTCGTGCTTAATTATGTATTTTAAAAATTCACTCATCTGCCTTCTAGATCTACGTTTGTCTTAGCGTACATGACTTTCTTCTAGCTCACAAATTCTGTCTTCTAGCTCACACACCTGTCTTCTAGCTCACACATCTGTCTTCTAGCTCACACATCTGTTTTCTAGCTCACACATCTGTCTTCTAGATCAATGTTTGTCTTAGCGCACACAGCTGTCTTTTAGCTCACACATCTGTCTTCTAGCTCACACATCTGTCTTCTAGCTCACACATCTGTTTTCTAGTTCACACATATGTCTTCTAGCTCATACATCTGTCTTCTAGTTCACACATCTGTCTTCTAGCTCACACATCTGTCTTCTTGTTCACACATATCATGTAAGCTCACACATCTGTTTTCTAGTTCACATGACTATCTACTAGCTAACAAAGTTGTGTTCTTTCTCAAAACAGGACACTGAAGCTTAAAATTGACTTATTCAAACTTAAAGAACAAAGTGGAGTCAGGAAAGCAACTATAGACAGAATGATTATCCAGTTGAATAAACATGTCCCTCAAACACTTGGTAATGATGTTGTCTCGCTTTTCATGTTTATTTGATCACGTGAATATATTGTTGTTGACATACTTGTCACACTACAACAATTATATTTCATATACTATATATTTATCCAAGACTGGTAACATTACCACTGTGTCTATGTGGACAGACAGCAGAACATATCCTGCAAGACATTTCATTAAACCAGTTAAAGGAGGAACACTGGCCCACAGAGATGGATATTCACAGAAAGCTGTTAATTAATTTGGCAGACCATCTGACCTAGTTGGCAGACCTATCATTGTACCCACTATATGTAAATTGCCGATTGTTCTGATGGTATGGGTCAAGTGTAAACAGAACATTGTAACTCAACAAGACAGTCTATGGAACGGCCACTGATATAGAAAACAGTCAGTCAATTGATATTGGAGAGGTTGCAGACTTTCTTTGTGGTGTGGAGGAATTGGTTGCCATGCTTATCCATGTGTATATACAATAGTGCCGTTCTTACCCATGGTTTTTTGCTGTGTGTCTTGATAAATGCTTTTTGGTTGAAACATCAGTTTGTGTTTTTATATGTGTTTCCAGTGATTAGCAAAACTTCATTGCGCTGTTCCAAGCTTTGCCTGATGGATTTCAGTTTTACTGCAGTCAGTACATATTATCGATCTTATCCATATGTGGTAATGTTGTACTACACATACATGATTGATGAATACAGACAGAATCTTGACCAAATAATGGAGAAAATGAAACATGGAAAAGCAGACCTTTAAATGAATCAACTGATATCAAATAAAGATGGGAACGATATTATTGTGTATCCAGATAGATCTCTCCGTGGTGGTGAGAAATATGTTCCTTTCATGCCACAGTCAGCACATAGGACAGAGGTTTTGATTCTCCATGTGTTGCGATCCTCTGCCTGCAGTTTTAGTTCTTGTATGGTCCTGCAGCCTGTTATTTCCTCTTCTTTAAGCATGGTGTTTTTTAGGTTTGCTTTACTCCTTTCTCATTTTATTTTACCCTCAGGCGTCCATGTAAGGGCTTGTTGGTTTATTCTCGTTTCATCTAGTCTTAAAACATAACCGAGGTATTTCCATCTGCGTTTTCTTATGACGTTTGAAACATATTCTTGGTGTGCTTTCTTTCTTAAATCACTATTTGTGACGAAATCGCTCCATTTTATGTTCATCAGTTTCCGGAGACATTTGTTTTCGAAGCTGTTTAATTTTTGATCTGTTGCTTGAGTTGATTTCCAGCTTTCTCTTTCATATGTTAATTCTATTCAACTCCTAGACAATATAGGAGTTGAATAGCTTTAGCTTGGTGTTTCTTCCTAGATCTTTTGACTTTCAGATATTAGTTTGGTAAATGTGCTAGCTGCAACTGCTATGTGTGTATTTCTTTCTTTCATTGAGTCTCCATCAACAAACATTTAGTTACCCAAGTAATTAAAGTTTGAACTTTTTCCAGTATTTGGTTGTTTACTGAGATGTTATTTGTTGAACTGGTAAGTCCCGTGATTTTTGATTTATCTGAAAATATGAGAAAAATCTGGCTTGGGGTTTATTATAACTATTGATATTGAGAGTTCTCATGGAGCACAATGGGAAATACAGAATAATTGCTTCAATTATGATGATTGGGGTTGAAGTCAATACTATAAGTCTTTAATGCTTCATGGTTTATAACTTGTTTGTGATAGCTGCTTCTTTTGACAATATGCAAATGAACAAAATATTCAGAACATCCATTGTCAAAACTATAACTATTTCTAAACTTCTGGGTATCACATTGATCTATTGCCTGGGTGTGCTGATATTCATAGTAATAAGAGAGCAGACAGACTTGTATCTGTGAATTTAAGATAAACACTGGTGATGTACTGAAGTTTGTGGTCACTTGCTGGAGTGGACACTGGGATAGATGAGGTATCCAGGAGGTATCCATGCTGCATCCACGGCAATTCAGTATCTTCTTCGTTCATTCTCAAACTCCTCCAAATTAGCAGGATGTAGTCGAGAGAACGGAATGTCTTGTGTCATGGTTTACAGCAATGATGCAATATCTGCACCTTTCGGTCTGACACATATGACTTTAGCATAGCTTTGAGTCATGTTGACCCTATATGGAATGGGACAGCCAACTCCATCCCATAACCTCCTTAGTCGTCTCTTACAACATGCATGGAAGGTAAACAATGTTGCTGTTCTTTACTTTCCTCTCAGACCTTGGTAACACATGGGCAGCAATTCAATATTATTTATGGTATAAATAGAACTGAGAACACGTCGAGTAGAATTAAGAGTGTTTATCCAGCTAGCTAGCCATGGGGACTATCAGCATGCATATTCTTTGACATCTTCTCAGGGAGATGGAGAATTGTGGGTTTGCCTTGAAGTACAATAACATGGATTAACCAATAGCTTCTTTAATGTGATATTTCTTTAGCAGAACATCATCAAGCACTGCTACTCTCTGTTCTGTTCAACCATCATCAAGCACTGCTACTCTCTGTTCTGTTCAACCATCATCAAGCACTGCTACTCTTTGTTCTGTGCAACCATCATCAAGCACTGCTACTCTCTGTTCTGTGCAACCATCATCAAGCACTGCTACTCTCTGTCCTGTGCAACCATCATAATTTCTCCAGTGTCATATTAAGGAGGCCCTTTTCTTCTGCGTTCTTTTTCAAACTCCTTCAGATTAACAGGATGTAGTCTGGAGAATTAAATGCACCGTGTCATGGCTTGCAGCTTGGCTGTGATATCTTGGCCATTGGTCCTGACACGTTTGACTTTAGCATAGTTTCTGTGTCATTTGACCCTGTAAGGGATGTGACAGCCAACTCCACCCCCTAAAAGCCTGAGTCACCTCTTACAACATGCATGACATGTAAAAGTTTCACTATTATTTTCTCCCCTTTCAGGCTGGGCAACAGGGCGAAGAAGGTCCTTGCCAGAATCTTTTTTGCCTATTCATTTATTACTACGGATTAACTGTCTGTCAATATTTGATGTAAGTAAAACTGAAACTCTACATCTTTTGAAATGTTTGATCTCTTCTATTCTATGACCCTTTTTGTATCATTAAAGTAAATGTTAAATATCTGCAATGAATAAATCATCAATCCACAGACAAAAGTCCACAAGTAAAAAGTACAAAGAGGAGTTTATTGGAGGTCGTAGAAGCTCAAATTCAAGGTAGTAACAATATCAGTGTATTTGTTGTCCTCTATTTTGTTATATTTCTTATACTATATATTCATCCAAGACTGGTAACATTACATCTGTGTCCATGTGGGCAGACAATGGAGCATATCCTGCAAGACTGCATTTCACTAAACCAGTTAAAGGAGGAACGCTGGCCTATAGAGACGGATATCTACAAAAAGATGTTATTTAATTTTGGCAGACCATCTGACCCAGTTAAAAGATGTTTTTTTACACCTTTTGATACAGACCACAGAGTTTGATGAATCCATTCACTTGAAGTGTTTTCTAGTGCTCTTTGGGCACTCTTCTTCTGTGTTCGTTCTTAAACTCCTGCATATTAGCAGGATGTAATCCGGAGACTGCATGATCATCCTGTCAAGTTCGTCCGTTATAGTCGATAATGACGATTTGGAATCAACTGTAAAAGGTAAAGGTAATATGAGTTATGAACCAGTGTCATAAGACATGGTTTCCCATAAGTACTCATCTGTCTAGTCAGTGGTTGACCAGAAACCCCCATCGAAGATGAATGTGTCGTATTATTGGTGTAAATAAAACGGCGACTCAACGCAGGGAATTTCCATTCTCTGGACTAAGTTCTGCTGGAAATTTAGTAGGACCATTGTTCTGCTGCAAGAGATATCCATTGGAAGTTTTGGAATGAAGAAAAAGACCAGAAACCACCTGAAAAGGGTCCTTGACAACAGTTACTAAATTAATATGGCACCTTCTCAGAGTTTGAGCCCTGGTATCCAACTTTCTCATGTCTGGTTTAACCATGGGAGTAATTTTTATTTAAACCATGAATAATGAATGGACCCATGTGACGTCAGTGACCCACAAAGCTGTACTAAATTTGGTTTGTTGTACTGAAAGGAGCAGATATCTCAGACAGCTGTAAACCTTGATTTGGCAGATTCTGTTCTCCAGAATACATCCTGCTAGTTTACAGGAGTTTGAGAATGAATGCAGAAGAAGTAACGGTTCATGCCTGGAACATGTGCCTACCAATGTTTACAGCGCTCATAGTTTTTAAAGAATTGTCTGGTCATAATTTTTTTATATTTTGTGACATTTCAGAATGCAATTGTTTAGTAGTTTGAAGCCAGGGAAATAATTAACGAAAATAGGAAGAACACAGTTTTTGAAACACAGCAGGAGGGGGTAGGGATAGAATTAGAATTAGTTGTAGGTAAAGGTAGGCCCCATGGCAGCCACCTGATGTCATGGATGAATATAACTTCATGCACTAAGCCACAGCAGCTATTAATTGTGGTGGCCAGTTCCCTTTCTTACTGTCTTTACCTCCCCTAACTCATGTGTCAGGTACCCTATTACAGCTGAGTCGACAGGAGGAGTGGTCGTGGCGAGAAATCACAATGGGAATTTTTGTTTGTCCGGACAAGGTTTCGAACCTGGTATGCTGTAATCCAGAGATAGCAAGCAAGCTCACTATCAATTAGGCTACTGTGCTCCTCAGAATTAGTTTTAACACTGCGCCTAACACCTCTCCCCTCCAAACTCTAGCATTATCCCTTCTCATTAAATCATGGCATAATTTCACTAACATTAGCCATTTTTGTAATTTGTGGCGACATGCTCTGCAAGTGATGTAAAATTATTGACTACATGAAAACTGTGTAAACCATAACAAACTTTCAATGAACCTGTACATCATTTCTGAGTTCATTCTATTTTCTGCTTATAGATGAACTATTACATAGGCACGTGTTCCAGACAAGGACAGACGTGACATTATTCTATTGATCTGCTGATGCCCAAAAGGGGATCAAAGTATAGCAACCTTGTGACCTGCTATGCATGTTGTAAGAGACAGCTAAGGAGCTTTAGGGGTGTACTTTTCTATCCTATCACATGGGTCAAAGTGACCATAAAGCCATGTCAAAGAATGAGTCTAGAGAACTGAGTTCATTATGTGTGGTTTACAGCTTATCTGCGATATCTCGTCTTTCTGCGACACATTCCAACTTCAGAATGACTTCTGGGTTACTTTAGTATTCTATGAGATGGGTCAAGACAACCCCAAATTTCCTTATTCATCTTTAACAACATACATGACAGGTCATAGTTTTGCTATTCAGCGCAACACTTTAAGATCCCGTCAACATACTGGGGGCAACTAAATCTTCATATCCATGACAAGGGGCTGGCTGTAATGTGTACTGACCCAAATAAAACATTAATTAAAGTCAATATTATTAATTTGAAGATGTCACAACTTTCTAATTTTCAGGGGGATCTCCCTAGTGTAATGGGGTTAAGCTGTTCGCCTTGAGTTCAAGAGGTCATGAGTTCGAATCTGACTCATGTCATTTTGTGTATAAAGTGGATTTTTTCAGAGATCCCTGTGGGTTATCACTTGAAGCTATGGAGTTACGTGCTATGAGTGGTACTCTTGGCAGGCGGCATGCCACTTTGTTGAGAGTGATGAGTATATATGGGAAACCGAGTACAGTGAAGTCAATCCTCTACAACTTTTGAACCCTTTTTTTAAAAATTTTCTAATTTTCAGATGATGAGAGATAAAAAAGACAGAAAGTAGAACAGACTGCAGATAAGCATCAACAAATGACTTCAGTAGTGGAAAAGAAAAATATTAGCTAGAGCTGCTGAAACCTCTCGATGCTTTACTAACCTTACTGCCCATGAATGGAAACAATCAGGGCTTCATGATTGGGGTGCCCAAAGAGGAAGCTTATGGGGTGTACTTTGCTGTCCTATTACATGGGTCATCCAATTGTGTTGTTAAATGTTGTGGGTGAAGTGGGAGTTGTCAGACTTTAGCTATTGTCAGCGTGTATCTCTTTAAGGTTTCTTTGATTGTCTCCATCCAATTCTTGGTCTTCCTTGTTCCCTGTAGCCCGATCTTCAGCTGTTGTATGCACAAGGTGCTGGTTGCTTTGGTTCTATTTTAATGATGTGACTAAACCACCTTGTTTGCTGTCTCTCAATGTAGTCTTGAGATGGTTTTTATTTCTTCTCTGATATCTTCATTTCTCCGTTGGTCTCAATGTTTGATATTTTTAACTTTTCTTAAATATCTCATTTCTCACAAATGTATTGTTAAAACCATACCTTGCAAGGTGATTTGGTGCCACTGGAATGGGCCTGGTTCAATTCCCATTAGTCTCAAGAATTTTCACCACTTGGGGGACTGTGTGCTAAAGATTTCAATGTGGTACCCTTATGACCCTGATGGGTGCAGGTTTATAAATAGAATAGATATTTAATGTAATTTAATTTAGATAAAATTGTTGAAGATTATATGAAGTACTTTGTCATTTTTTTTAACCACAATGAATGACAGAATTATATCAAAGAATGATTGTCCAGATTTAGAGACATGTCTCAGAAATAAGAGATTTCTTCTACATCAATCGCTCTGATTCTGAAATATTTTTGAGTCATGACCCCATTTTATAGAAACAATCTGATCTGCGACTCCATTTTATGAAACAGTTACCCTCTACCCGAATACATTAAAACAAGGTCTTGATATAGTTAGAAGAAAACATACAAATTTACAGCTTTTTTCGTCTTTACAGATGGTTGAAAAGCTGGTCAGTGCAAAATTTCATATGAACAAGGAGACCCTTAAATTAATTAAATTGCCAAAATGCATAGTGTCTATGTTTCACACGATTTCTTTCCTAGGCAAGTTTTATTGATTGGTTGGTTGGTTGCTGATCCAGCGGTCCATGGGCTCATGCCCTTTGACCCAATGCTATTGTGTGATATATGCATGTGTTTGTGAGCTGTTGTTTTGTTCCAAATAATGTGTTCCATTTTATCTAGCCCTAGAGGGAGAAGCATTTTCCTGATGTCATCCAGTGTTGTGCATTTAAAAAGGTTGCGGTCAACATTTTCATAGGGATGAGTGCACAGCCGGCACTCTGGATTGTGTGTTGTGGTTGTATTCTGTTCAGGTGATTGTTAAGCTGTACATGTTGTGTGGTGTGCAGTCGGAAGATGATACTCTGATCTTTTCTTCCCAGGAGGTTGATATCGTGAAGATACGCCTGGATACTATTGTATGCCATGTGTACCATTATAGGTCATGTCGTGGTGTGAGACTCGGAATTGGGCGAGGGGTTCACGCTGTCGGTGAACAACACTTCGTCTAAGAAGACGAAAGAACCATGGTCCAACTCTTCTCGCGGATGAGAATCGGTTCAGCATCCGATGGGCATAGGCACAGAACGTCGAATTACACGAGGCATGTTCACAGACGGCGGAACACCTCGCGCGAGATAGACGTGAATGACAATCGTCTTGGCGAAGAGTCACTACGCACCCACGTGACTGTCGACAGATAGGCAGGCTGTCACGGGCTAGGGAAGCCTACTACCCGAATTAAAGGCATGACAAAAAACGGATATGCTGGGCCTCGGATGTCTAGACCACAAAGTGAGCCAATCGAGGTACAAATAACACAGTTCAACTGTGGAACTTGTGGCACAACGTACTTCGCTCTCGCCGGCGGAAATCTCCCGATTTATTCGTTGTGGTTATAAGAGAATGAACACAGAAGAAGAATAGGCCATGCATACCATATGTACCAATATAGACCTATAAATCTAAAAAGAAATACATTTTCTATTTGTATGGGTACACAGATTTCTATTTAAGATGTTGAGAAGAATATGCTATGTAATATGTCACTGTCATTAGAAGCGCTGAAGAGAGTTTCATGGCTAGTCTTATATCAATCAATCAATAAACCGTAACTCTTCACGGTCGTAGGGGTGCCACATTGGTTGCTTCAGCACACAGAGTCCTCCAGCGAATTATATCCTCATAGATGCGGATGAGTGTGGGAATATATTGTCCCGTCCATTCCTTGATGTTGTCTGTCCATGCCTTTATTTTCCCCTCCCCTGTTTCTCCCTCCTTCGACAGTTCCCTGTAGTATTGTTTTTGACAAGGAATCATGTCTGTATACATGTCCGAACCATGCTAGTTTTCGTAGTTTCACTATTGAAAGAAATGGTTCCTGGACTCCTGCACACATCTCTACTTTATTTCTTACGTACACATTGGTCTTATGTTCCCTATAGGAAATTTGTAGAATTTGTCTGTAGCATTGGTACTCGAAAACCTGTAATCTTCTCAGGCCTATATAGGGACCTACCACTGACTCTAAAATATTTATGCTAAGTTTGGCAATAAATAAACAGGATAGTGGAAAAATTACAGGCAACAGTGATGTGGTTATATAGAGGAAAGTGTTGACAACACATAGAGGATTTATTTAATTGTAGTTGGATTATTCCATCCTTCTCAACAAAGCGATCCGCGCCAGCCGAGAGTATCATTCATAGCACATAATTATGCAGCTTTAAGCTAAAATTGCTATAATTCACAGGTAGGTAGGTTAATGAGTTTGCCTCTCTTTTGGAGAGGCGTGCCCCTTTCAACCAGCGGACAAAGTCCAATTAGGCTATATCATGAAACAAGCTATAATTCACTGGGGATTTCCGCCATCTTTGTTAGCATATTCTTCCCCGTGCCTTGAGTGATGGGCGTGCCAAGGGGGTTGCGGTAGCACCGGGCATCAAAATGCCCCTCAAAATAATGAAAACATTGAAATTGGATTTAAGTGCCTTTGTCATGCCAAAGTTGATGCCCCACAACCAGTGGCGTAACGAGAGGGGGCGGAGGTGTGGACCGCCCTGGGCGGCACCATCGGGAGGGCGGAAAATGTATTTTCTTCCAGGCTTTCACAATCACTGCCATATTTTTTAATGTCACAAGGGCGGAAAATTATGATTCCGCCCCGGGCGCCATTGACCCACGCTACGCCACTGCTGTGAGGAGTCGCAGAATTGAATGATGATCGGTTTTCAGGCTATTGCAAGTCTGGTCGCTTGATATGAAGTAATACTTTACCTCGTTAGAATGTTGGTAACTCATTCAATCCAACTGTTTCTTTGTCTTCTGTATCTTGCTGTTTCCATTTTCATGTTATATGCTCTTGCCACTGGTCAAGGGTTCTTTCTCATTAAGTGGCCGAACCATTTCAATCTCTGTTTTTCAATATATTTTGACCACGAATGTTGTTCCAGATGTTGATGAAACTTTCTCTCTTATTCTTTATTTAGTGTCCATGTCTGACATTGAAAACATAATGTTGGGATGAATATTGAATTTTTTATGTGTCTTTTGGTTTCCTGTTTCAAAATTGGAGTAAGTTCATAATCTACTTAGTTGGTTTTTTCATCAGCTGTAAAAATGTTTGTTAGTTGGTGAATTTGTCTGTCTAGTCAGACGCGATCCTTTCAACCGTGGAATGGTTTTCCTTTGGTTATATCGGGGCGTATATCGTGGCCCAATGGCCTGGGTTGTCCTGTTAGGGACTGGTGGTGTGACCTGGGGTCTGGTCTGCGTGTCCTTATGAAAAGAATATTGGGGGATTGGGATGTAGTCCTAAGAAGGACTTGTTTGTTGTACTTGGTGCGTTTGGTGTTAGGCTTGTGGGTCTTGGTTCTCCTCCTGGAAATAGATGGTTGTAGATCTTTTGTTGGCATCCTAAGGTTTGGATGGTCTTGTAGACTCTGGAGGATTTTATTTTCCTTTTTTTAAATATTTTTTTTAAAATATTCAATAAATGTAAATTAAAAAACGACTTCATTGCTTATATACATATATAGTATTTTTCCATTAAGCAATGGGTTCTTACACACTCAGTCATACATATATACATGCATCCATATACTTTACATATCAAGAAAAACCCATGTACCCATATACTTTACATATCATACATACCTATTCACATATATGCTTTACATATCATAATTACATATGCACCCATATACCTTACATATAAATACACATTCATCCATATACTTTACACATCATAAATACATATGCACCATATACTTTACTTCTTGGAGCTGACTGGCAGCAAATAGCATGTCCATTATTTTTCTACACACATGGAATCCCCACTGACTTTCTGGCAGAAGATCATCTGCGATTTTATGTGTAATTTAGTTGAGCATTACACGAGCCAATATTTTTCCAGCTTTGGATAACAAAACTATTTCTATGTGGTTATAACAGAACTGGGTTCATTACTGAAGATGTGTCTACATTATTTACCAAATAAACCACACATTATTTAATGAAACGAGCTTTTGCTAAAGGCGCACACAAAACCTCATCTATCGATCTGCGTGGAACGCATTGAGAGCCCCACTTTCCTGGAAAACTTTTGGGGAGCGGGGGAGTCGAGAGCTCTCAGTCCGTTGCGCGCAGATCGAATGCTCGGTAGTAGACACTGTATTTTATTTCCGCGTAACAGAAGCTGTGTGAAATCAGCGTAATATTTAAAAGTTGGAAAGTGTTGGACACGTCTACCCGTAATTAACCCAAAACTGTTTACTTCATTTTGCTTCATACAGGTAAACTATTACGGCATCTTAACGATTTTTTTAGCAGTGTTCCTGATATCCAAAGCGTGACAAAAATATCATTAAGTTTCTGTGCAAGCACAGCTCGTCATATCATGAAGATTTCTGCTGGGATGACAATCATTTCAGTTAAGCAAGACATAAACAACAACGCATCTCTAATAGTAAAATAAAATACATTCAGATCATTTCCTTCAATGCAAGACGTTATATGCCACAATACATAGCATGATATATTCAGATTCATTGCAGAGATGAACCCACATCCCGCTTTTTATTTCAATAGGAACTCATCGAATTATTCATTTCAAGATGAACCCATATCCCGCTTTTTATTTCAATAGGAACTCATCGAATTATTCATTTCAAGATGAACCCATATCCTAATAATAGGGACTTTTTATCAAGAAACAACAACGGACTAGAAATAAAGATGAACCCACATACAATTCTCACTAGACGTGTCAATGCCAGTTGTGTCATCCCTACTTATTTTTTATGTATACGTGTATGTAATCCTTGAGAAAGGCCTTTCGGTTGAAACACCAATTTATGTGTGTGCTTATGTGCGTTTCATGTTATTAGCGAAACTTCATTACCCCGTTTCACACTTACCTGTTGGATTTCAGTTTTCCTCTGTATGTATTTTACATTCTTAGCTTCCTCCTATAAATGAAGATGTTCTTCAATTCACACACGTCTTGATGTGCTCATACATCATTCTTGACAAATATTATCTACTGACATCTTTTTTAATCATTAATATGGTTCGTGTGTAGAGGTATGTGTGTATGCGTGCATGAATAATGAATATGACACTTGAAGAGATTGAGCAACTCGCATAGAACTGAGAGGCTTACATAATGGAAATGAGGACATCTGTAAAGGAGACGTCACATACAGGTAGATTGAAATATATCATACTCATTTCTCAGTTTATTCATTTCTAACACACACAAATCAATGTCCATGGTGTTGTTCTTGCTTGTTTTTTTTGTTGTGTATGTAGTCTTGATAAAGGTCTTTTGGTCAAAATGTCAATTTGTGTGTATGTGTTTCTAGTGATTAACAATACTTCATTACCCTTTTTCAAGCTTTACCAAATGACCCTTTTAGTACTTAGGCTTAATGGCATATGCAAATGTTAAATGTTTGTGGTCATCAAAGAATTTACATACTTTTACAGTGTGCATAAGATGTTATGTCTTTCGATCGGTCAGAATATATTTATAGCAACTTGACAATATACACATTTAAAGTTTTGAGTAAAATCATATCTTTTTAGATAAGCTGCCCTGCCGAAGACGGATGTGTCAGGCCATTAACGCAAATAAAACAGTGACAACGCATTTTCCTTTTCTGGACTACATTCTGCTGGAAATCTAGTAGAATTTCATGGTCCTGCTAGAAGGGAGACCCAGCGGGAGTTTGAGAGTGAACGCTGAAGAAGATACCGGTAAGCTGCGTGGTCGAAGTAAGAAAACGCCAACTCAAGTTGCGTAGGAAATAGTGAATGACCTGGTTCAAATTCCATCTACTGTCTTCTTGCTGGTGAAAGTTGGAGTCTTTTGGGTGTGAAAGAAGTCTCTGCAACCACCCCCTGCCTTTTCCAAATTCCACATAGGTAACATAAGCTTCACTGCTTGTAACCTTTGGGGATCAAACCAAAGATAATAGAACAAAGTCTACCAACATCGTCCTATGTTCTTTGAGCAGCGAGTCTGAGGGTGTCCATGTGATGTTTTGGTCAGTTTGCAACAATTATTTAACTGCAAAATGGTTGGTGCCTAGAATATACGAATCTGTTATGTCAATCTTGGCTATCTGAAACAATGTCTCTGTCTGTCATGTTTTGTGCCTAGTTAGAAAATGAGACCTAGTCACACCTCTAGAGTTTGGGTCAAACGGCATGAACCCATAATCCGCTGGATCAGCAACCAACCAACCTCTAGAGATGATGATAGATATTGTCTTATTTTTAAGAGTTATGACTGCAGGTTGGCATCAGTGCACACTGGAGAGTTCATAGGTGCTCTCAATTTCACCCGTCTCAATAAATCCATCAGAGAGAAGTGGAAGACAGTTTCAGTTCGATGCTGGTTTATCAATATCTTCATACATTTATTCTGTTATTTTTACAAGCTGTTTCAACCTTTTCACCAAATCTCTCACAGTCTTGATTATGACAATGATTCATACTTTAAAAAATCTTCTGAGCAGACAAGGTCCCATAATGCATTAACTATGTCAGATCGATCCATTGATGCACCTATTGACACTGTGCCCATGCTCGCTAGTGTATCGACTCCTTCATTGGCTTAAGCTCCCGCATAAACTAATGCTTTCACAGCTGTTTCAACTAGCTCTTGTGTTATCCCTGTCATATTTACTGGCCATATTATTCTGCGTTAATTCTTAAACTCCTGCAGACCAGAATGCACTGTGTTATAGTTTACAGCTTGGCTATGTTATCTGCGCATTTCAGCCTGAAACATCCAACTTCAACACGGGTATTAAGTTAATTTGGCCATATGGGATGGAACAACCAACTACATCCCTAAACCTCATTAGTCACCTCTGATGTCATACATGACAGGTAACTCACTTTTCTTTGCTCTCTTTTCAGGCCTGACAACACAATGATGATTGGCCATATTGTGATATAAGCTGTGTGGTCAATAAAATGACCAACACTGATACTACCAAATGGTTTCAGGCTCTTATGCAACTTCTATACATGTTCCGTGCGTGTGTATAGAAGACACCAACATAAGGGATATATGCGTGTATATACAAATACATATATATATATATACACAAGCATAGACCCCCCCCCCCCTTCTGAGTAGTAGGCTCCATCTCATAACATTACATACTGGTGAGGGTTGGAGTCTTCTAGGTATGAATAGAAACTCTGGAGGACACCCCCCCCCCCCACAAATTGCACATAGGAAACAATTGGTTTAATAGCTTGTAATGCCTAAGTACCAAAAGAAATATCTTATAGTGACAATACAAACATTACATGAATGAGCTAAAGGCAATTAAAATTGTGAAATCATTTAATACAGTAAAGTATTCCATAGAACAAGTAACAGAAGCATAGTTTCTATTTTGTGATGTTATCTGTGCTGGTACAGTCCACAGATTGAAGATTTCATATAACCTGGATCATATAATTGCACTAGTACTATTTATTAGTAACCTTTTTTTGGTTAAATAAAACATATCTCTTATGTGAGGTACGCTCCTTTCAACTTCAGACGCGAGTTCAATTTGGTTATATCAGAACTTTCAACCATCAAAAATAGTGGAGTTGATAGTTCTAGTAACCCTGTTACCCCAACCTCTGGAGTAGTGATTGGTAACTTACCTACTGGAATAATATAGTAAGAAATGGGTGATAGATATATAACTTTGTTAAGTCTGTGGAGGTGAGATAAAATATGTTTAACACATCAACATATCAGTTGGTTCATTGTTGATCCCAGTGGTTTGTAGGTTTCCACCTTGTGGCTAACAACAAATGGGCAAACTGTAACAATACTACATAGTACAAGTAAATAAGACCATGGTCCTGCTACAAGAGAGATCCAGCAGAAGTTTGAGAATGAACGCTGAAGAAGTTACACCCTAACAATTTCTAACATTATGAATTGTTAAGTCAACTTTAGAAGACCTACACTTTTTCAGAATGACATTGAACTGCTAAAAGTTGATCAACTCAGCAGCAACTGGATATAGGAAACAACAACCTGTCATTCATTTTCTAAGAGGGGAGTAAGGAGATTTTGGGGGATGGAGTTGACTGTCCCATCCTATAGAGGATAAAAATGACCCATAGGCCATACTTAAATATTGGATGTTTCTAGCAAAAAGGTGCAGATATCACAGCTAAGCAGACAATCGTGACACAGAACAGTCAATGCTCTGGACTACTGTATATTCTGTACAAGTTTGAGAATGAACATGGAAGAACAGAACCAAAGAAAAATAAGACCCATGATTCACCATTAAGATCTACTCTGATCCCATGTTTCACCATTGATATCTGCTCACATCCCATCCTTCATCATTAATATACATTCAGATCCCATTTTGAATCATTAATAGCTACTCAGATACAATCTTTCATTTGGAGAGAGGGGAAGACCCTGAAAAGAAAATATTTGTAACACTGTGACCTACTACAAGATTAACTAAGTGTGAAAGTGGGGGTTGACCCCACTCCATTCTGCAAAAACATCACCGTTAAAGACAGATGTACGTGTTAGGCTGAATAGTACAAATATCACAACAGTAAATTAGCAACACAATATGGCAACTATCAACACAATATACTTTCAACTGTCTAAAATCACACAGAGAAATCTAAATGGATAAACTTGCATAAATACAAGTAGAAAAAACAACATAAAAATCACTTGTGAAACAACATACATTTAAGTAGACACACAAATGAAAGTGAATGTCAAGAATGTCTAGATCCGGGTAAAACTATTTTTACTGGTCCGTCAGGATGATTTAAAATACTTTATTCACTGGAAGTTGGGTTCAGACGATATCAAATCACAAGTTATCTCAGCCAAACTGTATAATATGATACTAAACTGATAAAGAAGAAATGATTAGGTCAAACAATTGATGTTGCTAGTTTAAAACTGTTCAAAACAAAACAAACTTCTCAGACAGTGACTACCTCCAATTTTTTTATGTTCGCTACTGGATGTGACAAAAGCTTTGACCTCAAACACAGCAAATCTTTCAATATTCAATAAAGCACTTTTTGCAATTAATGGAAAAAAAACTACATCTTTTTTAACCTCAAATCACAACAAAAAAGTTTTTTGGATTCTATCCCAGGTAAACATCCTGAATACTCACCAACCCAAACAAGATTGCCCACCTTTGGTCCAGAGGAATATATGTAACTTATAGTAATACCTCTACACACCATTCAGTGTAGAGGGTAATATGGTATTTCTGCATTTTTCGTGGACCAACGACACACCTAATTTAGTTAAATTTTAATTTTCTGAATCAACAGTGATGCAGACAAACCCATAGGTACTCAGTCTCTTCCTGCATATGATGAAGAGTATGCATGCTGGTTGTTCTTGTAAGTCACTGGTTACACACACCTTGAACTCAACTGCCCTATTCTGCTTGCCCAGAGGGTAATTCTTAATTCCTTAAATCGCATTTCATATCTATTTTCCAGATTACAAAAAAACTGTGAAGAAAGACAAAATTGTGGACATACTGGACTGAACTGAGGTAGAAAATTTGGCCTGCAGAAGACTTGGAGCTTTGTCCTAGCAAGTGGCATGAAGATCTAGCAAGACCAAAAGAATCACGAAAACAGAAGAAAATATTTCTTTCTAGTCTAGTGTCCTCATTTATAAAATATCCATATAGAGATCTTAATATGTCATTTTTGCACATAACTAATTCTCCAAGCAGAGATGTTTCACCCAATCGGGGTTAACACCATAGTCCTGCCCAAGTAAGCAGAGTGCTGAAGACGGAGGCATCCAGCCAAAAGGCGCACAGATAATCAGGATGCCACGCACAAAACACAATGGAAACATGTCTACATCTATAAATAGTTATGGTGCCTGCCCTGTGGCGGACATTCAGGCAGGGACGGTGCCGGGCCCTATACCTCGAAAGGGCCCAACCTCAGTTACTGGAAGTCCTTCTCAATTGCCCCAAGGAGCCAGGAGGCAAGGGAATAGAGCTACTGGCCAAACAAACAAACGACCAATAAAAATAATGCACTGGAATGCTGAGGGTGTCAACAGTAAAAGAGATGGATACAGCAAAAAATTGGAACTTGAAAATGTCCTCAGTAAGGAACAAGTTAGTATATGCTGTATCCAAGAAACACACCTCAGCAGCGACATAGCCTTCAAAATCAGAGGCTACCAGTGCTACCGGTCTGACAGAAAGGACAGGCGAAAGGGTGGAATTCTGACACTTGTTAAAAACAATATCAGCGCATGTCAGCTGGAAGTATATATGGAAGGGGCAGAATATCAGACGCTCCGCCTAAAAACAGACAGTGCAGAATTCCATCTCCTGAACTACTACTGTCCAAATGATAAACCATTGGCACTAGACACAATTCCAGACAAAGAGAGACTTATGGTGTGTGGTGACTTCAACAGCCACTCTCAGAGCTGGGGCTACGATCATATCGACAAGAGAGGTGAGGAACTTGAGAGCTGGCAGGATGAAAATAATCTCATCCTTATTAACCAGCCAGCAGACTCGCCAACCTTCTACTCGAGAGCATGGCACACCACCTCTGCACCAGACCTGGCATTCCACTCACCAGGCTTGGAATGGAACATCACACGTGTTGTTGGAAAGCAGCTTGGAGGTAGTGACCACAGACCAGTATTTCTGGAAATCCACAATGAATTTACCAAGGACAGTAGCACGCTCACTAGGTGGAACTATAAAAGGGCAGACTGGAAAATGTACCAGCATTTAACCAGTGTTCTAGCTAAGGACATGAACTTGGACAAAGACATCAATAGAGTAATGAGTGAATTTAATAGATGTATACTACATGCTGCTAGTAAAACCATACCGGGGGGGGGGGGGGGGGGGGGGGGGGCACGCAAAAACTACAAACCCTACTGGAATGATGAACTGGAAAAGCTGCAAAATGAGATGGAAACATCTAGACAGCAGGCTGAGAATAGACCTAGCCAAGAACATCACAACAAATATCAGCAAACAAAGGCTAAATTTCAAAGAGCCAAGTTACAAGCCAGACGGAGCAGCTGGAAAGAAAAAACAGAGTCGCTGAACCTAGAAAGAGATACTAGGAAATTATGGAAACTTGTAAAACAACTAAATGATGAAGGTACAGGGAGAAATACCAGGATCACACTTTATAAAGATATAAACATTTTAACAGGTAAACATGCAGCTGATTACTTTGCAGATTCCTTTGCAGAAGACAATAATGTCAAAGTCAGCCCAGACAAACAACAGGAGGTTCGAGAGAACCAGCAAAACGTTGGACAAGGCGAACCTATACCTGAAGTCATGGAGGTATAGGTATAGTATGCACCAATCACAATGAGAGAACTGGAGCATGCAATATCCAAATTGAAAATTAAAAAGTCCCCTGGAGCTGATGGAGTGTCCAATGAAATTATTAGAAACCTGGGAATTGCAGCAAGAGCAAAGCTACTGCAGATCTTTAACACAAGCTGGTCCACAGGTAATGTACCACAGGCGTGGAGAGAAGCAATAATGATACGACTCCTCAAATCAGGAAAAGATGGCAACACAGTCTCCAACTACAGGCCCATCAGCCTCACAAGCTGTCTATGTAAAACAATGGAACGCATTATCAATCTTAGGATGCAGTGGTACCTTGAAAGTGAAAACCTTCTGGTATCACAGCAAGCAGGTTTCAGACAGTGCTACTCTACTGAAGATCAGGCAACCTACCTCTCCCAAGAGATTGAGGATGCCTTCCAAGAAAAGAAACTGGTACTAGCAGCATGGATAGACCTCAGGAAAGCATTTGATAAGGTCTGGAAAGAAGGGCTCCTAAAGAAATTGCAGGGTTAGCTCAAGAATGTACAAATGGGTAAAAGCGTACCTGCATAATAGAAGAGCCAGGGTACAATTAGATGGTCGCAAGAGCAAGAAAGTTCTACTGCGTCATGGAGTCCCCCAGGGAGGAGTCCTGTCACCCACACTTTTCTATATTTACATCAATGACCTAGTTGCTGAACTACCACACGGGATCAAAGTGGCAATGTATGCTGACGACCTGGTAAATGGAAGAACATGCAACAGTGGCCACTAAACAAATACAAAGAGCTATCGATGCCCTAACCTTATGGGCAAATAGATGGTGCGTCAGCATTAACACAGATAAGTGCAGCACTACACTCTTTACCCTCTCACCAAAACAAAAAGCTGGTCATATCAAGATAGATGGAGAGCTCTTGAAAGAAGACAAACAACCCACATACCTCGGAGTTACTTTTGATGATAAGCTGACATGAAAGCAGCACATAAACAAAGCAACAACAAAAGCCAGGAGGAAGTTAGCTATCCTGAGAAAACTAAGTGGAACCACATGGGGAGCCAGTGGAAATATACTCAGTAAAGTTTACCAGCAAGGCATAAGACCACATCTGGAA
Source organism: Meghimatium bilineatum (assembly GCA_034231615.1). NCBI lineage: Eukaryota > Metazoa > Mollusca > Gastropoda > Stylommatophora > Philomycidae > Meghimatium > Meghimatium bilineatum. The sequence goes on from CM067318.1 coordinate 22,040,775, forward strand.
TATGGTTCAGCTGCGTGGTGTCCTGCATCAAACACCACATTACAAGATCTAGATAAAGTGCAAAACCAGGCACTTAGAATAATGTTGGGAGCAATGAAATCAACACCCATAGCAGAGATGCAGAAAATGGGAAGAATGCAAACACTTGGCGAACGCAGAGACACAAAAGTACTAATTCAAGCAGAAAAGTTGCAGTGTATGCCAAGTCATCCAATGAAGGAAAGATTCCAAAATCTAGCAATGGGGCGACTGAAAAGGAGCAGCTTTATCCATCAAGCTAAACGACTCCGTAGACAACTTACAGACCTACCTGAAGTTGACAGCCCTTTAAGGTCTGTACCAGAACAAACCCTGTGGAGTGAAAGCCATGGAATGCCAATATACATTCAGACCCATGTGAAAGGAATACTAAGCGAGGATGAACAGAACAGTGTGCAGCGAATGACAGTCACCCTCAGTTTCCTGGATGAGGAATATCCACAAGATATATGGGTCAGAGTGTGCACAGATGGATCAGCACAGAATGCTGTGAGGAATGGAGGTGCAGGTGTATATATAGAATATCCAAACAAGCCTAGAGATACAATCAGAACACCGACAGGAAAATTCTGCAATAATTATGATGCAGAAATCCAGGCAATTAGTGTGGCAGCTAAAAAACTGCTGAACTCCAACTCTGGCCTACAGCCTGTGGTATTCCTGACAGATGCAAGGTCAGTGCTTCAAGCTCTCCAGTCTGGAAAACTAACAGACTTAAACAAACTACTTAGCGAATTATCTTACAAGTATAGGGTAACCATGCAGTGGATACCCTCTCACTGTGGAATACCAGGAAATGAAAAAGCAGACCAACTGGCTAAGGACGGTGCTGCCGAAGACCAACCAGATATACCAATCACCTACCATCAGAAAAAACAGATGATCAAGTCAATAAGAAAGCCACAAACGCCAAAACAAGATGACTATCACATTATGAACAGATCAGAACAAGTGATAATTCTACGTCTCAGAACAGGACACAACCGACTCCGTAGTCACATGTATACAAAGTTCAAGATTGGCAACACGGCCATGTGGACAGGCAGCACAGAGTGCCAAACATGTACTAAAAGAGTGTTCTGAGCATGAAATGCTGAGGCAGACATATTGGCCAGAGGAAACAACACTGGAATCAAAGCTCTATGGGACACTGTATGAACTACAAAAGACAGTGAGTTTTATTAAAGGAGACAGAATTACAGATATAGACATGTTTCAAGTGAACGAAAGAAGAAGAATAGTCCTGCCCAAGCAAGCACAGGTGCTGAAGTCAGAGATACCAGGTTGAGTGGTGCACCAGCAACCACGGTATCATGCAACATGACCAGATAACTATCTTCACAACAAAAAAATAACAATGAGCCGGCTTTTTCATTGCCGCAGACTCCCACATATCCAGGAGTATAAATCTACAGAATTATCCACAGATAAGAATATGAAATGTACTCCATCCACTCATCTGAGCCACCCATTATGAACCTTTCTAAGCATGGACTGAGGAGTCTGACTATTACAGCTCCTATGAAATACCTAGAGGTGATGTCATTACTACCATTCCTGAAGCCTTTACTTTCTCGGATTTACTTAAGTTGTATCATGGGTTGCCTGAAGAGTCATTAGTGATCTAAAAAAATTACCAATTGAGTCTCAAGATTTAGCTAACTCATCCCGGAAGCCAATGCACAATCTACTGAGCTCCCACAGCTCAGATGTAAATACACAACAAACACATTTTTTTTTCAAATAAAAAGCACAACAGTTAACAATAATAACAAAATAAAATATTTTCAACAAAATCCCAAGTTTCCAGTGATCAAAATTTCACTAAAACTAACCAAATCTAATAAAATTTATCATTAAGAAAATGACCATCCCATTTTTGAAGCAGTAAATTCTTATTTTTGACTTACCAAAAACAAGAAACAAAAATAGATACACAGATTACTGTGTATTGTAAAATATTCATGATTAAAATTTCCAAAGACAATTAATTTACAATATTTATTTCTTCCTCAACATCAACCTCCATTTTGAAAGTGTTCTTTCCAGACTCGTGGATCCCAAACCATCGGGGTTTCTCATAGACTGCCTCTTTAAGAGTTTTAACATTAGCCTTGGTGGAGATATCTTTAGTACGAGCAAATCCAACGCGATTGTTTCCCATATCAAATTCAGTGCAGTAGGGTCCAATAAACACATCTCCCAGGATCCATAAAGGTCCAGCTGGTGCAGGCACATCCAAGCCAATGAAACCACTGAGACACTCAGTCTGCCCCATCGTTGTGACCTGAAGTAAGACATTAAAAATAATTGTTTATATTTATAGAATTATGAATTTCTTCTCCTTCAGTTTTCATTCTCAAACTTTCAATGGATCTATCTTGAAGTAGGACAAAATGGTCCTACTAGATTTCCAGCAGGATGTAATCCAGAAATTGAAAATGTACGGTGTCACCGTTTTATTTGCGCCAATGGTCCAGCACATCTGCATTAATTATGAATATAATTCGACCACACCCTACTATTATTATACAGAGGGAAGACTCTAAGGCAGTCAATGTTGTATTAAACCATCTTCTGGCATGACCTGCTTGTTTCGAAGTCTATTGACATTGCTTTTTCTTTTAACTAAAAAAAAGAGGGGGGGAAGGTCCAGTGCAGATGGCAAGGCACATTTTCCATAAAACCTGTACAGGCAAGCAGTCGTATGAAACCTGTCCAGGAAAGCAGTCATGTGAAACCTGCCCAGGCAAGCAGTCGTGTGAAACGTATTAACTATGTGTCTCTGCAATTTACACTGGCCTGCTTTCTGACAATCTGTAAAGATCCAAAAGGCCATCATCATCCTACCAGCAGTTACCATTAGCATCATCTTCATAAATGTTGTTTGATGTACCAAACAAATATTACAACACTCTTCTTCTTCTTCTGCGTTCAGCATCTGTGGTTATGCTATACCGTCATGCCTGTCGTCAAGAAGTCCACTGTCTTCTCCAGGTCAGAGCAGCTGCCCATAGCTTTTGCCTCACATCTATATCCTCTGGCCAGGTCTGCTGTCTCTGCTCTTTCTATGTTGGGCAGTCTTGAAGTATGTGTTCCGGGGTCTGGGTTCCGGTACAAGAATATTTTATAACTGTTGAATGATAAAATGCAGTACAAAGTCCATCTTTAATATGTAAGTTGTATCAGATAGTTAATACATTTTACAAATGTGTTGAGGCTAAAAATCAGCTTCAAGCAGTTGGGTAACTGAACAATTCAGAAAACAATGGCAACCAAATGACAATACATATTACCTAGGAAACCACTACAACCACAAAATGTTGGGCTGATTGCTACATCTTGAATAAGGCAAAACCAATTTTAGGTAGATTTTTGGTGGAAATTATCATTTTAACTGAAATTTTCTTCATAAATTCATGGTCATAAGTTCTACAGTTGTTTTAACTCAATTCTTACGTATGTCCGTTTTAACGTAGCAAAGTCTCCCCCTTTGACTACTTATGCACAGTATAACGGGACTCTATATATACCCTCCGTTTTGGCCTTGTTTGGTTCGTAAATGACAACTATTAACTTATTTAGCCATTTAACATTTAGAAATCTGGCTAACTCCTCCTAAGATGTATGTGATGACAGGCAACAGTGTTGCTGTTCTTTACTTCCCTCCCTGGCACCAGCAACACATGTTCGTTCTTTGTCATGTATAGAGCTATTTGTTTTAGGTCATCCTGTATTCCCCACAACTTGTTTTGCAGAGAAGCTCCTGTGGGCCAGATTGTTATTCTGTCAACAGTGAAACTGGGACAATTCTGTAGTGTGTATTCTGGTGTCTGCACTGCTCCTCAGATGCAGGCAGCAGAGTTGATAATTTTTATTTGGTATCTGTTTGCTATAGTCAGAATGTTCTATTTAGTTATGGTTATTTGGTTCCTGTAATTTACTTTGTGTCTCTGCTCTTGAACGACATTTTACCGCTTTTCATATGGTGCATGGATTCAATTGTGTAGCGTAAACCTCCTCTTTCAAGTTCTACATCTCATGGGCCAACGTTTTCTGACTCGACGGTGAGGAAGTATCTATGATACCTACCTGAACGCTGGTTTTCAGGGAGCATCCTGCAAATTAGCTTTTTTGTGTGGAATACATGAATGTATCATAATGGCAAAAATGACTTGACTACCCGCTATCTTGGTGCAACTGGAAGTCGAAAGAGTAATGAGCAGAAGTAACGGTACAGGTAAATTATGAGCCAGCATCATAGCACAGTTTCCCATAAGTACTGAGATGCCTAGTCTGTGGTTAACCATAAACCGCCTGACTAGCACCTCCTACCACACTTTTTAAGTAGTAATGGTACAATTTCTCAACCTTCCCAAAGCATGAGCCCTGGTACCTCACTTCCTGGTTTCTGAGGGAACCATAAGAGTAAATTTTGTTTCATACTATGAATAATAAATGGACTTGAAACCCAGGTGTGCTGGTTGGTGGGCAGATGACTTAACACTACACTATTGCAGTTTCCAAGGGGCATATTTCAGTGCAGATTTGATTATAGATTAATCCCTGAATAAAAAATTTCTTACAGAGAATTTCAACTAATATCCTCAAAACTTAAGAGAGTGGTATATTAGCTACTTGACGACATACTACTCTTCCACTAATGAAACTGAAATAAACTAACCTGGAGAACATATTGTTGAGGTGTAAGCACAAATCCCTGTCCTCCAATGGTAAAGGTCACATTTGGCATTTTTGGAATGTTAGCACACACAACCAGATACTGCAGGATGAAAGTGTCAAAATTTGATCTACAACTCACGGAAATTTTGAAAACAATAACATATAACAAACTGCTTATAGTTTATACCAGCAATTCTTAAACCTTTTTTCCCCCGTCGACTCTTTCTGTATAATTATGCTTCTGTTTGAATGAAACCTCAAATAAAAGCTTGTTAACTTTTTTCCAGGTTTATATTATTTTAAATTAAATATTGTGGAAATGTTTCTATGCCCTTCCTCCCACTAGAAAGATCCACTGTCCCTAATCTCCGATTTTTTATTTATGGTCACAGCAATATGCTGTGGTCTCCTGAGGGGCCTAATGGCCCAACTTGACAACCACTAGTTTGGACAAATGGCTAGGTCAGTTACTGTATAGGACTCTCAATCCATGATCCGCAAGATTTAGAATAGATAGCTAACCCATGAGTGGATGAAGTATGTTGTGGTTTCACACCTGCAAAAACTTCGGTAGGTGTGGTGTGGCAGAAAACGGAAAACATGTTGAATCAAGTTGCGAGGTGAGTAGATGCCATCTGAGCAGATCTGGTTCAAATCCTGTTTGCTGCAATGTGATTTTTTTCTGAATTAGAAGTCTAGGTCCAGGTGGTTGGAACACCATGAGAGAAGAGACTATTATTAAGAGATTGAACGAGTTCGAAATTGCTTGGGGTTACAGTAAAGGGTAAAGATTTTTTCTTCTTCTGCATTATTTCTCACATTCCTGTAGATTAGCAGGTTATAGTCCGGCAAATGGAATGCATTGTGTCATGGTTTACAGCTTTGCTGTGATGTCTATGCCTTTCAACATGAAACATCTGACTTCAGTATGCGCTTGGGTCACTTTGACCCTATATGGGATGTGACAGCCAACTCCACCCTACAACTTTCTTAGTCGCCTCTTATGACATGCATAAAAGTTAAAGAGTGTCACTATTCTTTGCCCCCCTTTCGGACCGAACAACTCATAGACAGAGAAGTAGAATGAGGAAGATATACAGTGAATGAGTTATGGGAACTATCAGTGTACATGCTCTTCCATATCTGAATTTCTTCTTCTTCTTTCATTCACTTGAAACATGTCTATATCTGTAATTCTGTCTCCTTAATAAAACTCACTGTCTTTTGTAGTTCATACAGTGTCCCATAGAGTTTTGATTCCAGTGTTGTTTCCTCTGGCCAATATGTCTGCCTCAGCGTTTCATGCTCAGAACACTCTTGAAGTATATGTTTGGCACTCTGTGCTGCCTGTCCACATGTACACATGGCCGTGTTGCCAATCTTGAACTTTGTATACATGTGACTGCGGAGTCGGTTGTGTGCTGTTCTGAGACGTAGAATTATAACTTGTTCTGATCTGTTCATATTGTGATAGTCATCTTGTGTTGGTGTTTGTGGCTTTCTTATTGACTTTATCATCTGTTTTTTCTGATGGTAGGTGATTGGTATATCTGGTTGGTCTTCGGCAGCACCTTCCTTAGCCAGTTGGTCTGCTTTTTCATTTCCTGGTATTCCACAGTGAGAGGGTATCCACTGCATGGTTACCCTATACTGGTAAGACAATTCGCTAAGTAGTTTTTTTTAAGTCTGTTAGTTTTCCAGACTGGAGAGCTTGAAGCACTGACCTTGCATCTGTCAGGAATACCACAGGCTGTAGGTCAGAGTTGGAGTTCAGCAGTTTTTTAGCTGCCACACTAATTGCCTGGATTTCTGCATCATAATTATTGCAGAATTTTCCTGTCGGTGTTCTGATTGTATCTCTAGGCTTGTGTGGATATTCTATATATACACCTGCACCTCCATTCCTCACAGCATTCTGTGCTGACCCATCTGTGTACACTCTGACCCATATATCTTGTGGATATTCCTCATCCAGGAAACTGAGGGTGATTGTCATTCGCTGCACACTGTTCTGTTCGTCCTCGCTTAGTATTCCTTTCACATGGGTCTGAATGTATATTGGCATTCCATGGCTTTCACTCCACGGGGTTTGCTCTGGTACAGACCTTAAGGGGCTGCCAACTTCAGGTAGGTCTGTAAGTTGTCTACGGAGTCGTTTAGCTTGATGGATAAAGCTGCTCCTTTTCAGTCGTCCCATTGCTAGATTTTGGAATCTTTCCTTCATTGGATGACTTGGCATACACTGAAACTTTTCTGCTTGAATTAGTACTTTTGTGTCTCTGCGTTCGCCAAGTGTTTGCATTCTTCCCATTTTCTGCATCTCTGCTATGGGTGTTGATTTCATTGCTCCCAACATTATTCTAAGTGCCTGGTTTTGCACTTTATCTAGATCTTGTAATGTGGTGTTTGATGCAGGACACCACGCAGCTGAACCATATTCCAGGTGTGGTCTTATGCCTTGCTGGTAAACTTTACTGAGTATATTCCCACTGGCTCCCCATGTGGTTCCACTTAGTTTTCTCAGGATAGCTAGCTTCCTCCTGGCTTTTGTTGTTGCTTTGTTTATGTGCTGCTTCCATGTCAGCTTATCATCAAAAGTAACTCCGAGGTATGTGGGTTGTTTGTCTTCTTTCAAGAGCTCTCCATCTATCTTGATATGACCAGCTTTTTGTTTTGGTGAGAGGGTAAAGAGTGTAGTGCTGCACTTATCTGTGTTAATGCTGACGCACCATCTATTAGCCCATAAGGTTAGGGCATCGATAGCTCTTTGTATTTGTTTAGTGGCCACTGTTGCATGTTCTTCCGTGCACCAGATCACCAGGTCGTCAGCATACATTGCCACTTTGATCCCGTGTGGTAGTTCAGCAACTAGGTCATTGATGTAAACCAAGAAAAGTGTGGGTGACAGGACTCCTCCCTGGGGGACTCCATGACGCAGTAGAACTTTCTTGCTCTTGCGACCATCTAATTGTACCCTGGCTCTTCTATTATGCAGGTATGCTTTTACCCATTTGTACATTCTTGAGCTAACCCTGCAATTTCGCAATTTCTTTAGGAGCCCTTCTTTCCAGACCTTATCAAATGCTTTCCTGAGGTCTATCCATGCTGCTAGTACCAGTTTCTTTTCTTGGAAGGCATCCTCAATCTCTTGGGAGAGGTAGGTTGCCTGATCTTCAGTAGAGTAGCACTGTCTGAAACCTGCTTGCTGTGATACCAGAAGGTTTTCACTTTCAAGGTACCACTGCATCCTAAGATTGATAATGCGTTCCATTGTTTTACATAGACAGCTTGTGAGGCTGATGGGCCTGTAGTTGGAGACTGTGTTGCCATCTTTTCCTGATTTGAGGAGTGGTATCATTATTGCTTCTCTCCACGCCTGTGGTACATTACCTGTGGACCAGCTTGTGTTAAAGATCTGCAGTAGCTTTTCTCTTGCTGCACTTCCCAGGTTTCTAATCATTTCATTGGACACTCCATCAGCTCCAGGGGACTTTTTAATTTTCAATTTGGATATTGCATGCTCCAGTTCTCTCATTGTGATTGGTGCCTCCATGACTTCAGGTATAGGTTCACCTTGTCCAATGTTTTGCTGGTTCTCTCGAACCTCCTGTTGTTTGTCTGGGCTGACTTTGACGTTATTGTCTTCTGCAAAGGAATCTGCAAAGTAATCAGCTGCATGTTTACCTGTTAAAATGTTTCTATCTTTATAAAGTGTGATCCTGGTATTTCTCCCTGTACCTTCATCATTTAGTTGTTTTACAAGTTTCCATAATTTCCTAGTATCTCTTTCTAGGTTCAGCGACTCTGTTATTTCTTTCCAGCTGCTCCTTCTGGCTTGTAACTTGGCTCTTTGAAATTTAGCCTTTGTTTGCTGATATTTGTTGTGATGTTCTTGGCTAGGTCTGTTCTCGGCCTGCTTTCTAGATGTTTCCATCTCATTTTGCAGCTTTTCCAGTTCATCATTCCAGTAGGGTTTGTAGTTTTTGCGTGCCCCCCTGGGTATGGTTTTACTAGCAGCATGTAGTATACATCTATTAAATTCACTCACTGCTCTATTGATGTCTTTGTCCAAGTTCATGTCCTTAGCTAGAACACTGGTTAAATGCTGGTACATTTTCCAGTCTGCCCTCTTATAGTTCCACCTAGTGAGCGTGCTGCTGTCCTTGGTATATTCATTGTGAATTTCCAGAAATACTGGTCTGTGGTCACTACCCCCAAGCTGCTTTCCAACGACACGTGTGATGTTCCATTCCAGGCCTGGTGAGTAGAATGCCAGGTCTGGTGTAGAGGTGGTGTGCCATGCTCTCGAGTAGAAGGTTGGTGAGTCTGCTGGCTGGTTAATAAGAATGAGATTATTTTCATCCTGCCAGCTCTCAAGTTCCTCACCTCTCTTGTCGATATGATCGTAGCCCCAGCTCTGAGAGTGGCTGTTGAAGTCACCACACACCATAAGCCTTTCTTTGTCTGGAATTGTGTCTAGTGCCAATGGTTTATCATTTGGGCAGTAGTAGTTCAGGAGATGGAATTCTGCACTGTCTGTTTTTAGGTGGAGCATCTGGTATTCTGCCCCGTCCATGTATACTTCCAGCTGACATGCGCTGATATTGTTTTCAACTAGTGTCAGAATTCCACCCTTTCGCCTGTCTTTTCGGTCAGATCGGTAGCACTGGTAGCCTCTGATTTTGAAGGCTATGTCGCTGCTGAGATGTGTTTCTTGGATACAGCATATATTTACTTGTTCTTCACTGAGGACATTTTCAAGTTCCAATTTTTTGCTGTATCCATCTCTTTTACTGTTGACACCCTCAGCATTCCAGTGCATTATTTTTATTGGTCGTTTGTTTGTTTGGCCAGTAGCTCTATTCCCTTGCCTCCTGGCTCCTCGGGGCAATTGAGAAGGACTTCCAGTAACTGAGGTTGGGCCCTTTCGAGGTATAGGGCCCGGCACCGTCCCTGCCTGAACGTCCGCCACAGGGCAGGCACCATAACGTTTATTAGATGCAGACATGTTTCCATTGTGTTTTATGCGTGGCAACCTGATTATCTGTGCGCCTTTTGGCTGGTTGCCTCCGTCTTCAGCACTCTGCTTACTTGGGCCGGACTATGGTCCTGCTCGAGTGGGAGTGCCCGACCAGTCTTAGTTTCCAGCCTCTGATGGCTGAACTAAGCCCCATCACCACTTCAAGGTTCTGGCCTCGATGGGGCCATATCTGATAAAAGAGATTAAACTCCTACGGTGATGCACATCAGTCTTCTTCTTCAGCGTTCATTCTCGAACTCTCGTGGATTTCTCTTGTAACAGGACAATAGTTCTACAAGATTTCCAGTTGGATGTATTCCAGAGAATGGAAATACACCGTCTGTGTGTTATTTGTGTCAATGGCCCGACACATCCGTCTTCGCAGCTGCCATCAGTCTATTCAGAAAACCACTAAACCACAAATGATCCAGAAAAACCCCACATCCACTTTTGTTTTATGTGATGTGTTCTGGTAACAGGCTATATGCTGAAGTATGGCAAAGTGAATTGGGGCTGAAGAGGAAAGGCAAAATGGGACCCTTGTATGCCATGATGAAAATTACTCTGATACGTGTGAATACCAGAAAGGTACTTATTTGGTAAGGAAAGGGTAGCATATAACCGTGACCTTCATTATAACAGGCCAGAGTGCTCACTAACTTTACATCACTGAAGAATGCCAATCTGACTACTGCTGTACTTTTCATTGGCCGGCAAAACAAAGCATAAATAAATGAAATAAACAATCTTAACACATTTCTTCCGTATCTGCTTATCTTAATCCATTGCTTTGATTTCTTTCCATCATGCCGAAATCGGATGTGCTAGGCCTACAAGGCGCATAACGGTGGCACAACGTAATCACGCTCCTGACGGAAATCGCACGGATATCCATGATGGTTACAATGGAGCGAACGCAAAACAAACAAACATTTCTTTCCATGTTTTACCATTTTGAATGTGTCATTCTTTCCTCTATGAATGTTATCTTCCTCTTTCCATGCCGGTTATTTTGCAGTTTCCTTCTTTCTTTGTTGGTTATCTTTCTCTTTCCTTCTTTTCCATGTGGGTTATATTTTTCTTTCCCTCTTTTTCCTGTGGGATGTCTTTCTCATTCCTTTTTTTCCTTGTGCGCCGTCTTTCTCTTTCCTTCTTTCCATGTGGGCTGTTGTTTGCTATCCTTCTTTCCCAGTGGGCTGCCTCTCTCTTTCCTTCTTTCCCTGTGGGCTGTATCTTTCCTTCTCCTTGTGGACCATCTTTCTCTTTCCCTGTAGGTTGTCTTGGTCTTTCCCCATGTGCTGTCTTTCACTTTCCTCCTTTCCCTGTAGATTTCATAATACCTCTGCTTGTTCTAGGTAAACATAAAAAATGAGCTACACAAATCAACCCACCTCTCCTTCTACAAACTTGATAGCTCCAATCTGAGCATTCAACTTTTCTATCTCACTGCTGGGTCCAGCGAGCAACGAGGTGCCAGTATCAGCTATGGCCCTGCAGCCTCCATTGCAATATGTTGTAGTACTAAGTCAAACTGAGAAAACAAACAAAACAAATGGAATTATATGGAACATCAGGGTTTCTCAATATTTTAAACTGTGTACACCACATCTAAGCACAGATTCTCAACTTTTTTGTGTCTGGACCCAATTTTATAAAAGGAAAGTCTGTGGCTATGTTGATAACGACAAAAATGTCCAGCAAGTGTGATTTTGGTTAGCTTTGAGGTTGGTGACTTGGGAACCAGATCTCTCTTTCTCTCTCTCTCTCTCTCTCTCGTGGCAGGGCTACTAGCAGTATGGTTACAGAGAAATAAAGTATACTAACCATAACCCAAATAGTTTATTCTACAACTAATACAGCCTAATCATAACCCAAAACCATAATAAATCCATCTAAAAAAATACTCAAAAAACAACCCTATCCTAAAATCAAGATCTTTCCACACTCGTCTGCATCTCCAAAGGTAGAAACTGCTGGAGGACTACGTGCTGACATATATGTCATTAATGTAAGACTATGTGATGACACATGATATTGTGATTGATGGAAGACTACGTGCTGACATGATATTGTGATTGATGGAAGACTACGTGCTGACATATGATATTGTGACTGATGTAAGACTAGGTGCTGACATATGATATTGTGATTGATGGAAGACTACGTGCTGACATATGATATTGTGATTGATGGAAGACTGTGTGCTGACATATGACATTGTGATTGATGTAAGACTAGGTGTTGACATATATTGCGATATGAAAGTAATGAATATGTTTGAAAACGTGAGACACGTACCTCCACACCCAGCAAAGACATCCAGTGTTCGCAGCTGATGTACTGAAAAATATTTCACAGCATTCTCCTGTTCTAACTCATCTTTACTAGACTTCCCTTTGCCCTTGCCTTTTCCTTTACCGTACAATAGAAGAAAAGAGAATAATGTTAACAATAACTATGTTTGCTTATTGCGACCATGAGAAATTATGACAATATCTTTCTTAATCTTGATGATGAGTAGTCTTTTGCATTCGTTTCCAAGCTCCCACAGATTAGCAGGATGTAGTCCGGAGATTGAAGAACGTTGTATTATGTTTTGCAGCTTATGACGATTAGTTGAGTTTGGTTATCAGCTAGAGACTGGCATTTCTGCTCTCATCCTTTCTTTCGCTAATAGGTAATCAAATCTTTTCAATCACTGAATTACCACTGCTCTTCTGCGTTCATTCTCAAACTCCTGCAGATTAGCAGGGTGCAGTCCTGAGAACAAAGTTTTGTGTCAACCCACCTTTCGACCATATCTGCACCTTTCGACCTGACACACCGGCTTGAGTATGGTTTCTGGGTTACTTTGACCCTATGTAGTATAGGACAGTCAAATCCACTCCATAACTTCCTTAGTTGTCTTATGACATGCATGGAAGATAAATAGTGTTGCTATTCTTTGCTCCCCTTTTGGGCACAGGAACACACAGGAGCACCACTTCTCCAATCTTTCCATTCAGTGAATTACCACTGATCCAATCATTGAATACCACTGATCCAATCATTGAATTACCAGTGATCCGATCATTGAATTACCACTGATCAAATAATTGAATTACCAGTGATCCAATCATTGAATGACCAGTGATCCAATCATTGAATTACCAGTGATCCAATCATTGAATGACCACCGATCCAATCATTGAATTACCACAGATCCAATCATTGAATTACCACAGATCCAATCATTGAATGACCAGTGATCCAATCATTGAATGACCACCGATACAATCATTGAATGACCACAGATCCAATCATTAAATTACCACAGATCCAATCATTAAATTACCACAGATCCAATCATTGAATGACCACAGATCCAATCATTGAATGACCACAGATCCAATCATTGAATGACCACAGGTCCAATCATTGAATGACCACAGATCCGATCATTGAATTACCACAAATCCGATCATTGAATTACCAGTGATCCGATCATTGAATTACCAGTGATCCAATCATTGAATTGCCACCTTTACAATCATTGAATGACCAGTGATCCAATCATTGAATTACCACAGATCCAATCATTGAATGACCACTGATCCAATCATTGAATTACCACAGATCCAATCATTGAATTACCACAGATCCAATCATTGAATGACCACAGATACAATCATTGAATGACCACAGATCCAATCATTGAATTACCACAGATCCAATCATTGAATGACCACAAATCAAATCATTGAATTACCACAGATCCAATCATTGAATTACCAAAGATCCAATCATCGAATTACCACTGATCCAATCATTGAATTACCACAGATCCAATCATTGAATTACCAGTGATCCAATTATTGAATTACCACCGATCCAATCATTGAATTACCAGTGATCCAATCATTATAGTCTAAGGATGTACACGGCGATTATGATAATTTATTTTGCTGGAATCAGTCTTAAACTCTTTCAGGTCACCTCTCAACTTTCTCACATATTCTGTATCCATTGATGGACTCTTCTATATAGAATCAGACAGACGCAACTTTAAACAAGTTAATGAAGTTTTGTTAATCACTGGTAACGTACATAATAAAACACAAACTGACAATTTGAATCAATAAAAGATCTTTATACAAAAACACATTCACAACATAATATGACGAGCAAGGAACTGATGTTCAAAATAACATCAATTTCAATGGTGCCGCTCTAACTTATATTATGTTATTAATGTGTTCTTGATGAAGGCCTTTTTGTCAAAATGTTGATTTATGTGTTATTATGTGTGTTACTAGTCATTGTGTAACTAACTTATGTGTGTTACTAACAAAACTTCATTGCCCTGTTCCAAGTTTTTTTTCCTTTCTGGATTTCAGTTTTGCTGCAGTTTGTACATATGTAGAATCTGTTCGGTAAACATCCCCGGGTTTATAAAAAAAATGTTCTCATATCAGCACTTGGTCTTCTGTTTCTGGAGTTAGTAAGATTCACAAGATGTCAGAAGTAAATCTGACAAAATAGAAACACATGGACTGTAGTAATCCAGGGTTAACAAGCAGTATAAATAGAAATAAGCCAAATGAAAAATTTTACCCGCATGTTGCCAAGGTCTGAAAGGGGAGCTAAGAATAGCAATACTTTTTCTGTCATGAGTAAGAGTTGGAGCTTTTGGGAGTTGGTTGTCCCATCCCATATGGGGTTAAAGTGACCCAAAAACCATGCTGAAATTGGATGTGCCAGACCCAAAAGGTACAAATATCGCAGCAAAGCTCTAAACCATGATGCAACACACTCCTTTCTCCAGATTACAGCCTGCTGACCTGAAGGAGTTTGAGAACGAACACAGAAGAAGATATGAAAGATAAAATCTGACAAAATTTAATTTAATATGAAGAATTTTAGAGCATCTCACCTTCCCAGTATTGCCCATGAGCCGAGCCTTTGCTGGAGGTTCATCAAATTGCTGAGTGTCTGCACTGTAAGACTCCGCAAAATAGAAGCGGTCAGTCCATCCAATGAAGTAACTGTCAACATCTTCTGTCAAGTTCTCTCTGTAAACAACTGTACATTTTCCACGGATATGCGAGAAACCCAGAGTGGTCTCCTCATCACTCCAAAACAAGGCATTGAGGTCGGTGTGATAGACAGACTGTGACCCCTTATGTATGTTCTCAATTCTGAGGAACAAATGATTACACATTTATTAGAAAGTTAAAAAGAAATATAGTGATGAATTTCCCTATAAACATTCTTATAATATTATGTGTATAATTTCTACCTAAGGATCTATTCAGTCAAAAAAAATACCCACTCTTATAATTATGCGTAAAGTTGCTACCAGGTCTGTGTAGGATCTATTCAGTAAAAAAAAACACCCACTCTTATTATTATGCGTAAAGTTGCTACCAGGTCTGTGTAGGATCTATTCAGTAAAGAAAAATACCCACTCTTATAATTATGTGTAAAGTTGCTACCAGGTCTGTGTAGGATCTATTCAGTAAAAAAAAATACCCACTCTTATAATTATGCGTAAAGTTGCTACCAGGTCTGTGTAGGATCTATTCAGTAAAAAAAAATTCCCACTCTTATAATTATGCGTAAAGTTGCTACCAGGTCTGTGTAGGATCTATTCAGTAAAAAAAAATACCCACTCCTATAATTATGTGTAAAGTTGCTACCAGGTATGTGTAGGATCTATTCAGTAAAAAAAAAAACACCCACTCTTATAATTATGCGTAAAGTTGCTACCAGGTCTGTGTAGGATCTATTCAGTAAAAAAAAATACCCACTCTTATAATTATGTGTAAAGTTGCTACCTGAAGGATCTATTCAGTCAAAAAAAACACCCACTCTTAGTTGTTTACTCTAAGTCAGAAGTGAGTAAGCATAAACTGGTTCCAGTTTAGGAGTTGCTTTGTTAAAAAGAAACCAGTGTGTTCTTTTCACAAGAAGAAAATCTCTCTATTAGTGGTTTGTTATTGGATGGAATTTTTGTCTGGTAGGACACCGGAGACCTACATGGGAACCTGTGTCATATCATCATCAAGTGTCATGCAGACTGACGTAGGTGATCACAGATCTCCACAACTGTTTATATTCAGTATAACTTATCAGGATAGTAGTTGTTTTTTTGCCACTCCACGATATCAAATGAATATTTTCTCTGTCAGTCTATCTGACCTTCTATCATGCCTGTTGTTACTTTTCTCCAGACCTCCCTGTCTCATAATGTGACCACAATAAACAAATATTGTCTTTTTCTATTATTAAATAACCCCTAATCTCACATTTAGAACATCCTCGTTAGTTTTTCTAGCTGTCCAAATTACTCTCGGCATTCCATATTCTCTGTTGTCTCCAATGTTGCCACTATCCTGTTTATTTATTTGCCATATAAATTCTCATATAAATAACACCACATAAAAAAACTGACCTGTAAAACTTATTGATCTTCACCTTGACCTCAGAAAGTTCAGGTTGTTTTCCTGAGACTTTTTTGGTAAAGATTTCCATAATCCTGGCAACACGAAAAGGTTCCGGGCACTTGTCATTTGACCCTTTCACGTATTCCGACTTGCGATAGGCCTCTGGGTAAACATCTTCATCAACCTGCATCAACAATTTCAGAAAATAAATCCATATTTCAACAAATTAGAAAATAATTTAGAAAATAAAACCCTATTTCATCAAATTTGAAACAATTTCAGAAAATAAAACCATATTTCATCAAATTTGAAACAATTTCAGAAAATAAAACCATATTTCATCAAAGTTGCAATTTTTAAAATGTGCTTAATAAGCAGAAAAGTGATTTCAATGAGATGAGGAAAATATTAACATCTAAACAAATTACAAACAAGCTAAAAATGAGAATTATAAAGTGTTACATCTATTCTATATTAATGTATGGCTCAAAAACATGGACAATGAACAATTAGAAGACAGAATTAATGTCTTTGAGATGTAGATATGTAGAAGAATAAGGAAAACACTTTCTGCCTGATACATGGCTTCTGGGTCACTTTGACCTTATATGGGATAGCCAACATTACCTCAAAACTTCCTTAGTTGCCTGTTATAACATGCTTGGCAAGCAATAGTGTAGCTATTCTTTGCTCCGTTCTCAGACCCTGGCTATGCACTGACAACTCCCTTTTCAAAGTCACTAAAATTAAGAATGTAATGTGGGTCCAAATAGCTGATATTAGAGGCAGGATTTATCAGCAGTTAGTGGGTGTAAATAGCTGGTATTAGAGATAAAGAGGCCTACAGAGATAGTGTTAATAACAATTTATTGTATCTACCAGTAAATGCCTGGACTTACTTTGGACTGTGATTTTCTTGCAGTTGAGATCTTCTCGTGTACTATCTTGAACTGATACGCCGCCGGATCAATGTAACAACAATCACCTATAGAATATTCTAGACCATTGGTTCTGACACTTGTGTAATACAGACAGCTGGATGATCCACCGTCTGCCTGCAACAAACAGAATAATTAAAATAGATGCTAAGATGTCAACAACGCAAAATTGGTTATGAACTGACGTCACCGCATTTAATGCATGCATGTGCTCAGTATCCCTGGCAAATGACTTAGGGTATGTATGCTTCTGGTTCTAACCCCTCACGGAATAAACACACTCCTGACTCTGCCTATGTTTGTTTGTTTTGTTTGTCAATAACCCCAGGAATTGCGAGCAATTAGCTCTCACTTCCTATGTGCAGTGGGGTGGTTTTTTAGCTTTCTTTCATACCCAGGAGACTTAAGCTTTCGGCTTAATACAAGTGCCTATTGAAGGAGCCTAGAGGGGTATATGTCACTAGACGAGCTGATAATTTGCCTGGGTCACCCAACATGCATCTTTCTTCTGACTAGGCACTTCGCAACCAGCGAGTTATCCCTTGTGTAGGAAGACCATTCCATTACCTCCCTTTGTGTCCCTAGGCCTAGACCTAGATTTCTGTTTGAGTCGTGTTGGACAATGTGACAGTTGAATTGACTCAGGGTTGATATACCTTCCTAGACAAGGTGCTACTTTGCCAAAAAACTTCAGAATCTGGGATTTGGCCTGTTAATTTCTCACACACTTGCCTCGTCTACATATGATGACTTTCTAATCCATATTTTGGTTATCTGTTACCCCTAGGTCTGCATGAGAGCAATGATAAGCCCTTTGTACTGGTTTCCCAGTACATTTCCCTCCATTCCTTTCAACAAATGTGTTGCCATTATCCGATTTCTGCTGAATAAATATACTTTCAGTCATTTCGTTCACCGAAGTAGAACACCATCTGTAAACAGTACCATTCATAGCACTTAACTCTGTAGCTCAAATGCTAATCACCAGTAATCTTTGATAAAAATTCACTTTGTAAAGAACATGTCATAGTCAGATTTAAAACTGCAACCTAAAGTAAACGTAAAAGTAACATGAGTTATGAACCAGCAACATAGGACGGGGCTTCCCATAAGTGCTCAGCAGGCTAATCATTGGTTGATCAGAAACCACCTGACTAGCATCACCTACCACACTTGCTCAGTAGCGATGGTGCCATTTCTCGATCTCCCCAGAGCATTAGTCCTGGTACCCTATTTCCTGGTGGCTAGGTGAACCACAGGAGTAATCTTTAACAATGTTAGACAATGAGTGATTAGACACAAAGAGACTGTTCATGCTCCCATAGAATAATAGAAACGGGAGTGACAAAGGGAGAGGGAAGATAGTACATCCTCGCTGACAACAACAAACTGACTGGTACGCAGCATATACGCCCTTAGATGGATGATCCCGCTGAAGATGGATGTGTCAGGTTACTGACGCAAATAATTCTTAAAGTTGATGGGAATTGAATTTCCTACTTGAATTTACTTGTGATGCAAATAAAACGGTGACACAGCGCATTACCATTCTCTGGACTACATCCTGCTGGAAATCTAATAGAGCCATGGTCCTGCTAGAGGAGAGAACCAGCGGGAGTTTGAGAATGAACGATGACAAAGAAGTACATTGATGATTGAACCAGCAATCTAAGCCTTTATGGGAATGTCCCCACATGCATGATGTTGGTTCCTAATCTTCTTCTTCTGCGTTCATTCTCAAACTCCAACTGGATCTAGCTGGATCATGGTCTTGCTAGATTTCCAGCAGGATGTAGTCCAGAAAATGGAAATGAGTTGTGTCGTCGTTATATTTGCGCCACTGGCCTGACACATCCATCTTCGGCGGGGGTTCCTAATCAAGAATGAAGTATTAAACCACAGTTTACAAATAAATGTATTCAAGAATACTAAAATCATAATGAGATTATAAACAAATAATGCTTGCTTATAGAGCCTAATCTACATTTAGTTTATTTTTAAACTTTACTTTTTGTTATGTCGGAAAAGGTCAAATTATCCACTACTTACTCAAGTAACTTCCCCTAGGACTGTCTCCTCTAGCAATCTCTTCTCCAACCTCTGACAGCTAATGCAGCAATTCTGGTTCTCACTGTCCGAAAGAACATCTATATCAGGAGGATCCTCAAACCTGCCAAAATTGGGTTCATAAAACTTCTGAAAATAGAATGTCTTGCCATCATCCTCAGAAATGACATTGTCTTCATCTGGGTTGTCAATGCCACCTTTCATATTCCAGTCTTCAGGAACAACTTTCTGGATGACCTAGAACAGAAGAATAATGTATTTTTATAGAAAGTAACCAAAACAAAGTTTATTCATTGTTTTCACACTCTTCTTGGTTACATGGATGCAGTCCTTTCAGCTTGACACATTAGACCTCGGCATAGCTTACACTTGGCACATTAGACCTCAGCATAGCTTACATCTTGGCACATTAGACCTCAGCATAGCTTACAGTTTGACACATTAGACCTCGGTATAGCTTACAGCTTGGCACATTAGACCTCAGCATAGCTTACAGCTTGGCACATTAGACCTCAGCATAGCTTACAGTTTGACACATTAGACCTCAGCATAGCTTACAGCTTGGTACATTAGACCTCAGCATAGCTTACAGTTTGACACATTGGACCTCGGCATAGCTTACACTTGGCACATTAGACCTCAGCATAGCTTACAGCTTGGCACATTAGACCTCAGCATACCACTGAAGACGGATGTGTCGCACCATTGGCGCAAATGACGACAACGCATTTCCATTTTCTGGACATGCTGTTGGAAATTTAGTTGGACCATTGTCCTGCTACAAGAGAGATCCAGTGGGAGTTTGAGAATGAACTCTGAAGAAGAAGACCTCAGCCCAGTTTTTGGATCTCTTTGAGATATAGAATGGCACAATCCAATCTCAACTCTTCTCTTCCCATGGTAGGTCAAGGTGACCCAAAAATCAAGATTAAGTCGAATGTGTTACGATGAAAGGTGCAGATATCGCAGCTGAACTATAAACTGTACCATAATGCATTCCATTCTAGTTTGCAGCTAGAAGAATGAGACTTGTAACTTAAGCATGGTAATTTGGTGCTAGGGGTTCCCATCCTTGAACAGACTTCCCTTTTGCAACCTGAAAATCATGCCATAACATATTCTGTTCTCCAGGCTATATTCTGCTAACATGGAGGAGGTTGCTCTAACATGCAGGAGGTTGCGAATGAATGCTGAAAATCACTGAACACACGAGAAGACTGAATCATAATTCCTACAGTTGCCAAGACAAAACAAACCATACCTGCACTTTGCTGTGTACTGCAACAAGCTCATTGTCATCGCACTCGTCGACAAAAAGTAGCTCCAGACGATCAGATGCCTCTCCTAAGACAGTTTCACATCCTCTGTAGTACCAGTGGACATGTGCCTGCTTGCAGCCACCTTCTTCAAACAGGTACTGAACTTGATCAATGTAGAACGGCTGAGTTGGGTCTGCAGGTGAGATGGAGACATAGTCTCCCTTGGTTATCTGGTGAAAGACAAGATTACATAAACATTTTTTCAAAGGTAACATTCCATATCACTGAGGCATTTTAGGGAATTTTACGTTGTGCCCACATTTTTGCCCGTAAATTGCGTACATAGGGATGTGGTCAGAATCATGCTTGGCGTTTCTTTCCCAGAAAATCTGGTACCCATTTCCTTAGGCTGGGTTGATCTAGAAGTTATTTGTGGTTTAAAATTAGGACTATTCCAGTTATACTAGAAAATCTTGACAATCAATAAAAGGTAATACTGTAGTAAAACTGTATGAAAATAGTACTTACAAAACAGGTGATGTTTTACTGCACGACGATTAACACACTTTCATTATCTGAAGCTCACATGAAATAATACACACAAAACAAGCTAAAATCATACAAATAACAATACACATGACATAATTATTGTTATTTATAACAAGTAATCATAATGCACAATGCATTTAAAACAGCAGCACGACTTGCCCGGAAGTTACAGCAACAACAACATACATCTGCACTTTTGAGAAGTCAGATTGCCACTGGTCAACCAACAACAAAGAAACAAAAAGTTTACCAACATGTCAATGATGCTATTAAAACAATGGTTGAACTGGTAAGATCCAGAAGAGCCTATCAACTTCTTGAAAAATAGCACGTGTTTTGAACATGAATGTTGTGTAGAACTTAATTTCATGTCTATCATTTATGAGACAATTCATATCATTTGAAGATTTTATTATAATTATTTACTAGCTATATTGTTCATTAGTGTTTATTACAGTTTGTATGAAATATTTTATATATTACCTTTGTATTTTGTCTTGGGGATATTTTGCCTGGGAATATTTATCTTGGAATATTTTGTCTGTGATATTTTGTCTTGGGTATATTTTGTCTGAGAATATTTGTCTGGAATATTTTATCATGGGTAACTAGACAAAATATTCCCAGGACAAAATATTCCAGACACATTTTCATACGTATTTGAATCAAAGTAGAAGTTGACTCCTTTTTTTTCCTCCAGATTGTCCCATAATTCCCAGATTTTTTTTTCCAGATTGTCCCATAATTCCCAGATTTTTTCCCCAGATTGTTGCATAAAGTGGATCCTCCTGTATTCTGCCATCTTTCATCCTCTTAGATTGTCCCAGCCATCTGAGTCTATGCAAACTGAGCATAGAAAATACTGCGGTATTGCCTGTTCGTTTCAATGCATCTGTGTTAGTAATGTTCTCCTGCCACCGAACAAAGAACAGTATTCTGATAGGGATTCCTTCCAGTTTCCATTTTTATAACTGGACGCTAAGAATGTCATTGGTTATTTTCTTACCATGCTACAGTCACGGCTACATTATTTCACATCATGTGAAAACTTCAGATCTCCTCCATATAGTTTGTGAAAACTTCAGATCTCCTCCATATAGTTTGTGAAAACTTCAGATCTCCTCCATATAGTTTGTGAAAACTTCAGATCTCCTCCATATAGTTTGTGAAATCTTCAGATCTCCTCCATATAGTTTTTGGTATTCTAATGTTTCATTTACTTTCAGATATTCTTTTTAGACTAGTTCTTGTGAGAGAACTAGTTTCCATGTTAACAAATCTACAATCATGGTTGGAGACAGCTCTCAGCTAGAACATGCAAACATCCCTCCACAGACAAGAGAGAGAGAGAGAGAGAGAGAGAGAGAGAGAGAGAGAGACTAAGACATCTCAGATTAGATCACATCTACGACATAAATGATTTTCTGACTGACCTCGACGTCATTAATCCTGGCTGCTGTATAATATTTCCTCTTGTTTTCTTCATGTGTTGGTAGACCAGGCCAAACTACTTTGGTCTTGACATTTGTAGCAGATTTATGTTTAGTCACTGCCACCAAGTTTTTGCTTTCTTGATCCTCTTTTTCAATTTCTGATTCCTCTTCAACATCATCTTCTTCTGCCGTCTTAATGGCCATATTTGGACACCTAAATGGAAAATACAAAAAATAAAAAGTATGTGAACTTTAACGTCAAGGCAAATGTGAACAAGTGATAAAGTTTGTTAATGTTTTTTTTTTCCTTTATATTCCTAACAATCAATATTCTTCTTGTACATATCACGGCGTCTGCTATGGCAAAGCGGCCTTTATTTTCACAGTCCATAGAAAACCTCCCTGCACTCCATCACAGGAAAACATGTAGTAAGGAAATTTTTTTATATTCCTAACAATATTTTATTTTATTTTCAAAAGTATCTTCTGCATTAATCTTCTTTTGCATTAATTCTCCTGCAGATTAGCAGGATGTAGTCCTGAGAACATAATGTGGTGTCATGGTTTACAGCTTTGCTGCGATATATGTGCCTTTTTGATCTGACACATCCGATTTCAGCATGGCTTCTGGTTCACTGGCTCTACGTAGGATGAGACACGCACACTCCACCCCAAAACCTTCTTAGTCACCACTTACAACATTCATGTAGGTACAGTGTTGCTATTCTTTTCCTCCTTCCGGAACCCAATAACACAAAGACAACTCAAAATTAAATTTAATACCATTCTTCCTCTCTCTGTGCAAGAGAGGATATCTGGTGGCATAGTGGTTAAGCCATTTGCAGTAAGTGCCATGGGTTTGATATCCTGCGACATCTTCATTGCAAGTGCATTTGGGGGGGGGGGGGGGGGGGAAAGAGAGAATCCATGGATATTATCGCTTGAAGGTATGAGGTTATGTGTTATATGTGGTACTCTCAGCAGCTGGCATGCTGGTGCCGAGATGGGCGGAGTATATATGAGGTAACCGTAGCCATTTTTTCTTACCAACAGATAATCATCTATTCTGTCTCCAAGAGTATAGCTAACATCGTTTTTCTCTATCCAACTACCCAATGGTATCATTTAGACTTTTCTTTCTCACTTAAGGCAAGTATACGAGGGGTGGATGAAAAGTTGTGCACTTTACTAAGTAATCGTAAAGACGGGCAGACTTGCTGTGTATCATTCTAAAGACACACTACTAGTTGACAATTCCCGCACGTGCATAGCTCGAATGCTGCGGTGCGTGAAAAGAGAAATTAGCGGAAAACTAGTTCAGTTGTGTATGAAACTGTGTCACGGATAAAACAGGGCCTTGTTGTGTAATCTTCTTCTTCTTCAGCGTACATTCTCAAACTCCTGCTGAATTCTCTTGTAGCAGGACATGTCCTCTAAATTTCCAGCAGAATGTAGTCCAGTGAATGGAAATACGTTGTGTCACCGTTTTATTTGCGCCAATGGCCCGACACATCCGTCTTCGGCGGATTGTGTAATCAAATTCCTGCACTTGTAGCAGGGTAAATCTGCACAACAAATTCATGATGAGATCGTGTTTCTCATTTATAAGGATGTCACTGTAAAGCGTTGAAAAAAATCACTTTGAAACGCTAGCGGTCAAGATGAGCCAAGGAGCGGCAGGCTGTCCATTGCAGATCCATCAATCTATCTCTTTGCAACAGAATTATTTTAAATAGTCACAAATAAACACATTTACCTGCGTTCCTTACAAGCTTGTTTGGCTCGGCCTGAGCCCCCAAAGTTGAGGTTTAAGTATGTTGATTATCATCGTTGGACACTGAACATATCGATAGGTGCTGAGATCTCCGTTTCAGTAAATCTCTCAGGGTATAATGACTGATAGTTTAGTCTTCAATATCTACCATCCGATAAGCTGAAATACCCAATCTGTTATTTAAAAGCATAAACACAATGAAATGTTTATGGCCAAATTGTTGGTTACAAAATGGCCAAAATTGTTGGTTACAAAATGGCCAAATTGTTGGTTACAAAATGGCCAAAATTGTTGGTTACAAAATGGCCAAAATTGTTGGTTTCAAAATGGCCAAAATTGTGCATAAACTAATACAAACATGCTGAATTTTTTAGCATGACGGATTTTATGATCATGACATTTTATGATTTTATGCAATGCTGAATTATTTAGTTTGAATTTTAAAGAATGCTACCGTTTTATAAATTTAATACCTCTCTCAAATTATCAATATTCATTAATTTCACTATTGTCAATCCCCAGGTGGTGGAGTTGTTGTAGCTTCCATAGACCACAATCTAGGATACCTCACATGTCACAGACTGTCTGCGAGCATGCCTGTATACTCAGTGACTCCATGAACATGATTATGAAAGTTCAGGAGGGGTACGTTCGAGAACAGTGGCTGGATGCAGTGAAGATTCCTGTGTGCGTACAGTGACTTTTATTTTTGTGCTGGGACATGCGGGAGTCCGGGGTAATGAGAAAGCAGATAGGTTGGCCTCCCACGCTGCTTCTACGGCTGTTGGTGGAGTGATGGATCGGGCAGACATTTTGAATACCATATGGGAAAATGCACGAACAAATGACTACAAGTGACGATGACTCTTGTTCCATGATTAGAATAAAGGAACTTGGTTTGAAAAGTGGGGTCGCTAGAAAGGAGAATTTGCATGGGTGAAAAAGAATGATGGTCAACCAACGACATACTAGGACTGTCAGTCAACGTGTAGTGGCGGATACACTCAAGGAAAGATCTGAGCACCTATGGACTTGTCCGGAGTGCAATGACGATGATTCAATAACTAACATATGCCACAATCAAGCCTACCTCACATATACCACTGTCAAGTCTACCTCACATATCCCACAATCAAGCCTACCTCACATATGCCACAATCAAGCCTACCTCACATATGCCACAATCTAGCATACCTCACATATACCACAATCAAGCCTACCTTACATATGCCACAATCAAGCCTACCTCACATATGCCACAATCAAGTCTACCTCACATATGCCACAATTAAACCTACCTCACATATGCCACAATCTAGCCTACCTCACATATGCCACAATCAAGCCTACCTCATATATGCCACAATCAAGCCTACCTCACATATACCACAATCTAGCCTACCTCACATATGCCACAATCAAGCCTACCTCACATATGCCACAATCAAGCCTACCTCACATATACCACAATCATAGCCTACCTTACATATGCCAAATAAACCCTACCTCACATATGCCACAACGCTGTCTCTTAGTCTTGGAAGTCTCATCAATCTGACCTTGGAAAATGGAGTCAAAGATTCTTCGGACAAGAGGAGTCACAGTGGCTTTTGTGTCCTTGGGTTTTTCTTTTTTAGCCTTTACTCTGGCCACCTCTTTTCTCAACTGCCTCCTGAGAACGAGAGTGACTCCATTACATAAATATTTATATTAGAAAAATTACAGGAAGGGCATAAAACAGAAAATGAAGTCTTTATATTGTAAAAGTTCTTCTTCTGCGTTCGTTCTCAAACAACTCCTGCAGATTAGCAGGATGTAGTCCGCAGAACGGAATGCGTTGTGTCATGGTTTACAGCATTGCTGCGATATCTGCGCCTTTTGGCCTGACACATCCAACTTAAGCATGGCTTTGGGTTACTGTACTGACCATATATGGGATGGGACAGCCAACCCCATCCCATAACCTCCTTAGTCGCCTTTTACGACATGCGTGGAAGGTAAACAGTGTTGCTATTCTTTGTTCCCCTATCGGGAACATGCATATTTAGTATCTCACTGACTCTCGAGACACATTTACACACACGGCTCGAGTGAGTGTGCTATATAAACATTTATCAGTTATAAATGCTGCTAGTGAAATAATATAACGCTGCCAAAGTCGTACATGCTGAGCAACTGAAGCAAATAAAATTTATGACATAACGCATCTGTTCTCTGGACATCCTTCTGGAAATCTAGTCTGACCATTTTCCTGCTAAAAGGGAGATCCAGCGGGGATTCCGTAGTCGTAACCTTCGATAACAGTTACCATGTTGTTTCGACATGCCGACGTTGTGCTTGGACTAGGACGGGCACAGTGTAGGTGAGCAGAACAAAGAAACCTGTCGCAGGGGCCTGAGTTGTGCCTTGATGTCGACGTCAGTTTCGGCGGCATAAGACTCAAAACACCATCAAATCGGATAGCTGCTGGAATAGAGGGAGTGCACTTATGGGAATGCCCCACGTGCTGTGAGGCCAGTTTCTAATCAAGAAGATCCAGTAGGGAGTTAGAAAGCGAAAAAACAAATGATACAACACCAGCTGACTGCGAAGATATTTATTGTGCTTCACACACCTTTTACCCAAAGTAACGCCAGCCAGTTTGATTAGCGCCCTCATGCATGGTGTAGTAATGAGCAGAGACTCATCCTCCTCTGCTGCATCATCAAAACTCTGGACTTGGTCCACCACAAACTGGGCATGTCGGAGCACGCTATCTTCTGATAAACTTGTCAGCCCAGCTGGAGGTATGGTAGTCTGAGGAACATAAAGTTATGCCATGTGTAAATATAGAAACTAGAATATTTATAGAAATATAAGGTATTTTAAAATCTGCTCAAATTTTGACACAATTTTTCTATCAAAAATTCTCTTGAAGTGCATATTTAAAACCTTGTTTAGAACCACATCCCGCTGAAGATGGATGTGTCGCATTGCCGCAAATAAAACGGCACCACAGTACATTTCCATTCTCTGGACTACATCCTGCTGGAAATCTAGTAAGACAATGATCCTGCTACAAGAGAGATGCAGCGGGAGTTTGAGAATAAACGCTGAAGAAGAACCACATGACTTTCATTAATTGTATAAATTTGTCTAGATCTAAATACACATGTAAATGTTCATAAGTTTTAAAATGTTCAAATGTAAGCATTAATGCAATTCTGGAAGTGACTGCTTGCTTCTTGCAATCACTGTTGATAATTTGATTACTGGCACTTTCTGTAACTTCATAATGCACAATCATTGGGTTCGTGCCATTTCTAACCTCACTGATTTGGTGCACAAAAAAAGCCAAAATGACACTTTTATGACTGTGGAGATGAAAGACAAGGGGGTATGGAAGGTACACAAGTGGAACAGAAGGTACACAAGGAAGATGAAAGGTACACGGAGGGATGAAACCCACTGTGTATGTGTGTCAGCGCACACATGTGAAAGGCACACAGGGCAGACGAAGGGGAGGGGGTTGATGTTGATAATGTTCCTCCTTTGCAAGCAAAGATGAGCATGGTATGAAAAACAAAAAATGTGGTGTGAAAAAAAAATAATTTGTGATTGTCTAATTTGTTTTTGGTTTGTGAGTTTGCAGATGTCCAATTTGTGCCAGGAAAGTTCTATTGCAGTTTGTGCAGAGGGTCCAGAGTAGGACAGATCTAAGATTTTTCCGTTTGCTTCTGTCTCTCGTAAATTGCCTGCAGTGTTCATTCTTTTTTCAAATTTAGTGATGCCGGCAGTGATCCAGGTGTGCCAGCTGATCGATAAAGGGCTGTAGTCTCCCTGGAGCTAGGATCGATGCTGCAGTTCTAAACAGGGGGGATGAAAGGGACACAGAGGAATGAAAAATACACAAGATGGATACCTGGGGGCACAAGAAGTTTATGTGAATACGAATACCTGACAGAAAAGAACTGTTATTTTTCCAATAATTAATTTATTCATAATACCTGAATTTTATTCAACAAATCCTCGTAACTAGCATCTGGATTGTTGATGAGAAATTCAATAACAATCTTGGACATATGAACTTTGACCCTCATCTGCTCAATGAAAGGACTGTAAGCCTCGCTGGGTTGCATCAATATGTACTCGACAAAACCTGCAGTCAGAAAATAAAAATGATGTGTAACTGTAATCAAACCAGAGGTCATAGTAACTGGATTACCAGAACCACAATTTTTTTTATGGTTGTAAAGCTTTTATATAACCAAATTGGACTAACATCTAAGGTTGAAAGAATGTACCATAAGAGGTACATTTTACTTAACCTTTAGGACTCTACAGGCGCAATTTTGCAACAAAAGTGTGCCCCACATCTTGCCTATTGGCTCAATATATATGATGTAGAAATTCCCGCCACATGAAGCTAGGAATACGTCAGTCTAAAGATCAAATTCCTTTACACATTACCATTGTAAGAAGGGGAAAGCCAGTTGGTTTTGTAATGCATTTCTGGAGCGACTTTAGCTATTTTCGGTGCAGTATTTTACTATCAAATTGAGTACCGCCTGCCATGGGTAAGTAATCGCAACTACATGTTCTAATTGTTGTTTTTTGTGTTTAATATGTTGTTATTTGTTAAGAATGTATGTGTATTCGTTAAAAAACACAAAAATAATATGTATCAGGGGTGCCACGTGTGTGCATGGACAATAATTACGCGGTGTGTCGGCCAAGACCTAGTGTTGACCGGACAGACATTATGAGATTTCTTCACGTTTTATTCGTTTTTAGGCGATATTATATTAGTTTGTATATGAAACAATATATATACAAGTATAGGTATTAGGGAGGATTTTATCAATTTTTCCACACATTGCTCAAGTATTAGGGTCGTTAAGAAGTTATATGTGCGATTTTGAAAATGGCGTTTTGCAATTTTTCCCCGAATTTTCAACTTCACATCATGCTCACCACTGTCATCTTCTTCTTCATCTGCGTTTCTACTCAAACTCCTGCAGATTAGCAGGATGTAGTCCAGAGAACGGAATGCATTGTGTCATGGTTTACACATTGCTGCGGCATCTGCGCCTTTTGACCTGACACATCTGACTTCAGCATGGCTTTGGGTCTCTGACCCTATATGGGATGGGACAGCCAACTCCATCCCATAACCTCCTTAGTCGCCTTTTACGACATGCATGGAAGGTAAACAGTGTTGCTATTCTTTGCTACCCTTAAGGCCCCGGCAACACACGGGCGGCTCACAACTGTCATATCATACATACAACAACAACAAAAAAAGACAACTATATTCACTATTCACTCCTTTATTTAGATATGCAAAAATTATTTTGATATCTGTTAAAACAAAAATGTTATCGCGTTTTCAAAACACCAACCATCAATAACGCAAATTTTCCAAAAAAGAATTCAGGCCCCAGGGGGATATTGCGTAATTTTAATTGAGGGCTGGCCCTAAAGGTTAACCGGAAAAACATGCGTCTGGAATAAAACGGATTATTTGTTTGAAATAATGTTTCACTTTGTCAGATGAATGTACATACAAGGTTTTTACGTCTCCTCCATAATTTCAAGAAGCATTATGCTTGTAAATTCATGAGTATGCAGTAATAATACACTCAAATTTTTGCAAGAATGCAGTGGACAAACTGGTTAGGGAACAAAATTCTACAACCTTTAAAATTTTCTTGTACAGAATTATGATTTGACCTATTTACACACAAAACTCCCCCCCCCCCTCCCCAAAGACAAATAAGATATGCGTTCAAACAATTGGGCCAAAGTGCATGAGCCATGGAAAGATGGATTAGCAACCAACCAATCATTCGATTAATTGCAAGTGATACAATGTATAAAACTGTGATATAATCAAGTGTTTTTAAGTAATTCAATCACATTCTGTTCCTTAGCAGATTTCAATTTTCACTATTTAAAATATTTAATACAAATTATGTTCTTCTGCATGTGTTCATGAGATATAAGAGTTTCCCTTACTTGAAACATTCAAATAAAGGCTAATTTAAATAATGACAAACCTGTTGAAAACCCAATCAAGGCATTTTCTCCTCCATCAAAGCCAGCAACTGTAACTGAGTTACAGAGGTGCCAGGTTCTAGCCTAGTTGATAGTGAGTTTGCTTACTGTCACCAGGTTACAGAGTGCCAGGTTTACTATCACCAGAAAATGTGATTTGTTTGAAACCAAGTCCAGATAAAAAATCATGGTTGTGATTTCTCACTTAATACGGTCATTCCTCCAGTTCAGGGGTTGTAGTTTGGTACCAGGAGTATGTGTTGAGGAAGGTAAACACCGCAAGGAAGGAAACTGGCCACACCACCTAATAGTTGCTACCATGGGACTTTAACACATATCTGTACTACGACTAAAAGATGTTGCCATTTTTGTTTCGATCCCTGGAAATGAGCAATACAGGATTTGCATCCTTTTGTGCAATTGAGGTTTCTCCAGAGATGTATTTCATACTATGTAGATAGACTCCCAACTCCCTATAGGCATGCAATGCTTTGAGAAGAAATGTACCACTCAGAAGGTAAAAAGCTTCCTGTGTAGTCATATAATTTACTATGGCCACGCAGAAGATGGATGTGTTAGACCATTGGCACAAATAACACAGTGACACAGCGCATTTCCATTCTCTGGACTACATCCTGCTGGAAATCTAGTAGGACCATTGTCCTGCTATAAGGGAGATCCAGCGGGAGTTTGAGAATGAACACTGTAGAAGATCTACTAGGGAATCTGTGCTGTTGCATAGCAAGTTTGTCTAATGGGACACTAGTGAGACCTTCAAACCTGCATGCTAAAACTGGCATGTTTGTTTATCTGAATTTTAACTTTATGTATGTCTTTGAAACAGCCATTCCTTGTTTTCTTCTTTTTTATACTAATTCCTTTGTTTTCACTTGCTTGTACTACCATGTCCAACAGGGCTTGAAGTTGTTCGCTCCATTCAATCAGAATTGTATCGTCAGCATATCTTAGATTATTCAGATTGTAACCTCCAACTGTTAATCCTGGAATGTGCAATGAATATAGAAAAAGAAAATCTTCTAATGAAAAAAAAGCAAACAAAACAAGAAGTGATCATATAGGGAATATAAAGATTAAAAAAATTGCTGGAACATCTGCGGTCAAATATATTGAAAATCAGAGACTGAAATGGTTCCGTCACTTAATGAGAATGAACCAGTATTGGCCAACAACAGAGCATACAACATAAATGAAGACATCAAACGGCAAAGGAAGACCACGAAGAAAGTGGATTAAAGGAGTTACAAACGCTCTGAGACCTCACAATATTACTGCATATCAAGCGACCAAATGTAATATTGCCCAAAAACCGACCAGCATTCAACCATGCTACAGCTAACAGTAACAGCAGAGAAAACACAATCGATAGAAGAAAAATGTTACACTGAAGAACTAATAACAGAAAAAATATGGAAGTTATTTGCTGCTGGCATCTTTTACAGAAACTCTATATAAACAACCTAACTTCACATCCATACCTTCTGGGCTGGCATCCTCTTCAAATATGGGTTTCAAGACTCCGCTGAAGTACAGATACTTGTTACGTTCAATCAGGCAGGTGTCAAATGCACACAAGTGTGTGTTCTTATCATAAACACTGGAAGGGAACACAGTTTTAAAGATTAAAGTGCATGCAGATGAATCTATCAATCAAATACTCAATCAATCAATCATCTATTATGTCTATCTATCTGGCTATACAACTATTTGCACCTCATGGAATATAGGTCTTAAACAAACTCCTCTATCTTGTCCTATTTTTAGCTTGCTTCCAGTTCTTTCCATGCTCTAACTACTTTTGCGTCTCTGCATCTATTTCTTTCCTCTAGATAATACTTGTTATTTCTCGTTTCCTGTGGGTTCTAGAGTAATGCCTGTATTATTATGCTTTCTTCTTCAACGTTCATTCTCAAATTCCTATTGAATCTCTCTTGTTAGGACAATGGTCCTACTAGATTTCCAGAAGGATGTAGTCCAGAGAATGGATATGAAAATGGAGAATTAAATTGTGTTGTCGCCATTTTATTTGCACCATGGCCCAACACATCCATCTTCGGTAGTTTGCTATGCTTTCTGTTAGCTTTCTTAATGTGTGTCCTCCATCGAAGACGGGATGTGTCTGCCATTGGCGCAAATAAAACGGCGACACAATGCATTTTCATTTTCCGGACTACACCCTGCTGGAAATCTTGTAGGATCATTGTCCTGCTATAAGAGAGAACCAGCATGAGTTAAAATGAACGCTGAAAAAAGAAGATATCAGCTTCTGACTCCGATAGGAGAACGAGGAAGGAGACAAATAATTTTTGAACGTTCAAAAAAAAAGAGGGAGACTTACCTGAAGTTTGTGATTTTATGTTGTGGCCGGTCTTCCGTTATTTTTATCAAAGTCTTCGTTACCAGTAAACAATGACAACTTTGGATCAGTGAGGGCAATGAACTCTTCAACCTAGAAATAGTAAAACCAACATTAGCCTGACATTTCCCGCTACAGACATTACAATAGATCTATTTATGTGTATGAGAGACAAAATTAGCTATAAACATCAATCTTCGGGATTCGTTTTTAAATTACTAGATGAAATATATCACATCATGGTTTAAAGCTACACTATCCATGCATTTTTGGCCCAACACATCAAACTTCCACATGACATTTTTGGTCAAAGACAACTTATTGAATGAGGAAGTCAGTCCATACCAAAACATCCTTAGTCACCACTTACACTATGCATGGTAAGTGGCAGTGTTATTTCTTTGATCCCTTTTTCAGACCTGGCAATACACATCATGATCATATCCATAACCCTTCAGGGTCGTAGAGTTGAGACTCTTGAAATATAGCGGTGCCACTCTTGAAATGTCAACAGAAAAATTTTGCCATGCCTCTCTGTTCTTTGTTTAGGTGAAGAATCTTAATCTTGTCCAGTCTTTAATATTATCAATCCATACTTTCCTCTTAACATCTCTACTTCACCAACCATCAGCTGTTCCCTGCAAGATAATTTTGGAAAGGAAATCATGCCTCATGGCCAAACCACACAAGTTTTGTGATGTCTCACCACTGCCGTGAGATGTTCCTGTTGGCGTCAAATACACATAGGCCAACAGAAATATAATAGCAAGTGAACTGCAGATTAGTAGCATGTACTCTGGAGAAAAGAATGTTGTCATGGTTTACAGATTGACTGCACCTTTCGGCCTGACACATCCAACTTCAGCATATACCAAGTACAAAATTAGAGACAGTTTTCAGGAATTCTAGGGATGCAATTATTAATTAAGAGAGAAAATGAAAAATTCACTGCATCGTACATGCCGAAATTGGATGTGCAGGACCTTCCAAGGTGCAAATAACTCAGTTATGCCGTAAATTAGTACTACAAAGTACTTCATGCTTCCCGGCGGAAATCACATGCACTTTTGTGTTGGTTACCAGAGTTTGAAAGAAGAAGAAGACTATGTCACAACTACAAAATTTTTTCTGAGCTTGTTCTCAAACTCCTGCATATAACAGGCTGCAGTTCAGAGGATGGAATGAGTTGTACCATAATTTGCAGCTTGACTACAATATCTGTGCCCATCAGCCCAGCACATTAAACTTCAGTATAACATTGGATCATTTATGAAACAGTAAATTCAACTCACAAAATCCTCTTAGTCACTTCCTACAACATGATGGCAGGCCTTAGTGTTGGTACTCTCTGTTCCCCTTTTGAGTCCGGCAACACTTGCCCGACTACAAATAATCATTTTAGCTTAAGTAAGGCCTGCCGTCTAATGAAAGCAATGAGATCAAGCAATTACTAGAGTACACCCATAACTGAGTCAAATGCAAAGCGTGTTACGAAACCATGGCCTTTGGAAAAGTAAGAAATTGGTCGCTCACGGTCACTTACAAAGGACACTGTTCTGTAGCATTCTTTACATTCAGATCCGTCTCTCGTTTACACAAAAGTCGCTTCTAGTGGACAGCAGGCCTAATGTGTGCACAATGGAAAAAAAAATACTTTTATGGACGTGACTATTACCTTCTAACCTTGCTACAATGATCCTTCAAGGAACAATGCAAGGAAAAAAAGGAAGAGACAAATTTTTCTTAAATGACCCACAGATACAAACAAATGAGCAACACAACTTACAGCATCTTCAGAATCACCAGGAAATAACTTCAGTTCCTGATCGTCCATGTACTTCAAACATTCATTACATCTTTCTGGGAGAGCTTTCGTATGACTTAAAGTCAACACTGTGGAATTTCTGTAACTAAGAAACAGTTCATAACATGAAGTAAAAGATTACAAGTGGGAGGGGAAACAAACAGATGATGATGATGAAATAATACCTTTAGCTGCGAGCAGATAGCTCTTGACACATGATGATGATGAAATAATACCTTTAGCTGCGAGCATATACCTCTTGATACATGATGATGATGATGATGAAATAATACCTTTAGCTGCAAGCAGATAGCTCGACATTCCACTGATAAATTGACAGATTTTCTGACAAAAGTACAGGTCTTCCTCAACTAAGGTGATACCGGTGAGTATAAGCATGGTTGTGTTAAGGGGGCTTATAGGTTTATGTTTTCCCCAAAAGGAAGCATTTATTATTATTCGAGAAAAATAATACTATTCACGACATACACGTTATCTACTAGGGATTTGTTGTTGCATGGTGGTTGTTCTGGTATGTCACTGGCGAGACCAGGCACTCTACATGCAGTTAACATAATCTATGCCGAGTCATATGTCAGATTGTAATTAATTTAAAAATCAGCTTACCTTTCTTGTTGGTTGATATTATTTTCATCTTCTAGTTTGGCCCTCTTGGGACTGTTTTCCTTATCATCGCTCTCATCAGGACACTTGTCACATTCAGTCATCTCCTTGGCTTGAACATCATTAGCAACTATTTCTTGACCTTTCTTTGGTTCCAACTTGGGCCTGCTTGGAAATTATGAATGTTTCCGTAGATAGTAGTTTCAAACAAGTAATATCAATAATAAAATATCAATGCAAAAGCAGTCAAGCTAAATTACATCTGGACAGAGCAAGCATGTTATTTATCAAGTGAGATATTCTTCTCAGGACGATGTGTTCATCGTGGATAATCTGAGCGCTTCTCTATCCCGGGCAAGCAGGACTGCATTGGCCAGAGACATGTGCATACATTCTTCGATGTCGCTGGTCCATCGTCTTCTTGGTCCATGCACAGAGAAAGACAAATCAATGTAAAGAACATTAAATGTAGATAAAGGTCGAATCTTGAACAACATCACAACATGAAAGCTGAAGTTTATTTTGGTTATATAAAGAGACGTAATAGCATGAGAAAACTAGTAATGGAAGGCATAGTTGCTGGTAACAAGGCAAAGATAACAACGGACGAGAGACATTTCAGAGTCTTTAGAGGTGCCCATGGTGACATCATGTCAACTTGCTCAGAATTGTGAGGAAGTTTAGTGCTCATAAGTAATACTGCATTTTGGGAAGAATGTAACTCAATTAATGCTATTCATAATATATCCCAATCATTTATATTTTCATATAACCTTAATTTCTTGCTGCCTCAATGGAGCCCTGATATACAGGAACAGACGAGATCTGGAACAGACCCGTGATCTTTCTAAAAACAAGTTGTTTTAAAAACCTCTTCTATTTATGCTGTCCATATTTTCATGGGTGCCTCTCTAACTTTAAGCCCACTGTATTTAAACAGCGTCACTTTTCGGATGGTATTAGTAACTAGTAGCATGTCAGAACCATTTGACCTGCTGTTTTCTGATGAAGTTCCGCACTCGTGTTATACCCACCTGCCGTCTGATTGTCTCATTACTGATTATATCTATTTTTGTGACCTTGTGAAAAAAAACTACTGAAAGCAAACAAAAGGGTAAAGTACACCCTGATCAAGTGAAAATATTTGATAGAATAGGAACTACCAAATCAATCAAACAAACACAGAATAGGAACCACCAAATCAATCAATCAAACACAGAATAGGAACCACCAAATCAATCAAACAAACACAGAATAGGAACCACCAAATCAATCAAACAAACACAGAATAGGAACCACCAAATCAATCAATGAATAGGAACCACCAAATCAATCAAACAAACAGAATAGGAACCACAAAATCAATCAATCAAACAGAATAGGAACCACAAAATCAAACAGTGATTGTTCCACGTAAACTGCTATTTAATTTTTTTAAATATATTTACTTACCAATTGGTGCACAATTTTACTGCAGTTTTCTATTTACTTGAATTTTTTTAATCAAACTAATGCAAACATGTTTTGGCAGTAAAGAAAGTCAATAATAATTATGTACGTTCAAGTAACTCACCTTCCAGAAAACAATGACATAATTGTGGGCTGTTTGTCATCAGGAGTCTTAGAGGTGAGACGACCTGAAGTCCGAGCAGGTGCTGTAGAGTATAGATAAAACATATACAGATTTTCTGATGCCACTAAGCAATTACACCTAATTAACCGTACAGGCTCTATAGGTGGTTATAGCCCCGACGTCATTATGTAACTTGGGTCGGTAGGCGTCTCCAATCACCCCCATTGCTATGCCCCAAATCATCAGCACGGAATCACACAAAGTAAAGCTTATATGATGTAGAATTCCCACCACACGAAGCTAGAAAGAAATATGTCACAGCCTAAAGGTCAAATTCCTTTACACATTACGATTGCAAGAAGGAAAAAGCCAGCTAATTTTTGACAACAAATTTCTGAAATGAATTTGTCCATTTTCGACCACATATTTTACTATCAAATGTAGTGTAGCATTGGCAAGTGATCAAATGTAGTGTAGCATTGGCAAGTGATCAAATGTAGTGTAGCATTGGCAAGTGATCAAATGTAGTGTAGCATTGGCAAGTGATCAAATGTAGTGTAGCATTGGAAAGTGATCGTCATAGAAAGTGATATCTACATGTTTTAATTGCTGTTTTTATGTTTTAGTTGTTATGTTATAGAATGTTCGTTTATTCATTGAAAAACACAAAAACAATATGTATCAGAGGTGCCACTTGTCAGCATTTAAAATAAAAACATTGTATGTCCATAGTCTTAAACGAGCGGACATTGTATGTGATTTCTTCACGTTTGATTAGTTTGTTCAGACCATATTACATTAGTCTGGAAATAAACAATATTTAAAAAAATTGATTAAACACTTAGGAGTTGGTTGTCCCATCTCATATGGGGTCAAAGTGACCCAGATGCCATGCTTACCCTTAGAACCCAGTAGCTCGATACTTTAGGATTTACACTAAATATGGTTACCCCAGAAACCAATTTTTTGGTATTTCGACTTGCAAGAACAGCGTACAGCATAAGGTAAGTTAATGATATAACAAAACATAATTTTATGCCGTATTTGTGTCAAAATAACTCAGATCTGCTGGAGCGTTTTTGTGTATTTTTTTTTCTCAGGCGCCCGGGGAAAGGGGTGATTAAGTAGGAGAGAAACCACATCACTGTACACAGGAAGTAGGAGAGAAACCACATCACTGTACACAGGAAGTAGGAGAGAAAGCACATCATTGTACATAGGATCAAACATTTTGTACAAACATCCTGCAACAATTTAAGTGTTGTTATTCTTTGCTCCTCTTTTGGGCTCCAGCAACACCCGAGCGCAATGGCCTGTAAATTTCTTGGAACCAAAACAAACTACCAAAGACAAATGTGTCGGGCCATTGGAACGCATAAAAAGGTGACACAGCTTATTTCCATTCTCTGAACTACATCGTGTTGGAAATCTAGTAGGACCATTGTCCTGCTACAAGAGTGACCCAGTGGGAGTTTGAAAATAAACGCCGAAAAAGAAGAAACAATAACCATGTCTTCTACAACTTATGAGAACAAATTTGTTGTTTATTAAATTAATCCTCTATACTTACTTCGAGTGGGTGTCTCTACGGATTTTCTACCTCAATTAAATTTTTTAACCGGTGGTGAGAAGTCATCTTCATCTCCATTGTCTGCTCCGTTAGTGTCAATCTCTGCTTCAATCAGATCAACTTCCCCTACGCCGTTCAATAGTTGGTTACCATTCTGTGTCTCCGCGATATCCTGATGACATAAAGTAATATAGTATATAAAACAATTTCAAGGTAGGATTATTTTTACATATTTTGTAGTAATTGTTATAAAGAAACAATTTTTAATTCTGAAAATGAAGTCCATCATCAAAAGATCCATTAACCTTCACCAAGCCTATATCAATCCCGGCCGCCGAGAAACAAAATGGCCGCGCGCGCTTTTGGCGGCCTGGCCCACCCAACGATAATATCGTGAGATTTACACGTACCACAGTCCGTGCACATAGCTGGGGACATGCGCAATCGAAGCCGGTACATCCCCCACTTCCGAAATGATCGTTTTTAAGAATGGCTAGCTATTCGTAAAAGTTTAAGAGCAATTAATCTGACCACATCTGTACACCGGTACGATGCCATGATGATGGATCGGTTTTATAGACCTTTATTTCATCGTATTTCGAATAAAATAACATTGAATCGTGGCTTGAATCATGGATTATTAGGTTATTTAGTTTCACAGCAGTGAATATACAGAATGCCGTGTTGGTTTGGGGACTTGTACGTTTGATATCGAATATTTTGAAGTGGCAGAAAAAATAACTCTAGGCCTAAGCTCAAAGAACGATTTTACTGCAAATCTACATGTTTTATACAGTTCCCCCGGCTATATTTTGATAATTTCGCAGTGAAAGAACATAAATACAACAGATTTGTGTGATTTAGTTTACAGTGTTGCCAAGGAATTCGATATGTAGGGTAAGTTATTTTTTTCCTCTTTATTTGTTATAAAATATATGTTTTTTGTGAAAAACGTCTTTACCACTTTCTCATACGTCTGGTATCACACACACACGTACATAAATTACACCAATATATGCATAATTCAATTCTTTATTTATATGTGCAAATATTATTTAAATATCTCTAACAACCAAAAAATTATCACATTTTCAAAACAGTCACCATCAATAATGCAAATTTTCAAAAAGAATCCGGTTGAAGGGAGACGTTTCGTATTTTTTAATCTGGCTTGCTAAAGGTTAACATGGAATGGAGCTCACCTCATCCATGGCAGCCAAAAGGACAATGCTATCTACAAGCTTGGAAGAAAGTAACAAACTATGTTTAGATTGAGAAAATACTCTAACATATGTACGGGAAGTTTGGAGTTGGTGTCACTGATATGTACCCTTTTGGACAAGTTCCAGAAAACACAAAACATATTTTACAGAACTGCACACTGTATGTAAGTAAAGACAAGAAGAAAGCTATGAGCCTCTGAAAAAGCTTCTTCTTCTGCGTTCAGCATCTGCAAACCAGACAGTGGTGTGGGCAGCTATAGATATGCATACCACAGCGGTTTGGGCAGATACGGATATGTATGTGCAAAATAGACCACAGTTTGGGCAACTACAGACCTGAATTTAAAAACCAATGATTTTGGCAGATACTGACCTGCATGTGCCAGACAGTGGTTTGGGCAGATATGGGCCTGTATGAACACAATTCTCTTGGTGTGGTCACTGAGTACATTTTTTAGACTAATACTCCTAGATCTTGTACACAGTGTATTAAATGTACACACGTGTTGCCTTTCCCAAAAAGAAAACAAAGAATAGCATTACTAATCTTCCATGCATGGAGGGGGAAAGAGGGTCATGTGTGTGTGAGAGAGAGTTGGCAGTCCCATTCCATAGGTCATAGTGACCCAAAAACCATGCTGAAGTCAAATGTGCCGAGCTGGAAGGCGCAGATAATACAGCCTAGCTGTAAACCATCACACAATTTATTCGCCTCTCCAGACAATGTCCTGCTAACCAGCAGGACTTTAGGAATGAATGCTGAAAAAGGCAATGTACCATATTAGAAACACTGTTATCTGCCAATCATGTCATAAGAGTCAACTAAGGAGGTTTTGGTGTGGAGTTAGCTGTCCCTTCCCGTCATAGTGACCCAGAATCCATTCTTAAATCTGATGTGTTAGGCTGAAAGGCGCAGACATCACAGCTAAGCTGTAAACCATGACCAAATGCATTCCATTCTCCGAACTACATCCTGCTAAACTTTAGGAGTTTGAGTACGAACGCAGAAGAAAAATAAACACAAAAATAAAACATTTATCTTACCACTTTGCAGTTGACCTTGCTTCTGCCATCTGTATTCTCGTTTGTAAATTCTTTATTTTCTACGTTATTTTCAATGTTAGAGCCCAATGCAAATTTAGACAATGTCACAACAACAGAGGATCCGTTAGTGATATGCCCACTGGCTACTGTCGCTGATGAAAATTCACCATTGTGAGCATGCTCAATGTCGATGCTACTTGTACCATTGCTAGTTCCGTTTGTGTTAACACTTGCCAACAGGAAACTGCCAAAGATGGCATCAATCTTCTTGTAAAAACCTTTCTATTAAAAAGAAAAAAAGTATTTCAAAAATACTTGTAAACTGGGTTTATTCAGTTCAAAGATGATAAAAACCTGCTAGGATGGTGTTTATCTGGCATTCTTTATGAGGTTATACTAAAGAGAAACGCGGTGGCCTAGCTGATAGTGAGCTTGCTTACTGGATTACAGCGTGCCAGTGCCGGGTTCCAAACAACATCTGGACAAAACAATCGGGGCTAGATTTATCTCCTGACAGCTCCTCCAGTTGCACCAGCTGTAAATGGATACCTGACCTTAGCAAACGAA
Organism: Meghimatium bilineatum; assembly: GCA_034231615.1. NCBI lineage: Eukaryota > Metazoa > Mollusca > Gastropoda > Stylommatophora > Philomycidae > Meghimatium > Meghimatium bilineatum. The sequence goes on from CM067318.1 coordinate 22,081,777, forward strand.
AAGTTATCTTCATCTCCGACGGCAGGTCACTGTTATGGGATCTGCCTTACCTTTATACTAAAGAAAATCCTGGATTGACAACATCAAGGAATGGTCTGGGCATGATTTTGTCTACACCCCTCCAAGTGGCTATGGATAGAGATATTTGGAGAGCGTTCTTTTACTGATGTCACCAGTGTGGCACCCCTACGATCTAAATGTTTTTGGGTCTTATTGTTATTGTTATATCTAAGGTTTTCCACAGTTTATGCAAGCACCAGATGACTGCTGTACTCAATGTACATGTGGGTTGCAATGTACCTGTGGGTTGCAATGCTACAAAATGGACATATTATTTCTAGATGAGATTTTGTCATGATTTTCTTGCACTCTCAAAGCATCCTGCAGATAAAAGGGTTAATTTTCTCCCAGAGGTATAGGAATGGGTTTTCAGCAGACTTCAGCTCAGAGAAGATCATTGGATGAAATAGCTCATACCTCCTTACGACATGTGACAAGTGTTATTTCCCTTTCTGGTGCCAATAACACACAGGCAGTATTCTTCTTCTGCGTTCTTTCTCAAACTCATGCAGATTAGCAGGATGCAGTCCGGAGAACGGAATGTGTTGTCATGGTTTACAGCATTGCTGCGATATCTGCACCTTTCGGCCGGACACATCCGATTTCAGCATGGCTTTGGGTCACTGACCCTATATGGGTAAATGCAAATAAAGTAAATAGGTTACTAGAAAACTATCAATATAAAATAATAAAATATAGAAAATAACAATATAAAAAATTTTCTTTAAAAAAGAACAAATACAATTGTCAATGTGGTGGTCCAATTGGGATCTTTATCAAGACAACAAAAACAGTTCAGAACAAAAAACCATAACGAATATAAACAAAATGGGTTTCTCCCACCAGGAAATCAACAACCAGCAACAACAGATCCAGTGCAATACCAACTCCATCCCATAACCTCCTTAGTCACCTTTTACGACATGCGTGGAAGGTAAACAGTGTTGCTATTCTTTACTCCCCTTTTGGGCCCTGGCAACACACGGGCGAGGCATTATTCTAAACCTCCTAATTACCTCTTACGACATGTGGTAAGTGTTATTTCCCTTTCTGTGCCAATAACACACAGGCATTATTCTAAACATAAATAAAGTTAGCAGCAGAGACAAGAAAAACATTTAATCTTGTTTGTTTGTTTTGCGTTCGCTTCATTGTAATCAGCACAGATATTCATGTGATTTCCGCCAGGAGCGTAGTTACATTGTGCCACCGTTATGTGCCTTGCAGGCCCAGCACATCTGATTTCGACATGCCTTGACATTTCGGGTGGACTGCTCTAGCCTGTGACAGCCTTCCTATCTGTCGACAGGCAGTGAATGTGTACTTATTCTACGCCGAAACTGTTTGTCCTTCACATCTATCTTGCACGAGGTGTTCCGCCACCAGTGAACTTGTCTCATGTAATTTGACGTATTGTGACTGGGCCCATTGGGTACTGTACCTTTTCTCATCCTCAAGCCTGGTTCCGGTTTAGTAAGAACTTGACAGAAGAAATGGACTCGGACTCGTTCACCCTCTTAGCCGAAGTGTTGTTCACCAACTTCATGAACCACTCATCCTAAGTCCGAGTCTATACACATTTTTATGAGCGTCAGGGACTAGCATTTGTTCTAGAACAGCTGAACAGTGCTGTCACCCTGGAAGGCTGTGCCTGCGCCCATCAGGCACTGAATCTTTTCTCTCCGCAAGCATGATTCCGTTATAGAAAAAACTCAACAGTAGAGTTGGGCCTGGGCTGGGATCACCGGTATCTAGGAGCTTGTCTCGAATAAACAAAACAATAGTTCTGATTTCCTTGAAACGTTTTTCATTCTCTTTGCACGTTTGCTGTCCTCTAGCGCTGTGCTTCCCTCTCAGTGTACACATTGTGCTATTATTTTTATTGTGACTAATGTGCCATTCTTTATATTTCTCATAACATCTGCCCACTTTGTAACAACTGCATTGGCCGCCCTTCCGATGCTTCTGCAGAACTGACTAGCTTCACTGTGTGTCGACAGTGCTGCTACATGTGTTGATGCAGAGGTGTCTGAGATATTGCCTGTCAAATCTCTTTCCAACTGCTACCTCCACTTTCACGGACACAATCCCCAAAAGTTTTAGCCAGAATCAGCACGAGCAGCTGTATTTCTGTTTCCAGGGTGCACCATGAGGAGGTAATTATGGGATCTTGGTTATCTGCTAACCCTGGGTCCGCCGAGAGCAACCCTTTGCACCCAACATCTTATCTTGATAAAGACCTTTTTGTTCAAAACATCAATTCTGAGAATTGTTTCACGTAAAACTGTTATACAACAATTTTTTATTCAATCAAATATCATGTGCCTACCCACTTTTTTCTGAATTGTGAACGAAATGTGCAGCTTCATTCCAAGTTTGTTATAGTACGAGCAGTTACGGTCACCAGCAGACAATGTTGCCCACAAAAAAAAACGGTTAATTTAATCAGAGATATCTGTTTAGTGAGCTTGCCAGCTACAGTACAGATAAAGATGTGTGTTTGTTACAAACTCCTGCCAAGGTCATGAGGGGGAGCTCTCAGTGTGTAGCGCACAGTTTGATTACAGCTTGGCTGCGATATCTGTGCCTTTTGGTCTGCCATATAACTTTTGGATCATTAGCCTGTGTAATGGAATAGCCAACTCAATCCCCAAATCTCCTTAATGGCCTCATATGACATGCATGGAAGGTGAGTGATGCTATTCTTTGTCCATATGTGACTCCGAGCAACACACATGAGGTCCTACACTCAATTCAGCAGACACTGCTCCTAACTAAGTGTTGAAATAATGACCACATTTCACGACTAACAGAACATCGACTCGTTTTATATGTAAGTCTCTCACACAAGTGTTACCTGGTAACCAAAATGAGAGCAAAGAATAAAAACACATTTACCTTCCATACAAATTGTAATAGGCGACTAAGGAGGTTAGGTGGAGTTGGCTGTCCCATCCCACATATGATCAAAGAGACACAAAGTGATACTGAAGTTAAATATGTTCGGTTGAAAGGCGCAGATACCGCAGCAATGATGGAAACTGTGACAACACATTCTAACTACATCCTGCTGATCTGCAGGAGCTTGAGAACAATAGCAGAAGATGAAATTTAAGTATGGAAACTGCTGGTTGCTCTAAAATATTGGCCATAAAACATAAATATTTCTCTTAGATCACAATTTCCACCAAAGGCAGATGTGTCGGGCAATTGCCGCAAATAAAATGGTTTTAAAGCGTATTTCCATTCTCTGGACTAAATCCAACTAGAAATTGTGTAGGACAATGTCATGTTACAAGGGAAATCCAGCAGAGAGTTTCTTCTTCATCATTTTTCAGTCAGATATCAGATACCAATAGCTTCAATGAATTGTGTGGTTCGCTTCAGGTCATCCATGGAACCCCTCAAGTCTAGAAGAAGTGCAGTCTCAGTGGGCCATATTTTCTCCTCTTCTTGGTAGATTAGACACATATGAAGAATGTGTTCTGCAGTCTCTGGACTCAGTCCACAGTTCTGTCTCGCCAATCTTCAGCTTTCCAAACATGCGGGGAGTTTGAGAATGAACCTTGAAGACGAAGAATATGACAAACAAAATGTACTGACATGCTATTACATCGATATCTGCAAACTACCTCAGTGATTTCTGCATTGGCTAACTCCTCCTCCAACTCTTCAATTTTCCTTTTCACATCCTCGTTAAACAAATGTTCCAGAATGGCACACTTCTTTTTCCAGTAACCCTGTCAAAGTTTTGAAGCACATAATAAGTTTAAAAATCTCTCACATTTGCAAAGATATATGATGATGGAACTGTGGTAGTACATGTGACGATGATGGAACTGTGGTAGTACATGTGACGATGATGGAACTGTGGTAGTACATGTAATACTGATGGAACTGTGGTAGTACATGTAATGATGATGGAACTGTGGTAGTACATGTAATGATGATGGAACTGTGGTAGTACATGTAATGATGATGGAACTGTGGTAGTACATGTGACGATGATGGAACTGTGGTAGTACATGTAATGATGATGGAACTGTGGTAGTACATGTAATGATGATGGAACTGTGGTAGTACATGTAATGATGATGGAACTGTGGTAGTACATGTAACGATGATGGAACTGTGGTAGTACATGTAATGATGATGGAACTGTGGTAGTACATGTAATGATGATGGAACTGTGGTAGTACATGTAATGATGATGGAACTGTGGTAGTACATGTAATGATGAAGGAACTGTGGTAGTACATGTAATGATGATGGAACTGTGGTAGTACATGTAATGATGATGGAACTGTGGTAGTACATGTAATGATGATGGAACTGTGGTAGTACATGTAATGATGATGGAAACTGTGGTAGTACATGTAATAATGATGGAACTGTGGTAGTACATGTAATAATGATGGAACTGTGGTAGTACATGTAATAATGATGGAACTGTGGTAGTACATGTAATAATGATGGAACTGTGGTAGTACATGTAATGATGATGGAACTGTGGTAGTACATGTGACGATGATGGAACTGTGGTAGTACATGTAATGATGATGGAATAGTGGAAGTACTGTGGAATCCCTCTATAGCTCATACATTTCTAGCAAATTTCCTGTTACCAGCAAACCCCTCCATCACTAACGCCTTTTATACAGACATAACACAGCTGTTTATAACACAAACATAACACAGACCTACCACAACCTGACACAGGGATCTGGTAAGTGAGTAATAAATGCTTCTTTCCCTGAATTTGCGCCTACCAACTTCATTTTCTTTTGATTATAAAGAAAATATTATGAGTATACTCAACAGAGAGGTTGTAAGCTGGTAAACAGTGTCTACTTTCATAGGCAACAACAGACCATCATTTTTCGACTTAGAAAGGCTTCTGCACGACTCAAGGGCCACCTGTACCGAATCAGGGTAGCCCATACAAATCAATGTCCATGCCGAGCAGGCATACAGATCCCTGAACACATACTCAAAGATTGTCCAGGATACAAAGAACTGCAAGGCAAGACATAGCCACACTAGACTGAACTGAGGCAAAAACTTTAGGGCAGCCGCTATGACCTGGAGAAGATGGAGCTTCGTCCTGGTCACTGGCCTGAAGATCTAACAAAAACTTTGGAACAGCCGCTATGACATGGAGAAGACGGAGCTTCGTCCTGGCCACTGGCCTGAAGACCTAACAAAAACTTTAGAACAGCCGCTATGACCTGGAGAAGACGGAGCTTCGTCCTGGCCACTGGCCTGAAGATCTAACACAACCAAAAGAATCCTGAATACAGAAACATGGTCTGCTGAAATGTCGATGTGTCAGGAGTCAGGTTAACTAACTATGTGATCATTGATGCCAACAAATAGAAGTTCTAAATTTTGAAAACTGATTTCGTTGGGTTCTGCTAACATCCTCCACCCCACGCAATCATCTTTGTTGTCTGATTCTACAAACTCACTCCCTATACACAATCATTTCTTGTTTGATTCCACTAACCCACTGCATATACACGATCATCTCTAATATTAAGTTCGCCCGTGTGTTGCCGGGCCAGAAAGGGGAGCAAAGAATAACAACACTGTTTACCTTTCACGCATGTTGTAAAAGGCGACTAAGGAGGTTATGGGATGGAGTTGGCTGTGCCATCCCATATAGGGTCAGTGACCCAAAGCCATGCTAAAGTCGAATGTGTAAGGCTGAAAGGCGCAGATATCGCAGCAATGCTGTAAACCATGGCACAACGCATTCCGTTCTCCGGACTACATCCTGCTAATCTGCAGGAGTTTGAGAATGAACGCAGAAGAAAAAAAGAATATTAAGTTAACCTCTGCTTCCATTTAGACATATGACCAACTACAAACAATTCATCTCACCTTCGCAGTTATGTCTCCATCTTTGAACTCTGACTCAATCTTGTTTAGCCTGAAATTCAAAAAATATTAATATTCTTGCTAAAGTCAGATGTGTCAGGACAGAAGTCACAAATATGACATCAAAGCTGTAAACTGTGACACCAATGCACTACATTCTCCAGACTACATTCTGCTTACATGCAGGAATTTTATAACAAACGCAGACTTAGAAAGAATATAAACAACATAAAAATCAACGTCAGTTTTAGTCTTGTCTGCATTCTTTCTCAAATTCCTGCTTATATACAGGAGATAGTCCATACAACGGAATATACTATGTCATGATTAAATTGACATTAAGCACATGTGTTACTCAAACCGAAAGGGGAGCAAAGAATAGCAACACCACGACCCTTGACCCATGCATGTCATAAACGGCAAGTAAGGTTTGGGGAAAGAGTTTGATGTCTCACCTCATAGGTTGAATTTACCAAAATATCCATGATGAAATTGGATGTGGCAGACCAAAAGCAGATATTGCAACCAATCTGTAAAACATGATACAATGCATTCTGCTATCCTGACTACATTCTAGTAACCAGGAAACATTTAAGAATGAAAACAGAAAAATTATTTTTGAAACGATTGCAAAGTTTCACATTTAAACTTTACCACGAAACCAAAGGCAAACGTTGCCAGCGGTTTTCCTGCGGTAATAGACCGCCAGACATTTTCAACCAGTTGGTATACTCATTTAGCAACATATAAAATGGTGTTTAATGTTTACATGACCGGAATTAACAAATGATAGCTAGTGATATTTTTGTTTTCAAAGTAGATATAGTAACACAGCATTCATAGACTTAACAAAAGCATTTGACATGGTAAGTAGGAAGGGGCTGTGGTAGATGATGTGTATTAGCCCCTACAATACTTAACATCATGTGCTCTGCTATGTTGGATGATGCTTTTAGAGATCTAAACTTGGGAGTAGACATATATCGCATCCATGGAAAATTATTCAACCTTTGGCGGCTCCGAGAAAAAAACAGTCAAATCACACACAATCAGGGATCTCTTATTTGCTGATGACTGTGCCCTAAATGCCAACTCTGAGGCTGATCTACAAAGTATTATAGACAGATTCTTCAAATCTTGTACCAACTTTGGACTTTCTATTAACATGGATAAAACATACGCCATGTTACAACTTTGACCAGCACCTGGCAAAAGTTCTCACGAGACCTGCATAAAGGTAAATGGTGTAGCCCTGAAAGTTGTGAATAGATTCACATACCTAGGTAGCACTTTATCACAAAATGCCAACGTTGATGATGAAGTGTATACAATGATTGCCAAGGCAAACATTACTTTCGGCAGATTGTACACAAATGTGTGGCATAGAAATGGCATTAACCAACAGACTACGCTGAAAGTTTACAGAGCAGTGGTACTCCCAGTGCTGTTATACGCTAGTGAAACATGGACTCTGTATAGACGTCATGTGAGGAAACGCAATCACTGTCACACAACTTTCTCAGAAAAGTTATGAACATCACATGGCAAGACAAGATTCCGTTTACCACAGTCCTTGACAGATCTGGTATCCCTAGGATTGACACTATCCTGATGCAGACACAGATTCGTTGGGCAGGTCATGTGGTACGTATGCTAATACTTCTCTATGGTCAGCTGGAGAAGGGTACATGATCTCAAGGTAGCCTGTCAAAAAGGGTGCATCATCTTGTGAAAATAGGAGAAATGCAGCAGCTCACAGCGGAGAGTAGCTAGAAAGTCACGGACAGACCAAAAATCATCTATGGTGGTTATTCTATGCCCAAACTGTTCAAGCACATTTGCGCCTCGAATAGGGCTCATTAGCCATCTACGAACTCATGGGCAAGGACATATCTCTAACTGAATTTCCCATGTGGATGTAACAAATAGTCATAATTACTTGTGATGGACGAACAACAAAGACGTTATGGGATGGAGTTGGCTGTCTCATCCTAAATAGGATAAAAGCAACACAGAAGTCATGCTGAAGTTGGATGTTTCAGGCCGAAAGGTGCAGATATCGTAGCAAAGCTGTAAACCATGACACAATGCACTCCGGTTTCCCGACTACATCCTGCTAATTTGCAGAAGTTTAAGAATGAACAGTGTGCTATATTTATAGCACAGTCCCGTGGAGTGAAAGCCATGGAATGCCAATACACATTCAGACCCATGTGAAAGGAATACTAAGCGAGGACGAACAGAACAGTGTGCAGCAAATGACAGTCACCCTTAGTTTCCTGGATGAGGAATATCCACAAGATATATGGGTCAGAGTGTACACAGATGTGCTGTGAGGAATGGAGGTGCAGGTGTATATATAGAATATCCACACAAGCCTAGAGATACAATCAGAACACCGACGGGAAAATTCTGCAATAATTATGATGCAGAAATCCAGGCAATTAGTGTGGCAGCTAAAAAACTGCTGAACTCCAACTCTGGCCTACAGCCTGTGGTATTCCTGACAGATGCAAGGTCAGTGCTTCAAGCTCTCCAGTCTGGAAAACTAACAGACTTGAAAAAACTACTTAGCGATTGTCTTACCAGTATAGGGTAACCATGCAGTGGATACCCTCTCACTGTGGAATACCAGGCAATGAAAAAGCAGACCAACTGGCTAAGGAAGGTGCTGCCGAAGACCAACCAGATATACCAATCACCTACCATCAGAAAAAACAGATGATCAAGTCAATAAGAAAGCCACAAACGCCAACACACGATGACTATCACATTATGAACAGATCAGAGCAAGTTATAATTCTACGTCTCAGAACAGGACACAACCAACTCCGCAGTCACATGTATACAAAGTTCAAGATTGGCAACACGGCCATGTGTACAGGCAGCACAGAGTGCCAAACATATACTTCAAGAGTGTTATGAGCATGAAACGCTGAGGCAGACATATTGGCCAGAGGAAACAACACTGGAATCAAAACTCTATGGGACACAGTATGAACTACAAAAGACAGTGAGTTTTATTAAGGAGACAGAATTACAGATATAGACATGTTTCAAGTGAACGAAAGAAGAAGAATAGCACAGTGAAGAATCAAAAGCAACTTTTACTGACTGAATTTTTCACTCCCTGCATTGTCCTCCATCAACAGGTTACTTTTTCTCTGTCAAGGTCTGCCTTCTCATTACCCCATGCTCTGCATTACCTACCATGGATGATGATGACTTCACAGGTTACTGATGATGGTCAGGCTAATGATGAATAACGTATTGTTACATGGGTGGTGGCAACAATGCCAACATTATTGTCAATTTATATTTATTATTGACTCTTTGCTCTTCTTTTCGTGCTCGCCAAAGTCATTTTATTTGCCTACTATAATTTAAATTCATATTTGCAGTTTTTTTAAATTATGGGCCTAATTAATTTAATTACTTAGTCGATCTGAATCAACGGGGCATGCATAGACTAACTTGAGCGTTAGGCCTGAGTCTTACTTAAGTTACTATGCCCAACACATGCCTATTTATTTATTACTAGTAGTAGTTTAGTTATCAAGGCTCCTAAGCATGTTTTGTTATAATTAGAATAATAATTATTATTAATATTATTAATTAGTATTATTAATAATAATCATTATAATTAATAAATATTATAATAATTTTTATTAAATATTAACTCAATTCCTACGTATGTCCGTTTTAACGTAGCATAGTCTCCCCCCTTTGACTACGTATGCACGGTATAACGTAGCTCCATATATACCCTCCGTTTTGGCCTTGTTTGGTTCGTAAATGACAACTATTAACTTATTTAGCCATTTAACATTTAGAAATCTGGCTAACAAACGGATACCATCAGCTTGATCAGCAATCCCAAGCATGGTAAAATTATTTCAAATTATAATTCAAACAAGTTAGGTTCTGGATTTCAAAATTAGCAAAATGACTTCATGTTGCACTAGCAAGAGAGCTGAATCCTTCAGCAAACATCGGGCTTTATTATTTCTGAGTATTATAATTGGAGATATTATTTCAAGTGATTTCAAGGTAAACAACAGTGCTTTCGATTTTGACAGTGGAGGTTGCTGACTTGTTGAAAATCGGAAAAGAAATAGACCTACACCTAATAGATTAGAGGTAAGAGCTCAAAAATTCTAAAACTGTTCCCACTGATATTGTTTCTGAAGAATCAGATAGGCCTAGTGACATCAATGATAATTTTGTATTATGTTATACAGAAAATATAGCTAGACCTAATGATAATATTGAGTGGAATAAAAATTTCATCTTTGAAAATTAAATACTTTGAAATATTTCCTGAATTTTCACAATATTTTTGTTCGGTTCTGAAATTGGACATTGTGCACTAAAAATAGAATAACACACTAGCCAGTTGATAGAATTACTTCAAATAAACTAATTATGATTAGTAAATTGGCTATCAATGCATGTACTTTAGTAAGAATGGATATCAACATTTCAAGACAAGTAAAATTGAGGGTGAGTAGAAGAAAATATATGTTAAAAAAATGTCTATCCGGCTAACATTTCCTGTTTCTGGTGCAGTTTTTGTATGTTGTTCTTACAATTATTACATTTTTATATTGTATTTGAATTCCACATTCAATTATCTTTCTTTTGATACCTTATATGACTTTCCATAGCTAATACTTTGTCTTCAGGAAGCTTGCGCCTGAATCATGATGCGGTCCAAAAAGTTAGCCTAAAATTAATTACGTAAAAACACCAGGTATAATTATAGGCATTAGGAAATAATAAGGGGACGTAAACGTGTAATTGGCTTATTTTACTTCCCTTGTTTTGGTAGCGTCCAAGAATCCATTTTTTGCATCACGTGAAACACTGACCAATGCAATTGTCTTTAGGTAACGCGACGCAACCTTATTGCCTATAAAAAACAACTGTTTAAGCTTTCTCATTCATTTGTGCCTCGAATGCAGTAACTATCAATTGGAAAAACGTTCTATAATTTTTACAGTTATTTATTAAACAAGCCCAGGTAAGTGATTTTCATCTTTGCACACGTTTATCAAATTAGTTTTATTGTGATAGTATAAGTTTACATGTCTAACATATTTAGTAACCATTTCTCTCTTTATATACGAAATTTCACTATTTTTGGAAGCTCCCCTTAATTTTTATCGAATTTCTAAAAATGTTGTGATGTTGTTTCCACCATTATGACTTTATAGGTCATTTTAGGCTGTTATATGTTGCCGCGCCGTTAGTAGTCAACTATGATTTATAACGATAGAAAAAGTAAGTTATTAAATGTAATTATTATCAAATGTAAATTATTTAGTTTCTTTTAATTGATGTTATTGTTTACAGCCATATATTAAAGTCTTATTTTGTTGAGTAATGCTGGGTACAGATGAGAAATTTTGTCATTGTTCCCTACTCATGGAGCATCTGTCACCATGGCGATTGCAAGTGTTTGTTAGTAGTGAATGCGCTCAATGTCAACTAAATGTAGATATTTTTATGTAAATATGGTTAGGCATTTGTAATGCAATTTAGTAGTATAAAGATAATTTGTATATTTATCTCAAAAGGGAAAGTCTGTTGTATAATAATTGTAATATATTAGTATATGTGATTGTGCTGAACCACATTGCGGCCATTGCGTGAACATTGCAATTGTATGATTGTTGAATTTTTTTTTTAATTTGTAGCATTGTTAAAGGAAGATTATGTAACAGCAATTTATACATTAAATAATTAATATTTTTCACACCTTTTATTTCTGGTCTCATATTATCTTATTATAATATAACAGTAACTATGAAACATGTTATTGTTATATTTTATATATTCGATTTTATTAAAGAATTGATAGTCATGGCATACAATAAAGATAAGAAATCTATGGAGGATCTGAGGAGACGTCTTGCAAATTTTGTACCAGAGTATCCAGTGAAGAAAGGATATATTGCTCAGCAGCTACTTGAAAAGACCAGGTCTAAAACGAATAGAATATCTGAATTGATTCAAAAGATCAAGACTATTGTGCCTGCCATGGAACCAGATAAGTATCTCAATGTGAAATACCTTAGAATCACTTTGACTAATTTTGAAAAAGAAATAAACATGCAGAGAAGACATTTGGTAGAACCACACTGGTCCAGTCTTATGCAGCTACTTCTTGAACCCTATCCTATTCCATTTAAGGTTTTGGCTAATGAAAATACTTTGCTGCATCCTACGTCAGCTGATTTCTCGCATGCTCTTTCTGTTGTTTCTGACACTGCACCTTCTTTGCCAAGCATTATTGATAATGCACCGTCATTGTCAGGAGCATCCAATATAACATCTTCTTCAGATGCATCTGATATGACATCCTCATTTACACATCTATCCGATATGCCATCTGCTTTTCAAGATGTATGTGATGTCGTACGTTTTTCTTCAGGTGTACCTGAAATGACAGATTCTATTTCAGATATATCTTATATGGAACCTGTTTTTTCAGGGGTATCTGATGTAGTACCTTCTCCTTCAGGTGTGTCTGTGGCGCGCTTTCTTTCCGGAGCGTCTGATATGGCAACTTCATCTTTATATGAATCACTGGCGCCGTTATCTTCAGATTTTTCCTTGGCTATGTCTTCTTCAGGAGTTTATGATAATACAAATCCTGATGGTGTGTTCCTAGCACCTTCCTCATCAGGTGGAACCCTGGCACCTTCTTCTATAGGTGCATCTGAAATGGCACGTTCTTCTTCAGGCGTATCCCTGGCACCTACATTTTCTGGTGTGTCCCTAGAACCTTCATTTTCATGTGCAGTTGAAATACCTTCACCTAAGAAGATAAGGTACACCTGTGCAAAATGTATTAAGATGCAACGAACAATTATTAACATGAGGGGTATAAATATTTCTCTGAGGAAGGAGATCAGGGTTCTCAGGAAACAGAATCAAGAAGTACATTTTCCTGAGAAACGGACAAATGAGATCTTAAAGAGGTCACAACAATCTATTATGACTTGGAAACGAAAGTGCCAGGAAAAGACAGTAAGGAAGGTATGTGTGGAAGCAACCAAAGTTCGCCTGGAAGCTGCAAAGAAATCTTTGGCAAATGCGCATGAAAAAATAAAGGAATTAGAAAAGCAGCTTACAATGGTTGCTGCAATAGTGACACAACAAGAAATACTACTTAAGAAAGCCCAAATTCTAACTGCCAAACAGGACGAGGAAATAAAGAACTATAAGCAAAATACAAATATTGAGAAGCAGAGGAATCAGATACTAAGTAGACAGGAAATTCTTGCTGTTAAAAAGAAGCATTCTGAAGAAATATCCTACAAAGGAAAACGAGCTGACGATTCTCAAGGATGCAGCATCCACCAATACTGTCGAAGTTAAGAAGAACAGAAAACAGTACGACACACCAATATGAATGTGTCTATATAAGTGTTTGCTTTGTAATGTTGGTGTGAAACATTGCTCATCAATTATCGAGTATGTAGGTCGAATTATGTTCAGAAAAATCTTGTCAAGTGCACCTCATTACACAGTAGTTGTAGAAATGCCTTATGAAATAGGTGTTCTGTCTGACATTAGGACAGGGCTGCTATTGCACAAGGCGTCAGTGATAAATCTCGCATGGGACGCCACAACTCTAAAAGGTTCCCATGTGAATGAGGTGCATATTACAGTCACTGATCCTAATACTGGATTTAAGTCTCTTCTCCTAGATATGGAAGTGCTAGCAGGTTTATCCACCAATGACTACTTTGAGCACATCTCCAGCTCTCTTCATGATGCCATGAGGAGATACAGTGCTTTTTACAAATTGTCAGTTGTGGATGTGAAGAATACTGTTTTACAGAACATTAAGAGCACCATGACTGACCGTGCAAAGGTATTGTATAGCTCAAAGGCTCATGAAGGAGTACAATATGGAGCTAATTGAACTCAATTGTCATTTGCATCCACTGGATGGACTTGCTCAATGTGCACGAAAGACCCTAGACACACTGGATAGAGAGTGGGAGTTGTCTGTAGGAAGTGGTCCTATTGGATGTGTTGTGGCAGCACTTATCAATAGCTTATCCAAAATGAGGTAAGCTTGGAGTTTTTGTGTTAAATACCGGTATGTTAGTCTTAAGGCTAGAGGTACTTTTTACCTCATTTTTTAAAGCTACCATTTTTTTGGAAATTTCTACATCACTATTGAAATGACAATGAATTTACTGTTTTCAGTTGTGTTGCATAGTTGTTAGAGTTGCACACTCACTTAGGACATGGTGTGACGATCAGATGCTTTCTAGGACAATTGCAACATATGAATTGTACAAAAGATATATTTCTACTTAATAAATGTATGCATGTATATAAGCACCATTGATTTAAATATTGAAAATATGAAAAGTAACCAGCAAGATGTGAGCTTCCATTCAGACATCATTCCCTTAATAAAATGACTATATATATATATATATATGGAATTGTTTTTTTTGTTCCATATGCATAACGATGTTCAAGCAATTGCAACTTCTTCTTCCTGTATGTTGTAACAGGCATGTCGGAACATATTGTTCTGTGTACAGAAATTACGAATGTGCTGGAATTTCATATAATAATAGTACAAATAACTCATGATTGAAAACAATTATAATTTACAATTTAAATATTCTAAGTATTGGTTAATATCATTATTTTCAGACACAAAGATGGTGCAGGCAGTAAAGCTGGATTCAAGACATTCCTTCAGCAAGCTGGGCTAAAACAAGGGGTCATTCTGAGATATGTAGGAAACAGGTTTAACCTCCTTTTCCACATGTCAGCTGTGATTTGTGAGCTGAAAGATACTCTGTTGGGTTACTTAGTATCCAGGTGCGACCACAAAGGAGTGCTAAAACCATTAATCATTTCCAGACTGAATAATCCCCTTGTTTTGGTCCAGCTTCAAGTGCTGGTACTGTTTTCAAAACTGCTGACGGGACCATGGATGCGTGTTATCTATGGCAACAAAGAGCTGCACTCTCATCTCTATCCTGTGAGTAGAATTGCAAATGATTGTGTAAATTACTAGCTAGTGTAAAAATGAGGAATTCAATAATGTTATTGTAATATATTTATTTATATGTTGTGTAGTGTGGTTGGATGATTAACATTCACAGCCCCAACTATATTTCATGACACGTGGTGCAAGCTGTATGATTGAGGTTCCTCTAGTGTGAGGCCGGATGCCTTTTTACATGTGCTGTTTTTTTATTTATTTATTTCCAAAATTGGGGGGGGGGGGGGGGGAATAGGTTACTAATATCTTGGAATTCGAAGATATACATGCCCGTGTGTTGACGGGACCCGAAAGGGGAGCAAATAATAGCAACACTGTTTATCTTCCACGCATGTCGTAAAAGGCGACTAAGGGGGTTATGGGATGGAGTTGGTTGTCCCATCTCATATAGGGTCAGTGACCCAAAGCCATGTTGAAGTCTGATATGTCAGGTCGAAAGGCGCAGATATCACAGCAATGTTGTAAACCATGACAAATACGCATTCCGTTCTCCAGACTACATCCTGCTAATCTGCAGGATTTTGAGAACGCATGAAGAAGAAGATATACATAATTGTAAACAATTTTTTGTTCCCAAACTTCTATAAAACATGTTTACAATGAAAAGATGCTATTTGCTAAATGATTACTCTGCTAATAGGACTATATTTCTAATTAAACAGGTAACAGAAGGATCATTCAAGATGTGCCTGGAATTTCTTAAGAAGGTGCACTCTGATCCATACCATTTGATTTCCTGCGACGTGGATGCTTTTGCTGATCCCTTGGAACATGATGGACCTTTCCTTAGACTACGTAGCGTTGATAGTTCTGTAGATCATAAATTTAGACAAGTTGTCTCCTGTCTGACTGTTGCATTCATCAAGAAGCTTGACATGCAACTAGCACAATATCTGTCTGGAGAACTTTCTACGCCGACTGAAAAGTTATTGGTAAATTGCAGTTCAGCTCCACTGCACAATATGCAGGCAGAAAGAATTTTAGGCATGATGGATGCTATTTGGCGCAGAGCTCCAAATGCAAACATAGGTTTCATTGATGGAAATATTAAAGGCATACAGAATGATATGCTTGGGTGGCTAGAGTCACTGCCTGAAGATGAGCGCGTGCGCCTCATTAATTTTTCTGTCCATGAAGTTCGTTGCGAGTTGGATTTGAGAGCTCTGTGGAAACAAGCAACTGATGATGCTAAAGCCAGGGGACAGCTTCAGATATTTAATAAGTATGATAAGAAGATGAGAAAGGAGATAGAAGAGGCAATTGAAGCAGAGATGGAAGCTATTATTACACAGAAGTCATCATTAAGTAAGTTAGACAAGTTCAGCAAGTTAGGTTCCGTAGAGTTGAATTTATTAGAGTTTGTGAGAAGTGATCCAACATTGAAGGGTAAGGTACTGCATCATGTCTGGAATGAAAGTGATGAGAAAGTGGCATACATAGAAACAGTGGTATCCTTTAAGAGAAAGACTGTGCGTAAGAAAGTTGTGCGTTATGTCTGCCGGCATCGCGTAAGCTTGGTGACACAGAAGCTGCATCATTGTATGATTTGCCTGTGTCACAGCTATTGGTGGATTATATTGTTGTCGATCTGATGTTCGTTGTGTAGTTTGGAATTCTCATTACCTCTCTTTCATGTAGTTGTCTTCTTTACCTTTTTGAAGTTCACATCTAGAAGAATTGTCTTTGTTAAGATGAAACTTCTATTGTTATAGAGTTCTGATGCTCCATACGGTTGAACTGTAAGTATGTGCTGCTTAATTAAACTAATTATAATTTTGTGCAATGGGTTTCATCCATGTTCCTTGGGATCTACAATTCAAAGCACAACAACTTTACAAGGTAAATACAATTTTTCAATTTTGGATACATTTTAATTTAAAGCATTGTACACTATTGATTATATGTGACAAATGAATATTAAACATACAATTCCAATTACGCAAATTAGACACCGTTGTTAATTATTCATTAACACTTGCTGTGTCAGAAAATTATCACAATGTAACCAAAGGGTGCGTCTTGTCCTCCCGAACAAGAAAATGTATAATTTGTTAGGTTTTTTAGTTCAAATAATTTTCATATGTGACAAATGAATATTAAACATACAATTCCAATTACGCTAATTAGACACCGTTGTTAATTATTCATTAACACTTGCTGTGTCGGAAAATTATCACAATGTAACCAAAGGGTGCGTCTTGTCCTCCCGAACAAGAAAATGTATAATTTGTTAGGTTTTTTAGTTCAAATAATTTTCATATGTGACAAATGAATATTAAACATACAATTCCAATTACGCTAATTAGACACCGTTGTTAATTATTCATTAACAATTGCTGTGTCGGAAAATTATCACAATGTAACCTACGGGTGCGTCTTGTCCTCCCGAACAAGAAAATGTATAACTTGTTAGGTACAATGGAGCGAACGAAAAACAAAACATCTCTAGGCAAAAATTAATGTGAAAAAAATTAATAACTTCCCTCAGAATTGACGTAGAGACTTGGTTGAGGTATCGTTGGATTGCAAATTTCAAGGGCTATCTAACTGTGGTATTTATAATGTTGTAAAACCATTTTCCAAAATTTGTCCTAATGCCTTATAATTACCGTAATTACGTGCTGAAAGAGTTAAATCAAATATTTTTATGCCAAACTTCACATTTTTATCAGACTTGCCTGCTCATACAATCTGCATCAATAATAACTTCTGTGGCAGAAGACAACCGCATAATTGACCCGGGCATGGCGAACGAAGATATGCAATGCAATTTTATTTAAAAACTGCAGAATATCTAACAAACAAATGCAAATGGAATTATACAGAAAGTAGGCAAACTTCGCGGTATTTCAACAACCGGAACTCTTCTTCCTGTCCAAGGTTACCACTCAATATTTTAGACAAGAACTTGTTCAGAAGACAAATCATCATCAGGTGCCTTGCTGCATCAAAGTCGTTGTTGTTTCCTTGTGCCAGGTTGTCAAACTTCTAATATTTTCTCTGGAGGTGTCTCTGTTGCCGTAAATTTTGTCTTTTGTAACTATGTTCTCTAAAAAATACAAATACAAAAAGCCCAGAAAAAATGTATTTGTTCGTGACACTCGACAATATAAGTTTTCTTTTCTTTTCGTTGTATACCCCTTTGTGCATTGCAGCGTCAGAGGTAGAATAGTTCTCTGGAGGTGGCTTTTTGTGCACTTCATGTGTTTATTTTCGTTGACTCATTTATTTCTGTAATTCATCGTTTGCATGGTCAGCGCCTGGATTTGTAACCATCAGTCTTCAATCCTGTATAGTAATTCTTTTCAAGGAAGACTGTCTGACGGTAGTCTGGAAGCATGTAAAAACCACTTAATATGTTGTCATTTTATGTAATAATTTCAGGTTGTGAAATGATCAGACTAGTTAATTTATTTATTGACTTAGCTGAACTAGAGGATATATCATCCGTCGGAATCTTCTCCGCTTTGATTAGATGTCTTCATTCTATTGGATTGACAGAGGAGTGCTTGAATGAATGTTTAATTTCTGTTTTTTTGTGATGGTACAGTGGTAATGTTGGGTTCTCGTAGAAAAAAAATGTTATTAAAAGATAAATGTCCATCATTAATTGTTTGACACTGTGCTAAGCATAATCTGGAATTATCTGTCCACGATGCTGGTAAGAATGTTTCTGGAATTAATAGATTCAAATAATTTATTGACAAGTGATACGTTTTCATCACGCATCGCCCAAAGAACAATTGCGAACTCCATGTATGTGCCAGTTCACTGGAAGCGAAGTTGTTGAAAATTCAACGAATATTAAGCATTCGTTGGGTAGAATCCAGCTTTCGCTCAGTATCTGCAGTTTAGTAGGATTATAAAGACTTAGTTTCTTCTTCTTCTTCGTTCATTCTCAAACTCCCACTGGATATCTCTTGTATCAGGACCATGGCTCTATTAGATTTCCAGAAGGATGTATTCCAGAGAATGGAAATGCGTTGTGTCGCCGGTTTATTTGCGCCAATGGCCCGACACATCCGTCTTCGGCGGTAAAGACTTAGTTTGTCATTTTAGAAATGCTAAAGATGATAATTCCAGAGATAAAAAAAAAGAAGATAGATGCACATATGAGGGATTGATGAAGAAGATTACTATTGTTTAGTTTATTTTAGACTTAGGAGTGATGTGCGATACACTTCAAAAGCTCTCTGAACAGAGCCTGACATCGCAAAAACGAAACATAACTTTTAATTGTGCCAATAAAGCAATTAAACGCACCATACAGTTGTTTGTAGATATGCGATCATATCCCGGACAGTACTGTACGGAACCGTCCAAGCTGCAAAGTCTCTAGTTCAAGAAATTCTTATTTACAAAATAGATAGAAAAGATAACCAACTAATATGCCCTGTTTCCTTTTATGATAACTTGGAGACTTCACTAAAACAACGACAGCTCGAATATAAAGAAGCTGATTTTCTCAAGTGAGCCCTTTGTGCTTGACGAAAAACAGTGGTCTGAAGAAACACACAATTTTGTAATATATGACGAAGAAGCAATTAGACATTTGTCAATGCGGTTTCGTTTGAACGACAGAAATATAATACATAGAATCTTGGAATAAAAGGAGAAAAAATACTTTCAAACCTTCAATTCACAATCTTGACATCACTCCGATCTTCTCAAGTAAACTTGCAAGAGGTTTCTCACAGCTGAACATGATTGCAACACCTTTAAAATCGTCATTACTGATTAAGATTATATCAACAGTTATGTTTATCAAGATAGTTGACTCCACTCTCTGTCAATTTGATCCTATAAAATGTGTTGAATAATGGCTGCTTTTTGGGCACCACGCAGCAACAGATTACAAAAGCAAGGAAAGAAATAGAAATATTGAACTTTCTAAAGGCATGGATAAATTATGGCCATTATGATAAATCTGGCTACAGTAAGTCTTATATTAATGTATTTTTGTATGTATGTCTGTATGGGTGGAGGTTGTGATGCCCATTTATATATGGAAAGGTTTGAGTGGTTCTTTTTGTTGCTCGTTCGCATACTCAACACTAACCTCAAACCTATTAGTAGTCTCTTATGACATGCATGGCAGATCAAAGTGTTAATATTCTTTGCTCCTCCTTCTGACACTGTCAAAACACGAAATGATTGAACCCTTCCTCTTTAGATAACGCAACCTCATAATTAACGTTACGGAGAATACACAACAAACCACACCGCCGCCCGTTTTATATTATGACAGTAGAACTATAAGAAAATTATTTGATTACTCAAAATGTTTCATACGTAAGCTTGTTGTTGCTATTTTCAAAGTTCCCAATATGCAAATTATTACGGCCAAATGGAGGGGGTAGGGGAATGGGTGGTGGCCATTCATGTTAAAGTATTGACCATCCACTTCTGTAAACGCCGTATACCCTTCTTTTTTCCTAGAAAAAAAACACTTAATGTATGTATGTATGTATGTATGTATGTATGTATGTATGTATGTATGTATGTATGTATGTATGTATGTATGTATGTATGTATGTATGTATGTATGTATGTATGTATGTATGTATGTATATGGCGCTCTACAGTCAAAAAAAGCGCATCATCTTTTGAAAAGAGGAGAAATGTTGCAGCCTAACAGCCGAGAGTAACTAGAAAGTCACGGATAGATCAAAATCCGTCTACAGTGGTAATTCCATGTTCGTACTGTGCACGGATATTTACAGCTCGAATAGGGCTCATTAGCCATCTACGAACTATTAGACATGGTCATAATTCTAATTGAATTTTCAAATGTGAATGTAAAAATGGTCATCACACACACACACACGCACGCATATATATATATATATATATATATATATATATATATATATATATATATATATATATATATATATATATATATATATATATATATATATATATATATATGCGTGCGTGTGTGTGTGTGTGATCAAGGAATACTTTTGATCACAATATGTTTATGTAATAAACCTCTGTTTTGTCATCCTCATGTTTCGTTATTACCTAACTCTTGTTTGTACTACAAACTATGTTATTATTATAATTAATTTTATTTAAAGTAACCTTATGGTGAGGCGCACTTCTTTCAAACGCGTACATGGTCCAATTTCTCTCCTCTTCTTCTGCGTTCGTTCTCAGACTCCTGAATATTAGTATTATGTAGTTCGGAGAACGAAATGCATTGTGTCTTAGCTGCGATATCTGCGCTTTTCGGTCTGACACATCCTACTACTTTGACCTTTTTGGGGATGAAACAACCAACGCGAGCCCAAGACCTGCTTACTACCCTCTTACAACATAATTGGCGGGTAATAATGTTGCAATTCTTTACCCCCTCCCCTTCTGTCCTCTGGCAACACACGGGCACCAATTTGGTTATATAATAGTTTTTTTAACCATAAAATAATAATAGAGCCACCCTTGGGTAATCCAGCCACCATGAATTCGAGAGTATGTATTTCAGGGAGTGCTGCAAAACCATAACCGTTATATATTCAATACGTTTTTGTCATCACAATGTTAATATTGGAATCATGGTGACTGGATGATCTGAAACAGTACCTTTTTTTGTGGCTGAAAGGCGCATACCTCGCCATAAGATACTTTCTTTATTTTTTTAAAAGAAAAACTGAAGAATTGTGATTATTTCAGTAAACTGTGAATATAATATATATTCAGAAATATATTTATAACTTTCGTATTGTAGGAATGTCAAAGAAACTAACAATATATATGATGTCCCTATAATCTACAGTTTACTCAATCTGTGTACTTTGAATCGTAGGTGCTTAACATGACTAGCATACCACCTAAGGACAAAGATAGTGCCATAGACCTCACACTCTAACATCCACGCTTCCTTTTCTCACTTACTGTCTTTGGAATAAATGAAAGTGATAATTTGTCAGTGTATCACGTTACAGAAAACCCAAACTTATCATCCATTACTCAATAACTTACAGCGACCATGACTAACTCTTATACATAATAATACTAGACAACACACTGTTAAAATTATATTCATTACAACTCTCCCACATGTGTTACAATGATATTCCTTACAACTCTCCCACCTGTGTTAAAATGAATAAATGGTAGAAGTTTCTCTGACAAAGAACGCCGCAATAAAAGCGAGCACATGGTTCAAAAGAAACAATAGATTAATGCTTTTGAGATTGTTAAATAGTCCAATGTCAGATGAATAACTTCTAATTCCATAAATGTGATCCATAAGTGTCTAGTTTGTTTGTTTGTTTTGCGTTCGCTCCATTGTAACCAGCATGGATATCCGTGCGATTTCCGCCGGGAGCGTGATTACGTTGTGCCACAGTTATGCGCCGTGTAGGCCTAGCATATCCGATTTTGGCATGCCTTGACAATTCGGGTGGGCTACCCTAGCCTGTGACAGCCTCCATATCTGTCTCCAGGCACGCGTGTATGTGGTGACTCTTCAGCAAGACGATTTTTGCTCTCGTCTGACTCGTACGAGGTGTTCCACTGTCTATGAACTTGCCTCGTGTAATTGGACGTATTGTGCCTGTGCCCATCGGGTACTGAACCGTTTCTCATCCGTGAGCCTGGCTCCTTAAGGGGAAGAACTCAACAGAAGAGTTGGACCCTGGCTCTTTCGCCTTCTTAGCCGAGGTGTCATTCACCGACATCGTGTACCCCTTGTCCAAGTTCGAGTCTCACACCACGCGTTTGAGAGCAAGGCGTTCTCGAGCTGAGCGACCTTGTCTCAATATCGCCTGAGCCCATCAGGTACTGAACCCTTTCTCTCTGCCAGTGTAGTTTTGGTGTAGGAAAACCTGACAGTAGAGTTGGGCCAGGGCTAAATCGTTGCCTCTTTTGTGCCTGAGCCCATTGGGTACGGAACCATTTATTTCTGCAAGTGTACTTCCGGTATAGGAAAACTTGACAGTAGAGTTGGGCCAGGACATCCATTGGTGTCCCTTTCTTGCCTAAGCCCATCGGGTACGGAACACTTTCTCTTCGCGAGCATATTTCTGGTTTAGGAAGGCTCGACATTAGATTTGGGTTAGGTCTTCTTGCTTTTCCGAACGCCAATGAATGGTCTGGGTCTCCGCCTGTAAGGAGCACAGGTAACTAGAAGCTCGTCTCGAGCTGACGGAGCTTGTAGTTCCCCTTTCCTAGAAACTTTTCACTTTCTATTTGCAGTTCACGCAGTTCTTTTCACTTTCTATTTGCAGTTCGGACTGGACTGACTAGCTTCACTATATGTCGACAGTGTCGCTATATGTGGTGATGCTGGTGGTGTCGGAGATATTGTCTGTCTCTTATGCAGTCAAATCTCTTTCCATCTGCTGCCTCCACATTCTCGGACACGATCCACAAATGATTTGGCCAGAATCAGCTCGAGCTGCTGTATTTCTGTTTCCAGGGTGCACCGCGAGGAGGTACATTTGGGGTCTTGGTTATCTGCTAACCCTGGGTCCGCCTAGTGCAATGCGTTTCCTTTGAACCCCAAATGTCTAGTGAATCCAAGAGAAAGTGAACAATGTATAACCCAAGTATGTAATTATTGAGCACTCTGAACATTCTGCAGTTATGTTGAATGGTGTACATAATTTTTGATGTATTTAAGATCAAAACTTGCAAAATGAAATGTCTGAAGAAGGCCATTGGAATCACCAGACTCAACAAAATGCGCAATGAGAACACCAGAAAGATAATAGATATAACACCATGCATAGAATATATATAGAAACAACAGATAAAATAGTTTGGACAATGGAGGGAGGGGGTTTAAATTTCAGTAATTATTACTAATGCGGACGTTTTTATAAGAATTGTCTATTATCGTAACGTCCACACTTGCCGCTGAGGTAGAGGTTTGTATAGAAGATGTAGTCTGTGTTCCAGAGCCAGGTGTGTTGCTATGGTTGTAGTGTAGTCATGTTTATTCAGGATGGCCTTGATGTTGTCTATCTTTTCCTTGGTCTGCCCTTGGCTTTTATCATTAGTTAAATATTGTTATACGCTCTAATGGGACCGTTCATCCTCATAAGACGTCCAAACAATTTTATCGGTTGTTTCTCTATATACTTGATGCACTATGTTATACTTAGTATCCGTCTGATGTTCTAATTGCGCACCTTGTCGAATCTGGTGACTCAAATAGTCTTACTTAGACATTTCGCATGTTTCGATCTTTCTCTTATGTGTAGGTGTTAGTTACCAAGTCTGACATTGGTAGCATAGTGTTGGTACAAAGATGCTCTTATTTATGTGTAGGTGTTAGTTGCCAAGTCTGACATTGGTAGCATAGTGTTGGCAGAACGATGCTCTTACTTATGTGTTTCTTTACTTCCGTGTTGTTTTTTGGGTGTTATAGCAAAAGTGACATCTGGTATATCCCAATATTTGCATTTTTTACATCTTGTTTCTATCTCTCAATTGACTCATCCGTCTTCTGTAAAGATACTTCGTAGGTACTTGAACACTTTGACTTGTATTATTTTTGTTTTCTCTATTTGAATGTTTAAATGCTCTGTTGATCTCGTTATGTGCACAGTTTCTGCTTTTTGTCTGTTAATATCGTTATTTGCATAGTTTCTGCCTTTTGTCGGTTGATCCGCATGTTGTATTTATTGCATGTTCTTGATAGTGAGTTGATGTGAGTTTGCAGTTTTTCTTCGTCATCATACATGATGTTTTTATCGTCAGCGAAAAGCAGTTTATTGAGTTTGTTTTTACGTTGTTCATTCTCTGTTGTTTCATAAATCAGAAGTTGTATAAGAATACGCATATAAATTCTACTACATATGACTGTATATAAAAATAAGATGACAGCTATGTTGATGGAAAAGATCTAAAGATAGTAAGAAACATGTATTGGAAACAAACAGCTGTGTCGAGTGTTGACGGCAATGTAGGAGAATTTCAAAAGATAGAGATGGGCATCAGACAAGGATGTGTAATGTAACCAGATCTTTTCTTCCTGTATACAGAGGATATTATATGAAACTTAGAAAACATGCTAGGAATAGCAGCAGGAGGTTACAAAATCTGAATAATCTAACATATGCTGACGATACAGTTCTGATTGCAGGGTGAGAAAAAGAAATTTGAAGTTTGTTAGACATGGTAGTACAAAAAAAGTGAAAACAAAGCTCTCAGTCTAAACAAGAAGAAACTAGAAGTAATGGCTGTTTCAAGAAATATACACCGCCAGAATACAGCATTACTATCTATGTTATGTTATGTTCCTCCAGGACCATAGACGGCGCATAGGGCAGAAACCATAGCTTTCCATTTCTGTCTGTGTTGCCAGGTCTTTCAATTGTTGCGTGTTGGAGAAAAAATACTTTCAAACCTTCAATTCACAATCTTGACATCACTCCGATCTTCTCAAGTAAACTTGCAAGAGGTTTCTCACAGCTGAACATGATTGCAACACCTTTAAAATCGTCATTACTGATTAAGATTATATCAACAGTTATGTTTATCAAGATAGTTGACTCCACTCTCTGTCAATTTGATCCTATAAAATGTGTTGAATAATGGCTGCTTTTTGGGCACCACGCAGCAACAGATTACAAAAGCAAGGAAAGAAATAGAAATATTGAACTTTCTAAAGGCATGGATAAATTATGGCCATTATGATAAATCTGGCTACAGTAAGTCTTATATTAATGTATTTTTGTATGTATGTCTGTATGGGTGGAGGTTGTGATGCCCATTTATATATGGAAAGGTTTGAGTGGTTCTTTTTGTTGCTCGTTCGCATACTCAACACTAACCTCAAACCTATTAGTAGTCTCTTATGACATGCATGGCAGATCAAAGTGTTAATATTCTTTGCTCCTCCTTCTGACACTGTCAAAACACGAAATGATTGAACCCTTCCTCTTTAGATAACGCAACCTCATAATTAACGTTACGGAGAATACACAACAAACCACACCGCCGCCCGTTTTATATTATGACAGTAGAACTATAAGAAAATTATTTGATTACTCAAAATGTTTCATACGTAAGCTTGTTGTTGCTATTTTCAAAGTTCCCAATATGCAAATTATTACGGCCAAATGGAGGGGGTAGGGGAATGGGTGGTGGCCATTCATGTTAAAGTATTGACCATCCACTTCTGTAAACGCCGTATACCCTTCTTTTTTCCTAGAAAAAAAACACTTAATGTATGTATGTATGTATGTATGTATGTATGTATGTATGTATGTATGTATGTATGTATGTATGTATGTATGTATGTATGTATGTATGTATGTATGTATGTATGTATGTATGTATGTATGTATGTATGTATGTATGTATGTATGTATGTATGTATGTATATGGCGCTCTACAGTCAAAAAAAGCGCATCATCTTTTGAAAAGAGGAGAAATGTTGCAGCCTAACAGCCGAGAGTAACTAGAAAGTCACGGATAGATCAAAATCCGTCTACAGTGGTAATTCCATGTTCGTACTGTGCACGGATATTTACAGCTCGAATAGGGCTCATTAGCCATCTACGAACTATTAGACATGGTCATAATTCTAATTGAATTTTCAAATGTGAATGTAAAAATGGTCATCACACACACACATGTTAAATATTGTTATACGCTCTAATGGGACCGTTCATCCTCATAAGACGTCCAAACAATTTTATCGGTTGTTTCTCTATATACTTGATGCACTATGTTATACTTAGTATCCGTCTGATGTTCTAATTGCGCACCTTGTCGAATCTGGTGACTCAAATAGTCTTACTTAGACATTTCGCATGTTTCGATCTTTCTCTTATGTGTAGGTGTTAGTTACCAAGTCTGACATTGGTAGCATAGTGTTGGTACAAAGATGCTCTTATTTATGTGTAGGTGTTAGTTGCCAAGTCTGACATTGGTAGCATAGTGTTGGCAGAACGATGCTCTTACTTATGTGTTTCTTTACTTCCGTGTTGTTTTTTGGGTGTTATAGCAAAAGTGACATCTGGTATATCCCAATATTTGCATTTTTTACATCTTGTTTCTATCTCTCAATTGACTCATCCGTCTTCTGTAAAGATACTTCGTAGGTACTTGAACACTTTGACTTGTATTATTTTTGTTTTCTCTATTTGAATGTTTAAATGCTCTGTTGATCTCGTTATGTGCACAGTTTCTGCTTTTTGTCTGTTAATATCGTTATTTGCATAGTTTCTGCCTTTTGTCGGTTGATCCGCATGTTGTATTTATTGCATGTTCTTGATAGTGAGTTGATGTGAGTTTGCAGTTTTTCTTCGTCATCATACATGATGTTTTTATCGTCAGCGAAAAGCAGTTTATTGAGTTTGTTTTTACGTTGTTCATTCTCTGTTGTTTCATAAATCAGAAGTTGTATAAGAATACGCATATAAATTCTACTACATATGACTGTATATAAAAATAAGATGACAGCTATGTTGATGGAAAAGATCTAAAGATAGTAAGAAACATGTATTGGAAACAAACAGCTGTGTCGAGTGTTGACGGCAATGTAGGAGAATTTCAAAAGATAGAGATGGGCATCAGACAAGGATGTGTAATGTAACCAGATCTTTTCTTCCTGTATACAGAGGATATTATATGAAACTTAGAAAACATGCTAGGAATAGCAGCAGGAGGTTACAAAATCTGAATAATCTAACATATGCTGACGATACAGTTCTGATTGCAGGGTGAGAAAAAGAAATTTGAAGTTTGTTAGACATGGTAGTACAAAAAAAGTGAAAACAAAGCTCTCAGTCTAAACAAGAAGAAACTAGAAGTAATGGCTGTTTCAAGAAATATACACCGCCAGAATACAGCATTACTATCTATGTTATGTTATGTTCCTCCAGGACCATAGACGGCGCATAGGGCAGAAACCATAGCTTTCCATTTCTGTCTGTGTTGCCAGGTCTTTCAATTGTTGCGTGTTGGAGAAAAAATACTTTCAAACCTTCAATTCACAATCTTGACATCACTCCGATCTTCTCAAGTAAACTTGCAAGAGGTTTCTCACAGCTGAACATGATTGCAACACCTTTAAAATCGTCATTACTGATTAAGATTATATCAACAGTTATGTTTATCAAGATAGTTGACTCCACTCTCTGTCAATTTGATCCTATAAAATGTGTTGAATAATGGCTGCTTTTTGGGCACCACGCAGCAACAGATTACAAAAGCAAGGAAAGAAATAGAAATATTGAACTTTCTAAAGGCATGGATAAATTATGGCCATTATGATAAATCTGGCTACAGTAAGTCTTATATTAATGTATTTTTGTATGTATGTCTGTATGGGTGGAGGTTGTGATGCCCATTTATATATGGAAAGGTTTGAGTGGTTCTTTTTGTTGCTCGTTCGCATACTCAACACTAACCTCAAACCTATTAGTAGTCTCTTATGACATGCATGGCAGATCAAAGTGTTAATATTCTTTGCTCCTCCTTCTGACACTGTCAAAACACGAAATGATTGAACCCTTCCTCTTTAGATAACGCAACCTCATAATTAACGTTACGGAGAATACACAACAAACCACACCGCCGCCCGTTTTATATTATGACAGTAGAACTATAAGAAAATTATTTGATTACTCAAAATGTTTCATACGTAAGCTTGTTGTTGCTATTTTCAAAGTTCCCAATATGCAAATTATTACGGCCAAATGGAGGGGGTAGGGGAATGGGTGGTGGCCATTCATGTTAAAGTATTGACCATCCACTTCTGTAAACGCCGTATACCCTTCTTTTTTCCTAGAAAAAAAAACACTTAATGTATGTATGTATGTATGTATGTATGTATGTATGTATGTATGTATGTATGTATGTATGTATGTATGTATGTATGTATGTATGTATGTATGTATGTATGTATGTATGTATGTATGTATGTATGTATGTATATGGCGCTCTACAGTCAAAAAAAGCGCATCATCTTTTGAAAAGAGGAGAAATGTTGCAGCCTAACAGCCGAGAGTAACTAGAAAGTCACGGATAGATCAAAATCCGTCTACAGTGGTAATTCCATGTTCGTACTGTGCACGGATATTTACAGCTCGAATAGGGCTCATTAGCCATCTACGAACTATTAGACATGGTCATAATTCTAATTGAATTTTCAAATGTGAATGTAAAAATGGTCATCACACACACACATGTTAAATATTGTTATACGCTCTAATGGGACCGTTCATCCTCATAAGACGTCCAAACAATTTTATCGGTTGTTTCTCTATATACTTGATGCACTATGTTATACTTAGTATCCGTCTGATGTTCTAATTGCGCACCTTGTCGAATCTGGTGACTCAAATAGTCTTACTTAGACATTTCGCATGTTTCGATCTTTCTCTTATGTGTAGGTGTTAGTTGCCAAGTCTGACATTGGTAGCATAGTGTTGGTACAAAGATGCTCTTATTTATGTGTAGGTGTTAGTTGCCAAGTCTGACATTGGTAGCATAGTGTTGGCAGAACGATGCTCTTACTTATGTGTTTCTTTACTTCCGTGTTGTTTTTTGGGTGTTATAGCAAAAGTGACATCTGGTATATCCCAATATTTGCATTTTTTACATCTTGTTTCTATCTCTCAATTGACTCATCCGTCTTCTGTAAAGATACTTCGTAGGTACTTGAACACTTTGACTTGTATTATTTTTGTTTTCTCTATTTGAATGTTTAAATGCTCTGTTGATCTCGTTATGTGCACAGTTTCTGCTTTTTGTCTGTTAATATCGTTATTTGCATAGTTTCTGCCTTTTGTCGGTTGATCCGCATGTTGTATTTATTGCATGTTCTTGATAGTGAGTTGATGTGAGTTTGCAGTTTTTCTTCGTCATCATACATGATGTTTTTATCGTCAGCGAAAAGCAGTTTATTGAGTTTGTTTTTACGTTGTTCATTCTCTGTTGTTTCATAAATCAGAAGTTGTATAAGAATACGCATATAAATTCTACTACATATGACTGTATATAAAAATAAGATGACAGCTATGTTGATGGAAAAGATCTAAAGATAGTAAGAAACATGTATTGGAAACAAACAGCTGTGTCGAGTGTTGACGGCAATGTAGGAGAATTTCAAAAGATAGAGATGGGCATCAGACAAGGATGTGTAATGTAACCAGATCTTTTCTTCCTGTATACAGAGGATATTATATGAAACTTAGAAAACATGCTAGGAATAGCAGCAGGAGGTTACAAAATCTGAATAATCTAACATATGCTGACGATACAGTTCTGATTGCAGGGTGAGAAAAAGAAATTTGAAGTTTGTTAGACATGGTAGTACAAAAAAAGTGAAAACAAAGCTCTCAGTCTAAACAAGAAGAAACTAGAAGTAATGGCTGTTTCAAGAAATATACACCGCCAGAATACAGCATTACTATCTATGTTATGTTATGTTCCTCCAGGACCATAGACGGCGCATAGGGCAGAAACCATAGCTTTCCATTTCTGTCTGTGTTGCCAGGTCTTTCAATTGTTGCGTGTTGGAGAAAAAATACTTTCAAACCTTCAATTCACAATCTTGACATCACTCCGATCTTCTCAAGTAAACTTGCAAGAGGTTTCTCACAGCTGAACATGATTGCAACACCTTTAAAATCGTCATTACTGATTAAGATTATATCAACAGTTATGTTTATCAAGATAGTTGACTCCACTCTCTGTCAATTTGATCCTATAAAATGTGTTGAATAATGGCTGCTTTTTGGGCACCACGCAGCAACAGATTACAAAAGCAAGGAAAGAAATAGAAATATTGAACTTTCTAAAGGCATGGATAAATTATGGCCATTATGATAAATCTGGCTACAGTAAGTCTTATATTAATGTATTTTTGTATGTATGTCTGTATGGGTGGAGGTTGTGATGCCCATTTATATATGGAAAGGTTTGAGTGGTTCTTTTTGTTGCTCGTTCGCATACTCAACACTAACCTCAAACCTATTAGTAGTCTCTTATGACATGCATGGCAGATCAAAGTGTTAATATTCTTTGCTCCTCCTTCTGACACTGTCAAAACACGAAATGATTGAACCCTTCCTCTTTAGATAACGCAACCTCATAATTAACGTTACGGAGAATACACAACAAACCACACCGCCGCCCGTTTTATATTATGACAGTAGAACTATAAGAAAATTATTTGATTACTCAAAA
Source organism: Meghimatium bilineatum (assembly GCA_034231615.1). NCBI lineage: Eukaryota > Metazoa > Mollusca > Gastropoda > Stylommatophora > Philomycidae > Meghimatium > Meghimatium bilineatum. The sequence goes on from CM067318.1 coordinate 22,112,918, forward strand.
TGTTTCATACGTAAGCTTGTTGTTGCTATTTTCAAAGTTCCCAATATGCAAATTATTACGGCCAAATGGAGGGGGTAGGGGAATGGGTGGTGGCCATTCATGTTAAAGTATTGACCATCCACTTCTGTAAACGCCGTATACCCTTCTTTTTTCCTAGAAAAAAAACACTTAATGTATGTATGTATGTATGTATGTATGTATGTATGTATGTATGTATGTATGTATGTATGTATGTATGTATGTATGTATGTATGTATGTATGTATGTATGTATGTATGTATATGGCGCTCTACAGTCAAAAAAAGCGCATCATCTTTTGAAAAGAGGAGAAATGTTGCAGCCTAACAGCCGAGAGTAACTAGAAAGTCACGGATAGATCAAAATCCGTCTACAGTGGTAATTCCATGTTCGTACTGTGCACGGATATTTACAGCTCGAATAGGGCTCATTAGCCATCTACGAACTATTAGACATGGTCATAATTCTAATTGAATTTTCAAATGTGAATGTAAAAATGGTCATCACACACACACATGTTAAATATTGTTATACGCTCTAATGGGACCGTTCATCCTCATAAGACGTCCAAACAATTTTATCGGTTGTTTCTCTATATACTTGATGCACTATGTTATACTTAGTATCCGTCTGATGTTCTAATTGCGCACCTTGTCGAATCTGGTGACTCAAATAGTCTTACTTAGACATTTCGCATGTTTCGATCTTTCTCTTATGTGTAGGTGTTAGTTGCCAAGTCTGACATTGGTAGCATAGTGTTGGCAGAACGATGCTCTTACTTATGTGTTTCTTTACTTCCGTGTTGTTTTTTGGGTGTTATAGCAAAAGTGACATCTGGTATATCCCAATATTTGCATTTTTTACATCTTGTTTCTATCTCTCAATTGACTCATCCGTCTTCTGTAAAGATACTTCGTAGGTACTTGAACACTTTGACTTGTATTATTTTTGTTTTCTCTATTTGAATGTTTAAATGCTCTGTTGATCTCGTTATGTGCACAGTTTCTGCTTTTTGTCTGTTAATATCGTTATTTGCATAGTTTCTGCCTTTTGTCGGTTGATCCGCATGTTGTATTTATTGCATGTTCTTGATAGTGAGTTGATGTGAGTTTGCAGTTTTTCTTCGTCATCATACATGATGTTTTTATCGTCAGCGAAAAGCAGTTTATTGAGTTTGTTTTTACGTTGTTCATTCTCTGTTGTTTCATAAATCAGAAGTTGTATAAGAATACGCATATAAATTCTACTACATATGACTGTATATAAAAATAAGATGACAGCTATGTTGATGGAAAAGATCTAAAGATAGTAAGAAACATGTATTGGAAACAAACAGCTGTGTCGAGTGTTGACGGCAATGTAGGAGAATTTCAAAAGATAGAGATGGGCATCAGACAAGGATGTGTAATGTAACCAGATCTTTTCTTCCTGTATACAGAGGATATTATATGAAACTTAGAAAACATGCTAGGAATAGCAGCAGGAGGTTACAAAATCTGAATAATCTAACATATGCTGACGATACAGTTCTGATTGCAGGGTGAGAAAAAGAAATTTGAAGTTTGTTAGACATGGTAGTACAAAAAAAGTGAAAACAAAGCTCTCAGTCTAAACAAGAAGAAACTAGAAGTAATGGCTGTTTCAAGAAATATACACCGCCAGAATACAGCATTACTATCTATGTTATGTTATGTTCCTCCAGGACCATAGACGGCGCATAGGGCAGAAACCATAGCTTTCCATTTCTGTCTGTGTTGCCAGGTCTTTCAATTGTTGCGTGTTGGAGAAAAAATACTTTCAAACCTTCAATTCACAATCTTGACATCACTCCGATCTTCTCAAGTAAACTTGCAAGAGGTTTCTCACAGCTGAACATGATTGCAACACCTTTAAAATCGTCATTACTGATTAAGATTATATCAACAGTTATGTTTATCAAGATAGTTGACTCCACTCTCTGTCAATTTGATCCTATAAAATGTGTTGAATAATGGCTGCTTTTTGGGCACCACGCAGCAACAGATTACAAAAGCAAGGAAAGAAATAGAAATATTGAACTTTCTAAAGGCATGGATAAATTATGGCCATTATGATAAATCTGGCTACAGTAAGTCTTATATTAATGTATTTTTGTATGTATGTCTGTATGGGTGGAGGTTGTGATGCCCATTTATATATGGAAAGGTTTGAGTGGTTCTTTTTGTTGCTCGTTCGCATACTCAACACTAACCTCAAACCTATTAGTAGTCTCTTATGACATGCATGGCAGATCAAAGTGTTAATATTCTTTGCTCCTCCTTCTGACACTGTCAAAACACGAAATGATTGAACCCTTCCTCTTTAGATAACGCAACCTCATAATTAACGTTACGGAGAATACACAACAAACCACACCGCCGCCCGTTTTATATTATGACAGTAGAACTATAAGAAAATTATTTGATTACTCAAAATGTTTCATACGTAAGCTTGTTGTTGCTATTTTCAAAGTTCCCAATATGCAAATTATTACGGCCAAATGGAGGGGGTAGGGGAATGGGTGGTGGCCATTCATGTTAAAGTATTGACCATCCACTTCTGTAAACGCCGTATACCCTTCTTTTTTCCTAGAAAAAAAACACTTAATGTATGTATGTATGTATGTATGTATGTATGTATGTATGTATGTATGTATGTATGTATGTATGTATGTATGTATGTATGTATGTATGTATGTATGTATGTATGTATGTATGTATGTATGTATGTATGTATGTATGTATGTATATGGCGCTCTACAGTCAAAAAAAGCGCATCATCTTTTGAAAAGAGGAGAAATGTTGCAGCCTAACAGCCGAGAGTAACTAGAAAGTCACGGATAGATCAAAATCCGTCTACAGTGGTAATTCCATGTTCGTACTGTGCACGGATATTTACAGCTCGAATAGGGCTCATTAGCCATCTACGAACTATTAGACATGGTCATAATTCTAATTGAATTTTCAAATGTGAATGTAAAAATGGTCATCACACACACACATGTTAAATATTGTTATACGCTCTAATGGGACCGTTCATCCTCATAAGACGTCCAAACAATTTTATCGGTTGTTTCTCTATATACTTGATGCACTATGTTATACTTAGTATCCGTCTGATGTTCTAATTGCGCACCTTGTCGAATCTGGTGACTCAAATAGTCTTACTTAGACATTTCGCATGTTTCGATCTTTCTCTTATGTGTAGGTGTTAGTTGCCAAGTCTGACATTGGTAGCATAGTGTTGGTACAAAGATGCTCTTATTTATGTGTAGGTGTTAGTTGCCAAGTCTGACATTGGTAGCATAGTGTTGGCAGAACGATGCTCTTACTTATGTGTTTCTTTACTTCCGTGTTGTTTTTTGGGTGTTATAGCAAAAGTGACATCTGGTATATCCCAATATTTGCATTTTTTACATCTTGTTTCTATCTCTCAATTGACTCATCCGTCTTCTGTAAAGATACTTCGTAGGTACTTGAACACTTTGACTTGTATTATTTTTGTTTTCTCTATTTGAATGTTTAAATGCTCTGTTGATCTCGTTATGTGCACAGTTTCTGCTTTTTGTCTGTTAATATCGTTATTTGCATAGTTTCTGCCTTTTGTCGGTTGATCCGCATGTTGTATTTATTGCATGTTCTTGATAGTGAGTTGATGTGAGTTTGCAGTTTTTCTTCGTCATCATACATGATGTTTTTATCGTCAGCGAAAAGCAGTTTATTGAGTTTGTTTTTACGTTGTTCATTCTCTGTTGTTTCATAAATCAGAAGTTGTATAAGAATACGCATATAAATTCTACTACATATGACTGTATATAAAAATAAGATGACAGCTATGTTGATGGAAAAGATCTAAAGATAGTAAGAAACATGTATTGGAAACAAACAGCTGTGTCGAGTGTTGACGGCAATGTAGGAGAATTTCAAAAGATAGAGATGGGCATCAGACAAGGATGTGTAATGTAACCAGATCTTTTCTTCCTGTATACAGAGGATATTATATGAAACTTAGAAAACATGCTAGGAATAGCAGCAGGAGGTTACAAAATCTGAATAATCTAACATATGCTGACGATACAGTTCTGATTGCAGGGTGAGAAAAAGAAATTTGAAGTTTGTTAGACATGGTAGTACAAAAAAAGTGAAAACAAAGCTCTCAGTCTAAACAAGAAGAAACTAGAAGTAATGGCTGTTTCAAGAAATATACACCGCCAGAATACAGCATTACTATCTATGTTATGTTATGTTCCTCCAGGACCATAGACGGCGCATAGGGCAGAAACCATAGCTTTCCATTTCTGTCTGTGTTGCCAGGTCTTTCAATTGTTGCGTGTTGTTTAGGTTCATTGACATGCCTTCTCTATTAATGGATCTTCGTAGAGTTTCTCTAGGTCTCCCTCTTCTTACTCTAGGTGGCACCCAATATAGTGACTGCTGGGGAATTTTTAGGCTGTTCATTCTGAGAACATGGCTGATGTAAGTCCAACGCCTTTGTCTAATGAAGGAAGATATATACTATCTATGATTCAACATTAAATCATGGGGATAAAGTCAAGTATCTTGGCACCATTTTAACATCAGATGGCAGGTGCTCCAATGAGTTACAGTAAGAGTAACTGTAACAATGAAACAGTAACCCTATGATATTTTAAAAATTGATAGAACAAGGGGATCTCATCCAAATTTATCGTTTTTGTATATAGGAAACACTTAATGTGTCAGTCTAAGTGTGAGAGTTTCATAATAATTTTTAAAAATATTTTAGACAGATGCATACAATTTAAAAAAAAAGAACACACTAATAGGTAAATGCAAGTTTAAAGTGAAAGTACATCAGGAATAGATTTCTCAACTTTGTTTTGACACAATAATTAATTAAAACAAATATGTTCACAACTGTACATATTATCTCCCCTTCATTGCAAACGTAAAACCACTTTCTATAAAGTGAAAACCACTTTCTATAAAGTGGGAAGTTCTCTGTTTACTGTGACTAAATTATATTTTATTAATGAAGCATTATGTTTAGTCAGTGTGACTATCTAAGACACAATAGTCAAGTTTTCTTCCAGTAAACAGAGCCCTATTTCTATCTCGTGAACACAGTTCACGAAAGTTAGAGTGCTCTTAAGATGTCAACATTAGGACTAGTAAGAAAAACCAAAACACAAACAATGCGTGGTGTGTACTGTGATATGTGGTTTAGATCAGTGAATGTGGTTTAGATCAGTGTTGCCAATGTGGTGTGGAAAAAGAAGCAAAGTTAGTGGTACTGTTATTGTTGTCTACCATGCACATCGTAAAATGTGACTAAGAAGGTTTGGGGGGGGGGGTTGATTTGGCTCTCCTATTCAATAGAGGATCATGCTATCCAGAAATCATGCTGAATAGGGTGTGTCAGATCGAAAGGAGCAGATATCGCAACCACGATGTAAATCATGACATACCACATTCCATTCTCCGGATTACATCCTGATAACATACAGGAGTTTGAGGACGTACACATAAAAAGATAAAGCAGATAAAGATCAGTGGTTCTCAAAATGTAATTAGGTCCACGTTTGGGGCTATATATTTGAAGGGAGAGGGATAATTTCACCCAAAAATGAAACTATGGCGCAGATTCTTCCAGATCTGCGACACAAAAATAAGTTTTTGAATGCTTCTATTCTTTTTACAAAACTGACCACTATATCACAGCACAAGGGGGAAACGATGGCTATCTGAAACAATTCTAGCGGAAAGCTCTACTGCACTAACTACTGCACTGGAGCTTCTAACTACAGAACAGTTCTTTGATGGAATCCATATCAGCATCTGACCTGCTGGAAAACGAGGAAGAAGGAGAAAAGAATTATGCGACGCATAAGATATACTATAGTAGTAATCCTTGAGGAAAGATGACAAGCTTTTTTCTGGTCTATAGGAATTAATCTCTAGTGCCGGGAACAACACATTGGCTGGAAATACGAGGGCTGGGGCAACACAGTGCAATATAAGGAAAACAGATTTAGATACAAATGTTGTCAATATGTATACACACGACATACTAGCGAATAGACGCAAAGACATACGAAGTTTTGAAAAAGAAACAATCATCAGGACAAACTATAGCTGACTAACAATGAATAGAAACACACATATGACGAAATGGGAGGCAAGGGATGATGAAAGTGGGAGATAAAGAAGCACAAGTACAAGTGATTATTAAGGGAGTGATATTACGGATGATGTGATCAACCCTGGTAACAGGAGATAAAAAGGACATTGAGATCTGGTCAACAAGACATAGATGCTTTCCATCTTAGTTCTCACTCTGGATAATTGAGTTTCTGCGTTTTTTCTCAAACTCCTGCAGAATAGCAGGGTGTAGTTCGTAATGCGTTTTGTCATTGTTCACACCATTGATGCGAGATCTTCGCTTTTGACCTAACACATTCGACTTTATAATTGCACTGTATCATTTTGACCGTATATAGTAGGGTGCAGCCAACTCCACCATATAACCTCCTTAGTCGCTTCTTAAAATATACATGAAAAGCAAACAGTATTGCTATTATTTGTTCCCCTCTCGAGATTTAAAAAAACCAACTAATGGTGTGTGACTTTTTACAAACAATTTGTGTTGTCTAGTGCTTTTGACGGAACGAGTTGGTGGCACTTGCCTAAACACAATACGTGTTAAATGGTGGTTATTTTGTGCATCTATCATTCAGGGCAATATACTGCTAATTTTCCCAAACAACTTGCATATCATATATTAATAAAAGAAAAGTGTGAAAACCAGAATACTGGTTTCATTAGTTATTAAAAAGATAAAGAATGCAACAGGTCGCATGTAACCCATGTCTGCTGAAAGACACAGTACAAATAGAAATGACCGGAATATACCATGTGGTATCAAAAATTCCCCATTACACATTGTTTACTACACTGTATAATCTTGTCTATCAATTAGTTGTGTGGACTATTTGAAAATAATCCATATGAAGTCACATTATTTAACCATTACAGTGATTTTCATTGGTCACGTTTGTATACATTGTGTCGACAGCCAATGACAAATCAACGTCAAGTAAAGTCATTTAGAAGAATGAGTTCACGTGACTGTATTTGACGAGAGACACGGTACAGTAAGTCGATATGACCTAGCAAAAGACAATCTCATAAAACGTTTACAAACAAAAATGTAATAGTCATGATTGAATGATTGTCCAAACAAATGTCAAGTGTTTTGTTTTTGCGAAAACTAATTGTACTTGAATTAAACTCACAACATAAAAACATGACTCTTTTTGGAACTTGACGTTTTAAAAAGATAAAAACGTGATTGCAATGCAAAAATAGGATAAAAACTGAGGCTCTGTATGGAAAAATAATTTTGTGAAATATATTTTGAGGCTCTGTCTAGGATAGCAGGGCTATAGAGAGTGGAATTCCCATTATTCATTAAGGGTGATAACCCCGCAGATACTATCAGATAAGGGGATGTAATACATGTGAAATGTATTAATATGTGCAAATGTATTAATAAATCATAAGAACACAAATATTTTGATCTGATCATGTGGTAATATAATTTTAATAAACAACTCTCATTTATTTTGAGTGATTTTATGTAACTATTCCCCGTTCTACTATTTATAAAAACGTTTTTTTGAAAGCAATATGCACGACATTCTTCCCTAACTGTTGACATGGTGAACAAAAGTGTGGCACATAAACTTTTGGATGTTAAGGGATAATGTCCGTATAAGGTTCAAGTTCCCCGCGGAACTTTACATGCAAAAGTTGGCTCTTGACTTTGTATGGGAACTAGTGTCAGTAGTCCGTTCACATGTCTTAGACTCCACCGCGGGGTCAAGGTTCAGCCAGTGTCGAGTCAGCTCGCTCGTCACAGTACCGCTTGGGATCTAGGCTGGTTCCTCCCCATATGACATGTTAAGACAGGACGAAGTCACCGGGGTGAAGTTTTCGGTCGTACGGAATGTTAACAGCATAAACGTGCTCTGCTAAGTGTGAGCTGTACTTAGCGTCCGAGTGGCTTTCGATTGCGGCGCCTTCTATGTCATACCGCCTCGAGAGAGGATTACGGGGGTGTAGGAGAGCTGCGGAGAAAGTGCTTCACTCGACTTTTTTGTCATGAAATAACTTTGTAATTACTTAAATTTTAGTATTATTTGTATTTACACCCTTACACTTAAACGTATTTTTGATTTAACATTTGGATACTGCTATTTATTGGAAAGAATAAATAAAGTATTGTGATAAAAAGTAGTAATGTAGTCTTACAGTTTTTATGGCCATAATTCTTAATTCGTAATTTAAAAGATCTTAATTATCTAATTATAAATTCGTTAACAAAAGAAAATAAATTTAGTATTCACGAGGGAAAAAAATGGGATTACAAATTGTGAGTTTTAAAACGCTTCATTTTTGAGAGAAAATTTACTTTCAACAATAACGCAATTTCACAATATAACGACATCCACCTGTGTCAGCTGAGTTTAAAAAAAAATTTAAACTCAAAATATTTTGACTTGATACATTGCTTACTAAAATTGCGGAAATATACATTTGTTTATGTTAATGGCACATATGTATTGCAATTGTATGTTTTGAGTGCAAAGATGTGTCCAGGTCTCACCAAGATTGTCTTGGTTTTATAACACTAATTTATATCTCGCCCTGTTTAGCCTATGTCCCAGTTTCTAGAACAGTTTACAAATACAACAAATGTGTTACGTGTTAAAATCAACACACTTGGTCTCGCTTCGTTCAAACGAATAAACACGCTTGGTAACACTAAATGCGGTCGAGCGTGAAGACTTTGATCTATTTATACATAGATCAGTGGTCATAAGGTATTTTCTGTAGACGTATTAATTAATTCACAGCATTATGTGATTGCCATGTGTCTTCTGTCACGGAGATCATCCAATAAATAAATTAAATTTCCAACACAGTTGACATGTGTTCTTTGATATAATTAAAAAGAAAGAATCTCTTCAAGAATCTGTTTCTAGTAAACAAAAATCTGAACGTAGTGATAGATAAACTTAATTTCCAATAGAAATCGTCATTGGTTGGCGGGTCTGAAAGGGGAGCATTGGGAGAAAACTGTTACCTGTCAAGCATATCGTAAGCAGCAACTAAGAGGAATTTAAGGTGGAGTTTGTTGTCCCATAAAAGCCCGTAGATAAGGAGGTTGTAAGGTTGAGATATTCAATTTCCCGTCCTTTAGCAAATCAGAATAGGTCTATGCCTTTTAGCATTAGGTATTTGGCCAAAATGCGGGTAAAAAGTCTCTTCCCCCCCCCCCACCCCGTAGAGATTTTCACAAAAGGAACATCACATGAAGAAGATCTGATACACGAAAACACACGAATGACTTTTTAAAAGGGAATTACTCCTCTCCATGGATACAGAAGATGAAACAAGAAGTTGAAAAAGATGTTTACACCAGAAGGCATCTATCTTGAACAGATGTGTGCACCAGAAGGCATCTATCTTGAACAGATGTGTGCACCAGAAGGCATCTATCTTGAACAGATGTGTGCACCAGAAGGCATCGATCTTGGTGAAGAATGGATTATCTTTTCAAGACTATCTTTGCAATCACTAGAGAGTTCATTGATAAACATATGAATGTGAATGAATGCTGTGTTCACGGAGTTCATCTCCGAACAATTTCATGACACGGATGTTGTGAGACACAGACGATCAAAATAATCCACAATCAGTGGTTCGAATGGACTTTTACCACCAGATCACGTGGAATAACAGTTCACGAAGCCAGTAGAGCCTTCACTAAACAACAAGCAGCCTAACGATGTGTGTGTTTGCTGTAACGCAAGTACACTTGCTAGAAAGTGAAGCCTATTTACGCTAAGACGATATCAACATCATCATCAGGTGCCATGCCGGCTGGCGTAGGCGACAATGGCTCTCCATATCTCTCTGTCCCCAGTATTATGTATCAAGCTTGTTGTTGTTTCCCTGCCGTGCCATGTTGTCAAATTGTCTAATATATTTTCACGTTGTAGCCATCTGTCTCTGTTGCTTTCAATCTTGCCTGTTGTGACTATATTCTCCAAACCTCCTTGTCTCATGAAGTGGTCAAAAATATGAAGATTGTCTTTTTCTTATATTATTTATTAGGGTCCGTTTCGCATTTGACTCTTTCAACACTTCCACATTAGTTTTTCTGACAGGCCATGATATTCTAAGTCCATGATGTCAACATACCTTAACCAAAAGGTTGTAATCCCTTATCGACCAATCATCAACTAAGGAGACATTTATTCATACACTGTAAATGTCACGTGACTGTGTCTCCTGTGTACATCGTTATTAGTTTACAGTGTATACGTTTTTGAGTATTCCTGTATTTCTCGGTCGTTGGGTTTTTGTGGTTGGGGGGGGGGGGGGGGGGGTTAGCGTGAGGATAAAATGAGACGATTGATTGAACAGGCCTAAGTCTGACCTATTTATTCGAGGTTCTTAATCAGAGTTTGCACGTTCCTTTTTTTTTTTTTTATAAAGTGACATTTCCCCATAAACATGACAGAAGTTTAACATTACAATAGCCTATTCATTACAGATGAGGAACCGTCTTCGCACGAAAGGTCAGCGACAGTTCCCATTTACCTCATGTTCGTCTCCCTGCTATCACACCATACTATAAGCCTATAACCCGGTGTTGTGGCACACGCCCCAAAAGTGAAATGGGGGGGGGGGGGATTTCATTGTTTGGGGGACACTTAAAAAAAATTGTGTTCTTGAGATTTAGTTGTCCATTATATGTTTTGAAAATTTAGCCTACTTAACTGTTTTCTTTTCTTTTAATAATTTTCTAGTGTTTTCTTCCTAAAACGCAAGTCTTGTGTCCTGAACAAGTTATAATTAGGTTTCATTTATGGAATAAGTCATTTTTTGAATAGATCTATAAAAAATGTAGGACTGGGGGGTGGCATCAGAATTTTTGAAAGATTGAGGGTGGGGAAAGGTTTAAAGAAAAGGTTGGGTAAAACTGCTATAACCTGCCAGGTTCACAGTAGTACCACATGGGATGAAACAACACCCAGAGTTCTCCAGCAAATTCTTTCTTCAGCGACGCAGATGAGTGTGAAAATATCTTGACCTATCCAGCCCTTGATGCTGCCTGTCCATGATTTTCTTAGTCTTCGTCTGCTTCTTCCAACCTCGACCGTTCCCTGTAGTATAGTTTATAACGAATAATCATATCATCACACATCCAAAAAAACCATCAGAGCCGCAGACAAGTTTTCATTGAGGAAGGGGATTTATCTATAAAATAATAAATTATTAAATTTTTTTTATTTAATTCCTTCCTTTTTATGAGAAAACTGATGACTTTTTTAATGAGAAAGCTGATGACTTATTTGATGCGAAAGGTGATGACTTTTTAGATGTGAAAACGGATGACTTTTTTGATGCGAAAACTGATGAATTTTTGAATGAGAAAGATGATGACTTTTTTTAATGAGAAAGCTGAAAACTTTTTTGATGCGAAAATTGATGACTTTTTTGATGAGAAAGCTGATACCTTTTTTGATGCGAAAACTGATTACTTTTTTGATGAGAAAACTGATGACTTTTTTGATGTGAAAGCTGATGATTTTTTTGATGAGAAAGCTGATGACTTTTTGATGAAAAAACTGATGACGTTTTTGATGAGAAAGTTGATTTTTTATGAGAAAGCTGATGACTTTTTATGAGAAAGTTGATTTTTTAATGAGAAAGCTGATGACTTTTTTAATGAGAAAGCTGATGACTTTTTTGATGAGAAAGCTGATTACTTTTTTGATGAGAAAGCTGATGACTTTGTTGATGAAAAAACTGATGACTTTTTTATGAGAAAGCTGATGACTTTTTTGATGAGAAAGTTGATTTTTTAAATGAGAAAGCTGATGACTTTTTTGATGAGAAAGCTGATGAATTTTTTGTGAAAAATCGTTAATGTAGGGATTTCACCCAACTTTTGGCTAAATTCCTAGCAAATAAAAAACATGATTTCCTAAGGGTGGAAGAGGGGATTTGAACACCCACCTCCCACCTCCACCTAAGCAACAGACCTATAAACCATGCAAGTAGGTATATTTGTTGCTTTACTATTGAAAGTAATGATTCTTGTATGAATCTATTTTATTTCTAATGTACACATTTGTCGCTAGATGGACTAGTATTGTGGCACGGTAAAATTTCACAAACCGAGCTCATTGACAACACAAGAGAGATAGAGTCGTGGAGAAACATGATCGCCTATGCCATTCGGCATGGCACTTGATTGATTGACACATTTGTCTCATGCTCTCTATAGGAGATGTGCAGAATTTGTCTGTAACATTTGTATTCGAAGGTCTGTATCCTTTCTCCATGACTGCAGCTTACACACCAACACAACACAATAAACAACATAAGTCAGATTCAATGTTAGATTTTCACACTAACACTGATTTATCTTTTCCAAATTAAAGTTAACCTTGACATATCAGTTATATTTCTCCAGCCTTAGGGGCATATCTTTAAGTCTGTTTTGCGTTTTCCGTCGCTGCATACGCAGGATCCGAGGTATTTGAAAATATTCACGTCCTCAAATTTATGCCCATTTATCATGATGTTTGTCTGTGCTTCTGTGCCGTGTGAAATTCTCACAGTAATAATAAACTACAGAATCAGAAATGACAACATCAGTAACAAACACAATGCCAATTCACGATTACACCAGAAGACAATAGATTAAGAGGTTCTCACATGCTTCCAGACTACCATCAGACAGGGCCCCCTCAAAAAAGCATTACTATACCGACAAGATGGATACAAACCAGGGGCAAACCTTTGCAAACAATGGATTACAGAAATAAATGAGTCAACAAAAACAAACATATATGAGGCATACAAAAAGGCAGTCTCCAGATTCTTGATTAGAATCTAGCATCACAGCACGTGGGGCACTTCCATAAGTGCTCCACTCTCCGTTCCAGCAGCCGTCCCAGTCAGGTCTTGCTTGTGTGACCTTTGGGACTTTCCAAAAAATTTACTTTTCCTTCCCTCCCCTCTAGATACTTCCATTACTGACATTCTCTGTATGTGTACGTTCTCAGCCTCATTGACATCATCATCATCTTGAAATGAATTTATTACTGCCTTGATCAAGTCTGCTTCATCTCTTCTCAGTATTGTGCTGTCTATTGCTGCATTGCCTGCCAATAAAATGATATAAGCAAGTACTTCTTCTTCTGCATTTTTCTCAAACTCCTGCAGATTAGCAGAATGTAGCCTAGAGAATGGATATATGCTCCTTTCGGTCTGCGACATCTGACCTCAGCATGGCTTGGATCACTTTGACCCTATATGGGATGAGACAGTCAACTTCACCCCATAACCTCCATAACAGCCTCTTACATCCCGCATGGAATGGTAAACAGTGTTTCTATTCTGTGCTGCTATTTCAGGCCCCCAGCAACACACAGTTGAAAAACAAATAACAAATGTTATTAGAAAACTGTTTATTAATAAAGTATAAACATAATATTCGAAACAGAGAAAATATTTGCTCAAAATATCAGCTATATTCAAATGTTTCATTCTAAACAGAGAAAATATTTGCTCAAAATAGAAGCTATATTCAAATGTTTCATTCTTCTTCTTCTTCAGCGTTCATTCTCAAATTCCCACTGGATTTCTCTTGTAACAGGACAATGATCCTACAAGATTTCCAGTTATGTAGTCCAGAGAATGGAAATGCGTTGTGTTGCCGTTTTATTTGCACACATCCGCCTTTGGCGGGAAATGTTTCATTCGAAACAGAGAAAATACTTGCTCAAAATATAATCCTGACTCTGTGTGTTGATGCTATCAATCCGGTACCCCTATAATCTTCAATATAACATTCCAAATTACCAAAAAATTTTTCAATATAACATTCTGAATTACCAAAATAAAGCATAGAATAATGATATACATTTCATTGTGACACAAAAAATGCATGCAGATTATATTGTGCAACATGAGTTTACAAAATAAAAAGTATTTAATGGCATATAGCGGTAGATATAAATATATCATTTGGAAACTAATATACATGTGATTATGAATGAGATTCACACACCCATATGTTATAAGGACATACAAAAGAGGAGCAGAGAATAGTAACAATGTTACCTACGTACGTATGTCATAATAAGTGGTTACGGTGCTGAACTTTGGCTTGTTTACCTCCACTTCATAATCTTCGCAGCGATGAATTCTGCTTAAGACCTGTGTCCGAACGATCCATTGCACATGTGGTGTGCTGTTGTGTCCCGAAATTGGAGCAAAGAATAGCACCACTGTTTATATTCTATGCATGTCATGGGTCGACTAAGGAGGTTATGGGATGGAGTTGGCTGTCCCATCCAATATAGGGTCAGCATGGCCCAAAACCATGCTAAAGCTGGATGTGTCAGGCCAAAAAGCACAGATATTGCAGCATTGCTGGAAACCATGACACAACGCACTCCCTTCTCTGGACTACATTCTGCTAATCTGCAGGAGTTTGAGAAAGAACGAAGAAGATCTGTGTCTGAACGATCCACCACACTGTTGTTGTGGCCCAAAATGGGAACAAAGAATAGCAACACTTTTTACCTTCTATGCATGTCATAAGAGTCAACTTCTGCATTTGTTATCAAATTTCTGCAGATAAGCAGGATGAAGTCTGAAATATAGAATGCATTGTGTCATGGTTTGTAGTTTTGATCCGATTTCTGCTTCTTTTGGCTTGACACATCTGACTTCAGCATGGCTTCTGAGTTACTTTGACCCTATATGGAATGGAAAAGCCAACTTCACCCCATGACCTCCATAGTTGAATCTTATGACAGGCATGGAAGGTAGTGTTGCTATTCTTTGCTCCTCTTTTAGGATCAAGAGAAAACATTGGTGTTCACTGTGATGAAGTCTGTTGAGACCAGTATCTCCATGCTGAGATCTATGTCTATATGATCCATGCTTGAACTGTTGAGACCAGTATCTCCATGCTGAGATCTATGTCTATATGATCCATGCTTGAACTGTTGAGACCAGTATCTCCATGCTGAGATCTATGTCTATATGATCCATGCTTGAACTGTTGAGACCAGTATCTCCATGCTGAGATCTATGTCTATATGATCCATGCTTGAACTGTTGAGATTTCTGCTGGAGTAGAATACTGTCTAGCTAATGACACATCACCACGCTCATCTGGGACACAGCCGATGATTGACTACATCCTGCTGCAAATCTGGTAGGACCATTGTCCTTCTACAAGAGAGATCCAGTGGGAGTTTGAGAATAACAGCTGATGAAGAGTAAACAATTCATCTGGGACTTGAAAAAGTCCTGGAAAACTTCCCTTAAAAAATGCTATGAGAAACACCCTTCAGGAGATGAAAGCAAAACTTCACCACCCGGCACAGGAAGAATCTAGGCAACCTCATACTCCTTCATGGTTTTATTTGTGTGATAACCCTGGCCTAGACTTCTAGCTCAAGGAGCACAAAATAGGAACTCTTCTTTTCAGGCATGTCATAGAGAGATGACAAGAAAGTTGGGGGGATGGGATGACATGTGAAAAATCATCATTGCTGCTGCATGTCTTGTCTCGAGGATGATAACCTATGAAAAATCATCATTGTTGCTGCATGTCTTGTCTCAAGGATGATAACCTGTTAAAAATCATCATTGCTGCTGCATGTCTTGTCTCGAGGATGACAACCTGTGAAAAATCATCATAGATGATGAAGAGATACAGTAAACATTGCACCTTTGTGGCACAATCCCACATGGCAGGGAAGACTAGGTGGTACAATCCCACATGGCGGGGAAGACTAGGTGGTACAATCCCACATGGCGAGGAAGACTAGGTGGTACAATCCCACATGGCGGGGAAGACTAGGTGGTACAATCCCACATGGCGGAGAAGACTAGGTGGTACAATCCCACATGGCGGGGAAGACTAGGTGGTACAATCCCACATGGCAGGGAAGACTAGGTGGTACAATCCCACATGGCGGGGAAGACTAGGTGGTACAATCCCACATGGCGGGGAAGACTAGATGGTACAATCCCACATGGCGGGGAAGACTAGGTGGTACAATCCCACATGGCGGGGAGGGCTAGGTGGTACAATCCCACATGGCAGGGAAGACTAGGTGGCATCACTGCAGATGGGTCAACAGATCTGATAGAAGAATGGATGAACTAGTTGGCCCAGACATATAATTCTGCCCCCCTAGAACGATGTGATGATACTGGGATATTGCCACACTGGAATGTCTCCATTCAGGGACTAAACATGTATCCATAAAACTCCATAAGACAACCATAATTTTTGAAATGGCAAATACTGCAGAGGATGGATGTGTCGGGCCATTGGTGCAAATAAAACGGATACACAACATATTTCCATTTTCTGGACTACATCCTGCTGGAAATATAGTTTAACCATTGTCCTGCTATAAGAGAGATCCAATGGGAGTTTGAGAATAAATGCTGAAGAAGAAGAAACAGTAAATCTTATGCGAATTTGTGTATCACCTCAGTTACTCAACCGATGAGGACGTGGTTTTTCTAGAAGAACTGTCGAAAGTTACCTGCGTACATCTAAAGCTACCTGCGTACATCTAAAGCTACCTGCGTATATCTAAAGGTACATCTGATATTTTCATCCCACTTCAGTATGACTTCTGAGCCAATACGACTTTCTATAGAATGTGACCAGCCATCAAATGCCGTCACGACCGAGGAAGTGTATCCATGAGATACCCAGGGGGATGGATGAGCTTATCATGTCTGGGGAAGTATATCCATGAGATACCCAAGAGGATGGAAGAGCTTATCATGTCCAGAGAAGTATATCCATGAGATACCCTACCCAAGAGGTTGGAAGAAACTAGAGATATCAATGACTCACAGCAGCATCAGCCATTTATAATCTCTCAATGCATGTACACATTCTTTACTTCATCCTCTTCAGCGTTCATTCTCAAACTCCCGCTGGTTCTCTCTTGTAGCAGGACAATAGTCTTATATTTCCAGCAGGGTGTTGTCCAGAAAATGGAAATAAATTATGTCGCCGTTTTTTTTCCGCAATGGCTCAACACATCCATCTTTGGTGGGACTTTTTTTAAAGTCCCGTTACAAAGTCATTATTTTACACTTCAATTTCCCTTCATAAAGATCATTCACAGACTCGACACGTTTTAAGCAAGTCGAACTGTTCTGTCATTACCACCAGCACTATCATGTGCAGGGAAGAGATCCCTGTGATATCCAAGAGGTTGGAAGAAACTAAAGATACGAATCACACGGCAACACTGGTCATTCATAAACTTTCAAAGTATGTAGATTGGCAGTCTGTTAATTACTGTTATAAAGCTGTTAAATATTTGACACAGCAAAATTTGTAGAGATAAATCATCAGGAAACCACACAATGTGCTGAAAATTTCCCTTAGTACATGGATAATATAATATAGAGCACTGAGACAAATGTGTTGGGCCATTGGTACAAATAAAACACTTGGCACAACGCATTTCCATTCTCTAGACTACATCCTGTTGAAAATCTAGGACCATTGTCCTGCTACAAGAGATATGAAATCTAGGACCATCCATTGTCCTGCTACAAGAGATATAAAATCTAGGACCATCCATTGTCCTGCTACAAGAGAGATAAAATCTAAGACCATCCATTGTCCTGCTAGAAGAGAGATAAAATCTAGGACCATCTATTGTCCTGCTACAAGAGAGATAAAATCTAGGACCATCCATTGTCCTGCTACAAGAGAGATCTAGTGGAAGTTTGATTAAAAAAATGCTGAAGATGAAACATTGAGGATTTATTTTAGAAACAATCAGGATCTGTCCCCGAATGCGTGCCTACCCAATAAAATTGTATTTTGATTATTTCCCTGATTATGTTTATACATTTGTTTATCTATGTTTATTAACTTAAATATTTATTTATTTAAGATGATCATATGAGTGGTTAGGAGAGTTGTATGAGTTAGGGTTGGCATTTGGGCTAATAAATACCCATTATCTGACAAACATAACCAAGAAAATAATAAAAATATTTTGGTAGGCACACATTCAGGGAAAGCTCCAAAAATCATAATGAATTGTTTGTACACTCCTACAATAAAAAAATATTTGATGTCTGCTCAAAAGATTTCTATCTTCATTAGTGAAGTACAAATATATTTAAATGATTACAATGTTGATATATCAAATATGAATATATTGTTTAGTCTGCAGCGCTGTACATGACTAAATAGCACCAATTAATATCAAAATATATGTTTGTGAAAATATATTACATAATCTGCAGCTCTGTACATGACTAATTAGCACCAATTAGTATCACATAATATGAAAAATCATTAAGTGAAAAAACATATTTATAATACAAAAACAAATGACAACATCGCTGATGTAAAGTTCTTCATCTGCATTCATTCTAAAACTCTGTGGTGTGTCTGTGGCTATGACAACAAGTATGAGAACCAGTTCTTTCATACGTCTGGCGTATAATAATAATGACCCATAACCTATCAGGGTTGTAGGGATTCCACTCTGGCGATGTTAGAAAAAAAAAGCACACCAAAAAACCCTATCACAAAAATCCCTCCTAACACCCTATCATAAAAAGTCCTCCTAACACCCTATCACAAAAAGCTCTCCCAACACCCCTATCACAAAAAGCCCTTCAAAGCCCTCCATACACCTGTCCTCCATCATTCGGACGAGTGTAGAAAAATCACACCCTTTGCTTACTATACTATCAATAAAGTTACAGACATTTACTGTTCAGTCAAAGTAGTAAAAATAATGAATGTATTAGTTACTAACGCCGAAGTCGGATGTATTGGCGCAAATACAATTGCGACACAATGTATTTGTGTTCTCTAGATTACATCCTGCTGGAAATCTAGTAAGACCAGTGTTCTGCTATACAAGAGATAAAGTGAGAGTTTGAGAATGAATGCCCTCAAATCTTCTGATGGTTATCTAGAAGTAGTCTGGAGAATAGATTCTGTTGTTTTGGCTTACAGCATGACTGCAATATTTGTACCTTTCGACCTGAAAGATCCAGATTGAGCATGGTTGATTTACTTTTGAGTCGGGCCACTGATGCAAATAAAATGGGGACACAATGAATTTCTTTTCTCTGGATTACATCCTGCTGGAAATCTAGTAGTACCAATGTCTTGCTACAAGAGAGATTCAGCAGAAGTTTGAGAATGGACGCTGAAGAAGAAGAGTCACTTTGACCTATGGATTGGAAATGTCAATAACACCCACAAACCTCCTTAGTTGCACTTACTACATGGCAGGTAAGTTGTTGTCTTTGCTCCCCTTTCGTGCCCTGGCAACACACCGGTGAGAGGAAGACAATGATATATATTGGGGACATGCAGAAAAATGGATATGCCAAGTTGAAAGTACAAATATTTCAGCTGTACTGCAAACTAACAGAACAACATTACACAGAGAAATTCCAGTCAACAATATACGTGAGAAGCAAACCCTAAGATAAAACATGGGCTGAAGTTCACAATCTTAACCCTAGGATAAAACATGGGCTGAAGTTCACAATCTTAACCCTAGGATAAAACATGGGCTGAAGTTCACAATCTTAACCCTAGGATAAAACGTGATGAAGTTCACAATCTTAATCTTCTGATAAAACATGTACTTGAAAACTACATGGAGCTGGGTAGGGCAGTGGTTAGCGGGCTGGTTTCGCATATGAGTGGTCTTGGGTTCATTCCCCAGTTTGAGGTGGAAACATTTTTCAAATCACAAAGGCTCCCGGGTCAACCCAGCCTTAATTGGGTACCGGATTAATCCAGGAGGTAAAGACTACGAGGGAGAGGAGATGGCTACCACCCTCATATAGCAGAGCCACTGAAATGTGAGGTCATTAACATCTTACACCCCTACGGCATTTAATAAATGCTATGGTTAACTTTAACATTACTACTTGAAAACTAGCTCCAATAATGGCATAGCACCAGATCTGTAAATAAGGAAGTATGGGGTGGTGGTTTAGAAATTCAAACACAGCTATTTTCCCTTTCAGCTAAATAGAGTATTTAGAAAAAGTAAAGATATTGTACAAATATAAAGAATAATTAGATGCTAAATGAATGCCTGAAAGCAAAGACGAATTGTCAAAAAATGGCAGATAATCTCCCTCAATCCCACGTACTTCAAAATTTCAGGGAAGTAGCGTCTCCGCTAAAATAATCTATGAGACTTTAGTGGAGAGAACTAAATGGAAACTACAGCCCCGAGCAAGACAGCATGAACAAATTCAACTGACAGGAACAAGTCAGGGTATTTCGACTGAAAATGGAACATTGCCATCTAAAAGCACACTTACCCCGAATCGGTATTAGCGACTCTGCAACCAACATGTGCAGAATAACAACACCTACCCAGAATATATACTACAGTATTAACCCAGAGAATTTGTTGACAGAGCAATATCCTGGTCCACAGGAATATCTCTACAAAACAAACTGTGGGAGACTCATGGCAACCTAAACAAACTATTCTATACAGGACCAATCGACCTTATAGTAACTTGGGCCTGGACTGCTGGTTCCGGGTACAAAGAATAAGGATACTGTCTTCTTTCCAGGAATGTTGTAATAGGTTACTAAGGAAAGTTGAGTGAAAAAAATCATCTTGTTTCAATTTCTTACTTTTGTTTTCTATCAAATAATCTTTGATCATGGATGCTGAAGAGCTACCGACCAGCAGACATTGCACCATTGTCCAGTTGTGGCAGAGGAATACTTAATGTGCATCACTGCGGATGTGTCAACAAATCTGACAGAAGAATGATGAGATTGTTGGCTCAGATGTGCGTGCTGTGCTCCTAGCAGGATGTGATAATCCTAAGATACTGCCACAGTGGAATGCCTCCCTTTGGGGACAAAACATATGCATCTATAAACTCCCCCTAACCATCCATACCTTTGAGACAACCTTACGTGAGTCTGGCAGGCACCTCAGTTACACAACTGAGAAGAACCTGTGCTTATGTCAAAAAAGGCTATGAACTTTCAAGAGCTACCTGTTCACAGGTAACGGGATGCATCATCATCATCATGTGTCAAGAGCTACCTGCTCACAGATAACGGGATGCATCATCATCATGTGTCAAGAGCTACCTGCTCACAGATAACGGGATGCATCATCATCATGTGTCAAGAGCTACCTGTTCACTGCTAAAGGGATTATTTCATCATCACCATGTGTAAAGAGCTACCTGTTCACAGCTAAAGGGATTATTTAATCATCATCAAGTGTCAAGAGCTACTTGCTCACGGGTAAAGGGATTATGTCATCATTATCATCCGTGAACAATATCAAACTGGATGTATAATAATTGATCGCAGAAAAATGCTCGAGATACAAATAGCATGTCTATATCAACAATATTGCGACATAAAATTAAATATACCAGGCCAAAATGCATACATATTGCAGCTTTTCTGTAAACTAGACAGCTAATGTAGTTATACTCAACTACATTACATCACAATAAGAAATATAAATGGTCAGCTGGAACAACAAGAGAAAAATCAACAATATTACAGAAAACATAAATCTATTTCAAATAGTTCATGATAAAAAAACACAGAAAATAAAACACACAAATAATACAGGATTCAGATAATAAACTCCATGCAGTGTAATCCCTCTATCCTTCAGCCTTCCTAATCCCCCAACCCTTTAATACAGTTCTTCATGTTGTAGCTGTCCCAAAATTTAAAATTATTTTTGTTGCTACTTCATATGTGTTTTCCGATGGTCTTAGACGTGCGATGAGAAAAGTAAAACTTCAACATTTAATAACAACTGGAAAGATCAAGGGGAGAAGAGACAGAGGAAGACAAAGAGATAAATTTCTGGATGGGTTGTCAGTGTGGTACAAAATGAAGTCATCAATTTAATTACTTAACAACACAAGAGGCAGAAAGTTGTGGAGAAGCATGATGACCTACACCAATTGGCATGGGACTTGATTGATTACATGTAGGTAAGGAGATCTAACTGTCTTGCTACAAAACCCATATCTAATTTAGCGAGCTAAGTTCCAGCTTAGTAATAGAGTTCATCTATATGCCTATTCTCATAATTACACAGCGATTAATTAATTATTCCCATACTTGATTAAAACTCATCCTTGACAACTGGCCCTTCCAGCTTTATAACACCGTCAATCTGTGTTTCTGTCTCATCAGGTCTTGCTATGTTTGTGTCTACCAGCAGTTCACTGTCTGCAGCACCTTTACGAGCATGACCCTTGTCAATGATGATTGAATCTTCAGTGTCAGAGATGTAATATGGTTCTCCAGTGTAATGTGTTGGATATAGAAGGTAAGGCTCCGCTGATAGGCCAACTAGGTCCCGTGGAGAAAAATGCTGTTTCCACTGTTCTCTAAAAGATAATTTATAA
Source organism: Meghimatium bilineatum (assembly GCA_034231615.1). Classification (NCBI taxonomy): domain Eukaryota; kingdom Metazoa; phylum Mollusca; class Gastropoda; order Stylommatophora; family Philomycidae; genus Meghimatium; species Meghimatium bilineatum. The sequence goes on from CM067318.1 coordinate 22,135,477, forward strand.
TTAAAAAAAAAATTACAAGTAACAATTTACAATGAGTAACAACTTATAATATGTTAAATTTATAAGTAACAATTTATAATAAGTAACAATTTACAATAAGTAACAATTTATAAGCAAAAATGGAACAATATAGGATCAAGTGTACATCTAGCATTTCCTGCTTACACTTTTTTTTAAATGCGCTCCTGTCGTATTTTTTAGAACTTGGTAATGCCATTCACACTTCCGTTACGTCACTCTTCCACTACATATCTTTAGTAAAATGGCTGCCGTATGTATGTTGAATTTGCCTTTGACTGACAAAGACGCAGTACAATTGTTGCAGTCACGAAGAGTACTTGCAAACGGGAAATGCGCAGAGTGTCATACTATGACATTTAACTTCTATTGTGACAATCAAATTCACTATCCGAAACAAAATAATACCCTGCATTCAAACCCAATCATGTTTCCACTCATACAACCCTCCAATTAAATACTCCCCCATTTATTGTCTTGGCATATTTATATATGTAAAACCTGCCCAATAATTGTCGCTCAAATATTCGCATGGGAGGTAATACTTCTTCTTCAGCGTTCATTCTAAAACTCTCGTTGGATCTTCTTTGTAGCAGGACCATAGTCCTACTAGATTTCCAGTTCAGAGAATGGAAATGCGTTGTGTCACAATTTTATTTGCGCCAATGGCCAGACACATCCATCTTCGGCGAGAGAAGTAATACATAAACAAAGAGTAAGCAGAAATCATTTGTCTCCCTTTCAATGTAGTTACCAACTTGAATTGATTAAATCAGAAAGGGGGTTTGCGTTAGAATTAGTCCTAACACTGAGTCTAATTCCCCCCCAAACACAACATCTAAATTCTAACAGTACCTCATATCTTGAAAATACAAAAACCATTAAATCGTTGCAAGTTTTATCTGTAGTTTTATCTGTAGTTTATCTGTAGAAATATATTTTTTGATTTTCTTTTTCAAACTATTCAACACATCTCATAAATGTATCTACCTGTAAATTACCACTAGAAATATATCTTTTCATTTTCTTTTCCAAACTTTTCAACACATTTCATAAATGTATCTAGTTTATCACTAGAAATATATTTTTTTGATTTTCAAACTTTTCAACACATCTCTTAAATGTATCTAGTTTATCATTAGAAATATTCTTTTTTTATTTTCATGTTCAAACTTTTCAACACATCTCATAAATGTATCTACCGGTAGTTTATCATTAGAAATATATTTTTTGATTTTCTTTTCCAAACATTTCAACACATTTCATAAATGTATCTAGATTAACATTAGAAATATATTTTTTTGATTTTCAAACTTTTCAACACATTTCATAAATTTATCTAGTTTATCACTAGAAATATATTTCTTTGATTTTCAAACATTTCAACACATTTCATAAATTTGTATCGTTTATCACTAGAAATATATTTTTTTCATTTTCAAACTTTTCAACACATTTCATAAATGTATATAGTTTATCACTAGAAATATATTTTTTGATTTTCTTTTCCAAACTTTTCAACACATTTCATAAATGTATCTAGTTTAACATTAGAAATATATTTTTTTGATTTTCAAACTTTTTAACACATTTCATAAATATATCTACTTTATCACTAGAAATATATTTTTTAATTTTCTTTTTCAAACTTTTCAACACATTTCTTAAATGTATCTAGTTTATCATTAGAAATAAATTATTTGATTTTCTTTTTCAAACCTTTTAACGCATTTCATAAATGTATCTAGTTTATCATTAGAAATATATTTTTTGAATTTGAATATTTTCAACACATTTCATAAATTTATCTACCGGTAGTTTATCATTAGAAATATATTTTTTAAATTTTCTTGTTCAAACTTTTCAACACATCTCATAAATGTATCTACCGGTAGTTTATCATTAGAAATATACATTTTGATTTTCTTTTCCAAACATTTCAACACATTTCATAAATGTATCTAGATTAACATTAGAAATATATTTTTTTGATTTTCAAACTTTTCAACACATTTTATAAATGTTATCATTAGAAATAAAAAAAAAATTATTTTCTTGTTCAAACTTTTCAACATATTTCATAAATGTATCTAGTTTATCACTAGAAATATATTTTATTCATTTTAAAACATTTCAACACATTTCATAAAAGTATCTAGTTTATCACTAGAAACATATTTTTTGATTTCCTTTTTCAAACTTTTCAACACATTTCATAAATTTATCTAGTTTATCACTAGATAATATAAGTTTTTCATTTTCAAACTTTTCAACACATTTCATAAATGTATGTATTTTATTATTAGAAATGTATTAGTTGATTTTCATTTTCAAACTTTTCAACACATTTCATAAATGTATCTAGTTTATCACTAGAAATATATTTTTTTATTTTCTTTTTCAAACTTTTCAACAAATTTTTAAATGTATCTAGTTTATCACTAGAAATATATTGTTTGATTTTTTTTTCCAATCTTTTCAACAAATTTCATAAATGTATCTAGTTTATCTGTAGAAATATATTTTTTGATTTTCTTTTTCAAACTTTTCAACACATCTCATAAATGTATCTTTCGGTAAATTACCACTAGAAATATATCTTTTCATTTTCTTTTCCAAACTTTTCAACACATTTCATAAATGTATCTAGTTTATCACTAGAAATATATTTTTTTGATTTTCAAACTTTTCAACACATCTCTTAAATGTATATAGTTTATCATTAGAAATATTCTTTTTTTATTTTCTTGTTCAAACTTTTCAACACATCTCATAAATGTATCTACCGGTAGTTTATCATTAGAAATATATTTTTTGATTTTCTTTTCCAAACATTTCAACACATTTCATAAATGTATCTAGATTAACATTAGAAATATATTTTTTTGATTTTCAAACTTTTCAACACATTTCATAAATGTATCCAGTTTATCTGTAGAAATATATTTTGTGGTTTTCTTTTTCAAACTTTTCAACACATTTCATAAATGTATGTATTTTATCATTAGAAATGTATTAGTTGATTTTCTTTTTCAAACTTTTTAACACATCACATAAATGTATCTAGTTTATCATTAGAAATAAAAAAAATTATTTTCTGTTTTAAACTCTTGAAAACATTTCATAAATGTATCTAGTTTATCACTAGAAATATATTTTTTTTCATTTTCAAACTTTTCAACACATTTCATAAATGTATATAGTTTATCACTAGAAATATATTTTTGTATTTTCTTTTTCAAACTTTTCAACACATTTCTTAAATGTATCTAGTTTATCACTAGAAATATATTGTTTGATTTTTTTTTCCAATCTTTTCAACAAATTTCAAAAATGTATCTAGTTTATCTGTAGAAATATATTTTTTGATTTTCTTTTTCAAACTTTTCAACACATCTCATAAATGTATCTACCGGTAAATTACCACTAGAAATATATCTTTTCATTTTCTTTTCCAAACTTTTCAACACATTTCATAAATGTATCTAGTTTATCACTAGAAATATATTTTTTTGATTTTCAAACTTTTCAACACATCTCTTAAATGTATATAGTTTATCATTAGAAATATTCTTTTTTTATTTTCTTGTTCAAACTTTTCAACACATCTCATAAATGTATCTACCGGTAGTTTATCATTAGAAATATATTTTTTGATTTTCCTTTTCAAACATTTCAACACATTTCATAAATGTATCTAGATTAACATTAGAAATATATTTTTTTGATTTTCAAACTTTTCAACACATTTCATAAATGTATCCAGTTTATCTGTAGAAATATATTTTGTGGTTTTCTTTTTCAAACTTTTCAACACATTTCATAAATGTATGTATTTTATCATTAGAAATGTATTAGTTGATTTTCTTTTTCAAACTTTTTAACACATCACATAAATGTATCTAGTTTATCATTAGAAATAAAAAAAATTATTTTCTGTTTTAAACTCTTGAAAACATTTCATTAATGTATCTAGTTTATCATTATTAATATATTTTTTTGATTATCAAACTTTTCAACACATTTCATAAATGTATCTAGTTTATCAATAGAAATATATTTTTATTTTCTTTTTCAAACTTTTCAACACATTTCTAAAATGTATCTAGTTTATCTGTAGAAATATATTTTTTGATTTTCTTTTTCAAACTTTTCAACACATCTCATAAATGTATCTACCGGTAGTTTATCATTAGAAATATATTTTTTGATTTTCTTTTCCAAACATTTCAACACATTTCATAAATGTATCTAGATTAACATTAGAAATATATTTTTTTGATTTTCAAACTTTTCAACACATTTCATAAATTTATCTAGTTTATCACTAGAAATATATTTCTTTGATTTTCAAACATTTCAACACATTTCATAAATTTGTATCGTTTATCACTAGAAATATATTTTTTTCATTTTCAAACTTTTCAACACATTTCATAAATGTATATAGTTTATCTGTAGAAATATATTTTTTGATTTTCTTTTCCAAACTTTTCAACACATTTCATAAATGTATCTAGTTTAACATTAGAAATATATTTTTTTGATTTTCAAACTTTTCAACACATTTCATAAATATATCTACTTTATCACTAGAAATATATTTTTTAATTTTCTTTTTCAAACTTTTCAACACATTTCTTAAATGTATCTAGTTTATCATTAGAAATAAATTATTCGATTTTCTTTTTCAAACCTTTTAACGCATTTCATAAATGTATCTAGTTTATCATTAGAAATATATTTTTTGAATTTGAATATTTTCAACACATTTCATAAATGTATCTACCGGTAGTTTATCATTAGAAATATATTTTTTTAATTTTCTTTTTCAAACTTTTCAACACATCTCATAAATGTATCTACCGGTAAATTACCACTAGAAATATATCTTTTCATTTTCTTTTCCAAACTTTTCAACACATTTCATAAATGTATATAGTTTATCACTAGAAATATTCTTTTTTTATTTTCATGTTCAAACTTTTCAACACATCTCATAAATGTATCTACCGGTAGTTTATCATTAGAAATATATTTTTTGATTTTCTTTTCCAAACATTTCATAAATGTATCTAGATTAACATTAGAAATATATTTTTTTGATTTCCAAACTTTTCAACACATTTCATAAATGTATCCAGTTTATCTGTAGAAATATATTTTGTGGTTTTCTTTTTCAAACTTTTCAACACATTTCATAAATGTATGTATTTTATCATTAGAAATGTATTAGTTGATTTTCTTTTTCAAACTTTTTAACACATCACATAAATGTATCTAGTTTATCATTAGAAATAAAAAAAATTATTTTCTGTTTTAAACTCTTGAAAACATTTCATTAATGTATCTAGTTTATCATTATTAATATATTTTTTTGATTATCAAACATTTCAACACATTTCATAAATGTATCTAGTTTATCAATAGAAATATTTTTTTATTTTCTTTTTCAAACTTTTCAACACATTTCTTAAATGTATCTAGTTTATCACTAGAAATATATTGTTTGATTTTTTTTTCCAAACTTTTCAACACATTTCATAAATGTATCTAGTTTATCTGTAGAAATATATTTTTTGATTTTCTTTTTCAAACCTTTTAACGCATTTCATAAATGTATCTAGTTTATCATTAGAAATATATTTTTTGAATTTGAATATTTTCAACACATTTCATAATTGTATCTACCGGTAGTTTATCATTGGAAATATATTTTTTAAATTTTCTTTTTCAAACTTTTCAACACATCTCATAAATGTATCTACCGGTAAATTACCACTAGAAATATATCTTTTCATTTTCTTTTCCAAACTTTTCAACACATTTCATAAATGTATCTAGTTTATCACTAGAAATATATTTTTTAATTTTCTTTTTCAAACTTTTCAACACATTTCTTAAATGTATCTAGTTTATCATTAGAAATAAATTATTTGATTTTCTTTTTCAAACCTTTTAACGCATTTCATAAATGTATCTAGTTTATCATTAGAAATATATTTTTTGAATTTGAATATTTTCAACACATTTCATAAATGTATCTACCGGTAGTTTATCATTAGAAATATATTTTTTTAATTTTCTTTTTCAAACTTTTCAACACATCTCATAAATGTATCTACCGGTAAATTACCACTAGAAATATATCTTTTCATTTTCTTTTCCAAACTTTTCAACACATTTCATAAATGTATATAGTTTATCACTAGAAATATTCTTTTTTTATTTTCATGTTCAAACTTTTCAACACATCTCATAAATGTATCTAGTTTATCATTAGAAATATATTTTTTGATTTTCTTTTCCAAACATTTCATAAATGTATCTAGATTAACATTAGAAATATATTTTTTTGATTTTCAAACTTTTCAACACATTTCATAAATGTATCCAGTTTATCTGTAGAAATATATTTTGTGGTTTTCTTTTTCAAACTTTTCAACACATTTCATAAATGTATGTATTTTATCATTAGAAATGTATTAGTTGATTTTCTTTTTCAAACTTTTTAACACATCACATAAATGTATCTAGTTTATCATTAGAAATAAAAAAAATTATTTTCTGTTTTAAACTCTTGAAAACATTTCATTAATGTATCTAGTTTATCATTATTAATATAATTTTTTGATTATCAAACATTTCAACACATTTCATAAATGTATCTAGTTTATCAATAGAAATATTTTTTTATTTTCTTTTTCAAACTTTTCAACACATTTCTTAAATGTATCTAGTTTATCACTAGAAATATATTGTTTGATTTTTTTTTCCAAACTTTTCAACACATTTCATAAATGTATCTAGTTTATCTGTAGAAATATATTTTTTGATTTTCTTTTTCAAACCTTTTAACGCATTTCATAAATGTATCTAGTTTATCATTAGAAATATATTTTTTGAATTTGAATATTTTCAACACATTTCATAATTGTATCTACCAGTAGTTTATCATTGGAAATATATTTTTTAAATTTTCTTTTTCAAACTTTTCAACACATCTCATAAATGTATCTACCGGTAAATTACCACTAGAAATATATCTTTTCATTTTCTTTTCCAAACTTTTCAACACATTTCATAAATGTATCTAGTTTATCACTAGAAATATATTTCTTTGATTTACAAACTTTTCAACACATTTCATAAATTTATATAGTTTATCACTAGAAATATATTTTTTGATTTTCTTTTCCAAACTTTTCAACACATTTCATAAATGTATCTAGTTTATCACTAGAAATGTATTTTTTTATTTTTATTTTTTGAAACTTTTCAACACATTTCTTAAATGTATCTAGTTTATCACTAGAAATATATTGTTTGATTTTTTTTCCCAATCTTTTCAACAAATTTCATAAATGTATCTAGTTTATCTGTAGAAATATATTTTTTGATTTTCTTTTTCAAACTTTTCAACACATTTCTTAAATGTATCTAGTTTATCACTAGAAATATATTGTTTGATTTTTTTTTCCAAAGTTTTCAACACATTTCATAAATGTATCTAGTTTATCTGTAGAAATATATTTTTTGAATTTCTTTTTCAAACTTTTCAACACATCTCATAAATGTATCTACCTGTAAATTACCACTAGAAATATATCTTTTCATTTTCTTTTCCAAACTTTTCAACACATTTCATAAATGTATCTAGTTTATCACTAGAAATATATTTCTCTGATTTTCAAACTTTTCAACACATTTCATAAATTTATCTAGTTTATCAGTAGAAATATATTTCTTTGATTTTCAAACTTTTCAACACATTTCATAAATTTATATAGTTTATCACTAGAAATATATTTTTTTCATTTTCAAACTTTTCAACACATTTCATAAATGTATATAGTTTATCACTAGAAATATATTTTTTTTTCTTTTCCAAACTTTTCAACACATTTCATAAATATATCTACTTTATCACTAGAAATAAATTATTTGATTTTCTTTTTCAAACCTTTTAACGCATTTCATAAATGTATCTAGTTTATCATTAGAAATATATTTTTTGATTTTGAATATTTTCAACACATTTCATAAATGTATCTACCGGTAGTTTATCATTAGAAATATTTTTTTTTATTTTCTTGTTCAAACTTTTCAACACATCTCATAAATGTATCTACCGGTAGTTTATCATTAGAAATATATTTTTTGATTTTCTTTTCCAAACTTTTCAACACATTTCATAAATGTATCTAGTTTAACATTAGAAATATATTTTTTTGATTTTCAAACTTTTCAACACATTTCATAAATGTATCTACTTTATCACTAGAAATATATTTTTTGATTTCCTTTTTCAAACTTTTCAACACATCTCATAAATGTATCTACTGGTAGTTTATCATAAGAAATATATTTTTATGATTTTCAAACTTTTCAACACATTTCATAAATGTATCTAGTTTATCACTAGAAATGTATTTTTTTATTTTTATTTTTTGAAACATTTCAATATATTTCATAATTGTATCTACCGGTAGATTATCACTAGAAATATATCTTTTCATTTTCTTTTTCAAACTTTTCAACACATTTCTTAAATGTATCTAGTTTATCATTAGAAATAAATTATTTGATTTTCTTTTTCAAACTTTTCAACACATTTCATAAATGTATCTAGTTTATCATTAGAAATATATTTTTTTGATATTCAAACTTTTCAACACATCTCTTAAATGTATATAGTTTATCATTAGAAATATTCTTTTTTTATTTTCATGTTCAAACTTTTCAACACATCTCATAAATGTATCTACCGGTAGTTTATCATTAGAAATATATTTTTTGATTTTCTTTTCCAAACATTTCATAAATGTATCTAGATTAACACTAGAAATATATTTTTTTGATTTTCAAACTTTTCAACACATTTCATAAATGTATCCAGTTTATCTGTAGAAATATATTTTGTGGTTTTCTTTTTCAAACTTTTCAACACATTTCATAAATGTATGTATTTTATCATTAGAAATGTATTAGTTGATTTTCTTTTTCAAACTTTTTAACACATCACATAAATGTATCTAGTTTATCATTAGAAATAAAAAAAATTATTTTCTGTTTTAAACTCTTGAAAACATTTCATTAATGTATCTAGTTTATCATTATTAATATATTTTTTTGATTATCAAACTTTTCCACACATTTCATAAATGTATCTAGTTTATCAATAGAAATATTTTTTGATTTTCTTTTTCAAACTTTTCAACACATTTCTTAAATGTATCTAGTTTATCACTAGAAATATATTGTTTGATTTTTTTTTCCAAAGTTTTCAACACATTTCATAAATGTATCTAGTTTATCTGTAGAAATATATTTTTTGAATTTCTTTTTCAAACTTTTCAACACATCTCATAAATGTATCTACCTGTAAATTACCACTAGAAATATATCTTTTCATTTTCTTTTCCAAACTTTTCAACACATTTCATAAATGTATCTAGTTTATCACTAGAAATATATTTCTCTGATTTTCAAACTTTTCAACACATTTCATAAATTTATCTAGTTTATCAGTAGAAATATATTTCTTTGATTTTCAAACTTTTCAACACATTTCATAAATTTATATAGTTTATCACTAGAAATATATTTTTTTCATTTTCAAACTTTTCAACACATTTCATAAATGTATATAGTTTATCACTAGAAATATATTTTTTTTTCTTTTCCAAACTTTTCAACACATTTCATAAATATATCTACTTTATCACTAGAAATAAATTATTTGATTTTCTTTTTCAAACCTTTTAACGCATTTCATAAATGTATCTAGTTTATCATTAGAAATATATTTTTTGATTTTGAATATTTTCAACACATTTCATAAATGTATCTACCGGTAGTTTATCATTAGAAATATTTTTTTTTATTTTCTTGTTCAAACTTTTCAACACATCTCATAAATGTATCTACCGGTAGTTTATCATTAGAAATATATTTTTTGATTTTCTTTTCCAAACTTTTCAACACATTTCATAAATGTATCTAGTTTAACATTAGAAATATATTTTTTTGATTTTCAAACTTTTCAACACATTTCATAAATGTATCTACTTTATCACTAGAAATATATTTTTTGATTTCCTTTTTCAAACTTTTCAACACATCTCATAAATGTATCTACTGGTAGTTTATCATAAGAAATATATTTTTATGATTTTCAAACTTTTCAACACATTTCATAAATGTATCTAGTTTATCACTAGAAATGTATTTTTTTATTTTTATTTTTTGAAACATTTCAATATATTTCATAATTGTATCTACCGGTAGATTATCACTAGAAATATATCTTTTCATTTTCTTTTTCAAACTTTTCAACACATTTCTTAAATGTATCTAGTTTATCATTAGAAATAAATTATTTGATTTTCTTTTTCAAACTTTTCAACACATTTCATAAATGTATCTAGTTTATCATTAGAAATATATTTTTTTGATATTCAAACTTTTCAACACATCTCATAAATGTATCTAATTTAAAATTAGAAAAATATTTCTTTGATTTTGAAACTTTTCAACACATTTCATAAATGTATCATCTACCAGTAGTTTATCATTAGAAATACATTTTTTGATTTTCTTTTCCAAACTTTTCAACACATCTCATAAATGTATCTACCAGTAGATTATCAATAGAAATATATCTTTTCATTTTCTTTTTCAAACTTTTCAACACATTTCATAAATGTTATCATTAGAAAGAAAAAAAAAATTATTTTTGTGTTCAAACTTTTCAACATATTTCATAAATGTATCTAGTTTATCACTAGAAATATATTTTATTCATTTTAAAACATTTCAACACATTTCATAAATGTATCTAGTTTATCACTAGAAATATATTTTTTGATTTCCTTTTTCAAACTTTTCAACACATTTCATAAATTTATCTAGTTTATTACTAGATAATATAAGTTTTTCATTTTCAAACTTTTCAACACATTTCATAAATGTATGTATTTTATTATTAGAAATGTATTAGTTGATTTTCTTTTTCAAACTTTTCAACACATTTCATAAATTTATCTAGTTTATCACTAGATAATATAAGTTTTTCATTTTCAAACTTTTCAACACATTTCATAAATGTATCTAGTTTATCTTTAGAAATATATTTTTTTCATTTTCAAACTTTTCAACACATTTCATAAATGTATCTAGTTTATCACTAGAAATATATTTTTTTTCATTTTCAAACTTTTCAACACATTTCATAAATGTATATAGTTTATCACTAGAAATATATTTTTGTATTTTCTTTTTCAAACTTTTCAACACATTTCTTAAATGTATCTAGTTTATCATTAGAAATAAAAAAAATTATTTTCTGTTTTAAACTCTTGAAAACATTTCATTAATGTATCTAGTTTATCATTATTAATATAATTTTTTGATTATCAAACATTTCAACACATTTCATAAATGTATCTAGTTTATCAATAGAAATATTTTTTTATTTTCTTTTTCAAACTTTTCAACACATTTCTTAAATGTATCTAGTTTATCACTAGAAATATATTGTTTGATTTTTTTTTCCAAACTTTTAAACACATTTCATAAATGTATCTAGTTTATCTGTAGAAATATATTTTTTGATTTTCTTTTTCAAACCTTTTAACGCATTTCATAAATGTATCTAGTTTATCATTAGAAATATATTTTTTGAATTTGAATATTTTCAACACATTTCATAATTGTATCTACCGGTAGTTTATCATTGGAAATATATTTTTTAAATTTTCTTTTTCAAACTTTTCAACACATCTCATAAATGTATCTACCGGTAAATTACCACTAGAAATATATCTTTTCATTTTCTTTTCCAAACTTTTCAACACATTTCATAAATGTATCTAGTTTATCACTAGAAATATATTTCTTTGATTTTCAAACTTTTCAACACATTTCATAAATTTATCTAGTTTATCACTAGAAATATATTTTTTTCATTTTCAAACTTTTCAACACATTTCATAAATTTATATAGTTTATCACTAGAAATATATTTTTTGATTTTCTTTTCCAAACTTTTCAACACATTTCATAAATGTATCTAGTTTATCACTAGAAATGTATTTTTTTATTTTTATTTTTTGAAACTTTTCAACACATTTCTTAAATGTATCTAGTTTATCACTAGAAATATATTGTTTGATTTTTTTTCCCAATCTTTTCAACAAATTTCATAAATGTATCTAGTTTATCTGTAGAAATATATTTTATGATTTTCTTTTTCAAACTTTTCAACACATCTCATAAATGTATCTACCGGTAAATTACCACTAGAAATATATCTTTTCATTTTCTTTTCCAAACTTTTCAACACATTTCATAAATGTATCTAGTTTATCACTAGAAATATATTTTTTTGATTTTCAAACTTTTCAACACATCTCTTAAATGTATATAGTTTATCATTAGAAATATTCTTTTTTTATTTTCATGTTCAAACTTTTCAACACATCTCATAAATGTATCTACCGGTAGTTTATCATTAGAAATATATTTTTTGATTTTCTTTTCCAAACATTTCATAAATGTATCTAGATTAACACTAGAAATATATTTTTTTGATTTTCAAACTTTTCAACACATTTCATAAATGTATCCAGTTTATCTGTAGAAATATATTTTGTGGTTTTCTTTTTCAAACTTTTCAACACATTTCATAAATGTATGTATTTTATCATTAGAAATGTATTAGTTGATTTTCTTTTTCAAACTTTTTAACACATCACATAAATGTATCTAGTTTATCATTAGAAATAAAAAAAATTATTTTCTGTTTTAAACTCTTGAAAACATTTCATTAATGTATCTAGTTTATCATTATTAATATATTTTTTTGATTATCAAACTTTTCAACACATTTCATAAATGTATCTAGTTTATCAATAGAAATATTTTTTGATTTTCTTTTTCAAACTTTTCAACACATTTCTTAAATGTATCTAGTTTATCACTAGAAATATATTGTTTGATTTTTTTTTCCAAACTTTTCAACACATTTCATAAATGTATCTAGTTTATCTGTAGAAATATATTTTTTGAATTTCTTTTTCAAACTTTTCAACACATCTCATAAATGTATCTACCTGTAAATTACCACTAGAAATATATCTTTTCATTTTCTTTTCCAAACTTTTCAACACATTTCATAAATGTATCTAGTTTATCACTAGAAATATATTTCTCTGATTTTCAAACTTTTCAACACATTTCATAAATTTATCTAGTTTATCAGTAGAAATATATTTCTTTGATTTTCAAACTTTTCAACACATTTCATAAATTTATATAGTTTATCACTAGAAATATATTTTTTTCATTTTCAAACTTTTCAACACATTTCATAAATGTATATAGTTTATCACTAGAAATATATTTTTTTTTCTTTTCCAAACTTTTCAACACATTTCATAAATATATCTACTTTATCACTAGAAATAAATTATTTGATTTTCTTTTTCAAACCTTTTAACGCATTTCATAAATGTATCTAGTTTATCATTAGAAATATATTTTTTGATTTTGAATATTTTCAACACATTTCATAAATGTATCTACCGGTAGTTTATCATTAGAAATATTTTTTTTTATTTTCTTGTTCAAACTTTTCAACACATCTCATAAATGTATCTACCGGTAGTTTATCATTAGAAATATATTTTTTGATTTTCTTTTCCAAACTTTTCAACACATTTCATAAATGTATCTAGTTTAACATTAGAAATATATTTTTTTGATTTTCAAACTTTTCAACACATTTCATAAATGTATCTACTTTATCACTAGAAATATATTTTTTGATTTCCTTTTTCAAACTTTTCAACACATCTCATAAATGTATCTACTGGTAGTTTATCATAAGAAATATATTTTTATGATTTTCAAACTTTTCAACACATTTCATAAATGTATCTAGTTTATCACTAGAAATGTATTTTTTTGATTTTCAAACTTTTCAACACATCTCTTAAATGTATATAGTTTATCATTAGAAATATTCTTTTTTTATTTTCATGTTCAAACTTTTCAACACATCTCATAAATGTATCTACCGGTAGTTTATCATTAGAAATATATTTTTTGATTTTCTTTTCCAAACATTTCATAAATGTATCTAGATTAACACTAGAAATATATTTTTTTGATTTTCAAACTTTTCAACACATTTCATAAATGTATCCAGTTTATCTGTAGAAATATATTTTGTGGTTTTCTTTTTCAAACTTTTCAACACATTTCATAAATGTATGTATTTTATCATTAGAAATGTATTAGTTGATTTTCTTTTTCAAACTTTTTAACACATCACATAAATGTATCTAGTTTATCATTAGAAATAAAAAAAATTATTTTCTGTTTTAAACTCTTGAAAACATTTCATTAATGTATCTAGTTTATCATTATTAATATATTTTTTTGATTATCAAACTTTTCAACACATTTCATAAATGTATCTAGTTTATCAATAGAAATATTTTTTGATTTTCTTTTTCAAACTTTTCAACACATTTCTTAAATGTATCTAGTTTATCACTAGAAATATATTGTTTGATTTTTTTTTCCAAACTTTTCAACACATTTCATAAATGTATCTAGTTTATCTGTAGAAATATATTTTTTGAATTTCTTTTTCAAACTTTTCAACACATCTCATAAATGTATCTACCTGTAAATTACCACTAGAAATATATCTTTTCATTTTCTTTTCCAAACTTTTCAACACATTTCATAAATGTATCTAGTTTATCACTAGAAATATATTTCTCTGATTTTCAAACTTTTCAACACATTTCATAAATTTATCTAGTTTATCAGTAGAAATATATTTCTTTGATTTTCAAACTTTTCAACACATTTCATAAATTTATATAGTTTATCACTAGAAATATATTTTTTTCATTTTCAAACTTTTCAACACATTTCATAAATGTATATAGTTTATCACTAGAAATATATTTTTTTTTCTTTTCCAAACTTTTCAACACATTTCATAAATATATCTACTTTATCACTAGAAATAAATTATTTGATTTTCTTTTTCAAACCTTTTAACGCATTTCATAAATGTATCTAGTTTATCATTAGAAATATATTTTTTGATTTTGAATATTTTCAACACATTTCATAAATGTATCTACCGGTAGTTTATCATTAGAAATATTTTTTTTTATTTTCTTGTTCAAACTTTTCAACACATCTCATAAATGTATCTACCGGTAGTTTATCATTAGAAATATATTTTTTGATTTTCTTTTCCAAACTTTTCAACACATTTCATAAATGTATCTAGTTTAACATTAGAAATATATTTTTTTGATTTTCAAACTTTTCAACACATTTCATAAATGTATCTACTTTATCACTAGAAATATATTTTTTGATTTCCTTTTTCAAACTTTTCAACACATCTCATAAATGTATCTACTGGTAGTTTATCATAAGAAATATATTTTTATGATTTTCAAACTTTTCAACACATTTCATAAATGTATCTAGTTTATCACTAGAAATGTATTTTTTTATTTTTATTTTTTGAAACTTTTCAATATATTTCATAATTGTATCTACCGGTAGATTATCACTAGAAATATATCTTTTCATTTTCTTTTTCAAACTTTTCAACACATTTCTTAAATGTATCTAGTTTATCATTAGAAATAAATTATTTGATTTTCTTTTTCAAACTTTTCAACACATTTCATAAATGTATCTAGTTTATCATTAGAAATATATTTTTTTGATATTCAAACTTTTCAACACATCTCATAAATGTATCTAATTTAAAATTAGAAAAATATTTCTTTGATTTTGAAACTTTTCAACACATTTCATAAATGTATCATCTACCAGTAGTTTATCATTAGAAATACATTTTTTGATTTTCTTTTCCAAACTTTTCAACACATCTCATAAATGTATCTACCAGTAGATTATCAATAGAAATATATCTTTTCATTTTCTTTTTCAAACTTTTCAACACATTTCATAAATGTTATCATTAGAAAGAAAAAAAAATTATTTTTGTGTTCAAACTTTTCAACATATTTCATAAATGTATCTAGTTTATCACTAGAAATATATTTTATTCATTTTAAAACATTTCAACACATTTCATAAATGTATCTAGTTTATCACTAGAAATATATTTTTTGATTTCCTTTTTCAAACTTTTCAACACATTTCATAAATTTATCTAGTTTATTACTAGATAATATAAGTTTTTCATTTTCAAACTTTTCAACACATTTCATAAATGTATGTATTTTATTATTAGAAATGTATTAGTTGATTTTCTTTTTCAAACTTTTCAACACATTTCATAAATTTATCTAGTTTATCACTAGATAATATAAGTTTTTCATTTTCAAACTTTTCAACACATTTCATAAATGTATCTAGTTTATCTTTAGAAATATATTTTTTTCATTTTCAAACTTTTCAACACATTTCATAAATGTATCTAGTTTATCACTAGAAATATATTTTTTTTCATTTTCAAACTTTTCAACACATTTCATAAATGTATCTAGTTTATCTTTAGAAATATATTTTTTTCATTTTCAAACTTTTCAACACATTTCATAAATGTATCTAGTTTATCACTAGAAATATATTTTTTTTCATTTTCAAACTTTTCAACACATTTCATAAATGTATATAGTTTATCACTAGAAATATATTTTTGTATTTTCTTTTTCAAACTTTTCAACACATTTCTTAAATGTATCTAGTTTATCATTAGAAATAAAAAAAATTATTTTCTGTTTTAAACTCTTGAAAACATTTCTTAAATGTATCTAGTTTATCACTAGAAATATATTGTTTGATTTTTTTTTCCAAACTTTTCAACACATTTCATAAATGTATCTAGTTTATCTGTAGAAATATATTTTTTGATTTTCTTTTTCAAACCTTTTAACGCATTTCATAAATGTATCTAGTTTATCATTAGAAATATATTTTTTGAATTTGAATATTTTCAACACATTTCATAATTGTATCTACCGGTAGTTTATTATTGGAAATATATTTTTTAAATTTTCTTTTTCAAACTTTTCAACACATCTCATAAATGTATCTACCGGTAAATTACCACTAGAAATATATCTTTTCATTTTCTTTTCCAAACTTTTCAACACATTTCATAAATGTATCTAGTTTATCACTAGAAATATATTTCTCTGATTTTCAAACTTTTCAACACATTTCATAAATTTATCTAGTTTATCAGTAGAAATATATTTCTTTGATTTTCAAACTTTTCAACACATTTCATAAATTTATATAGTTTATCACTAGAAATATATTTTTTTCATTTTCAAACTTTTCAACACATTTCATAAATGTATATAGTTTATCACTAGAAATATATTTTTTTTTCTTTTCCAAACTTTTCAACACATTTCATAAATATATCTACTTTATCACTAGAAATAAATTATTTGATTTTCTTTTTCAAACCTTTTAACGCATTTCATAAATGTATCTAGTTTATCATAAGAAATATATTTTTTGATTTTGAATATTTTCAACACATTTCATAAATGTATCTACCGGTAGTTTATCATTAGAAATATTTTTTTTTATTTTCTTGTTCAAACTTTTCAACACATCTCATAAATGTATCTACCGGTAGTTTATCATTAGAAATATATTTTTTGATTTTCTTTTCCAAACTTTTCAACACATTTCATAAATGTATCTAGTTTAACATTAGAAATATATTTTTTTGATTTTCAAACTTTTCAACACATTTCATAAATGTATCTACTTTATCACTAGAAATATATTTTTTGATTTCCTTTTTCAAACTTTTCAACACATCTCATAAATGTATCTACTGGTAGTTTATCATAAGAAATATATTTTTATGATTTTCAAACTTTTCAACACATTTCATAAATGTATCTAGTTTATCACTAGAAATGTATTTTTTTATTTTTATTTTTTGAAACTTTTCAATATATTTCATAATTGTATCTACCGGTAGATTATCACTAGAAATATATCTTTTCATTTTCTTTTTCAAACTTTTCAACACATTTCTTAAATGTATCTAGTTTATCATTAGAAATAAATTATTTGATTTTCTTTTTCAAACTTTTCAACACATTTCATAAATGTATCTAGATTATCATTAGAAATATATTTTTTTGATATTCAAACTTTTCAACACATCTCATAAATGTATCTAATTTAAAATTAGAAAAATATTTCTTTGATTTTGAAACTTTTCAACACATTTCATAAATGTATCATCTACCAGTAGTTTATCATTAGAAATACATTTTTTGATTTTCTTTTCCAAACTTTTCAACACATCTCATAAATGTATCTACCAGTAGATTATCAATAGAAATATATCTTTTCATTTTCTTTTTCAAACTTTTCAACACATTTCATAAATGTTATCATTAGAAAGAAAAAAAAAATTATTTTTGTGTTCAAACTTTTCAACATATTTCATAAATGTATCTAGTTTATCTGTAGAAATATATTTTATGATTTTCTTTTTCAAACTTTTCAACACATCTCATAAATGTATCTACCGGTAAATTACCACTAGAAATATATCTTTTCATTTTCTTTTCCAAACTTTTCAACACATTTCATAAATGTATCTAGTTTATCACTAGAAATATATTTCTTTGATTTTCAAACTTTTCAACACATTTCATAAATTTATCTAGTTTATCACTAGAAATATATTTTTTTCATTTTCAAACTTTTCAACACATTTCATAAATTTATATAGTTTATCACTAGAAATATATTTTTTGATTTTCTTTTCCAAACTTTTCAACACATTTCATAAATGTATCTAGTTTATCACTAGAAATGTATTTTTTTATTTTTATTTTTTGAAACTTTTCAACACATTTCTTAAATGTATCTAGTTTATCACTAGAAATATATTGTTTGATTTTTTTTCCCAATCTTTTCAACAAATTTCATAAATGTATCTAGTTTATCTGTAGAAATATATTTTATGATTTTCTTTTTCAAACTTTTCAACACATCTCATAAATGTATCTACCGGTAAATTACCACTAGAAATATATCTTTTCATTTTCTTTTCCAAACTTTTCAACACATTTCATAAATGTATCTAGTTTATCACTAGAAATATATTTTTTTGATTTTCAAACTTTTCAACACATCTCTTAAATGTATATAGTTTATCATTAGAAATATTCTTTTTTTATTTTCATGTTCAAACTTTTCAACACATCTCATAAATGTATCTACCGGTAGTTTATCATTAGAAATATATTTTTTGATTTTCTTTTCCAAACATTTCATAAATGTATCTAGATTAACACTAGAAATATATTTTTTTGATTTTCAAACTTTTCAACACATTTCATAAATGTATCCAGTTTATCTGTAGAAATATATTTTGTGGTTTTCTTTTTCAAACTTTTCAACACATTTCATAAATGTATGTATTTTATCATTAGAAATGTATTAGTTGATTTTCTTTTTCAAACTTTTTAACACATCACATAAATGTATCTAGTTTATCATTAGAAATAAAAAAAAGTATTTTCTGTTTTAAACTCTTGAAAACATTTCATTAATGTATCTAGTTTATCATTATTAATATATTTTTTTGATTATCAAACTTTTCAACACATTTCATAAATGTATCTAGTTTATCAATAGAAATATTTTTTGATTTTCTTTTTCAAACTTTTCAACACATTTCTTAAATGTATCTAGTTTATCACTAGAAATATATTGTTTGATTTTTTTTTCCAAACTTTTCAACACATTTCATAAATGTATCTAGTTTATCTGTAGAAATATATTTTTTGAATTTCTTTTTCAAACTTTTCAACACATCTCATAAATGTATCTACCTGTAAATTACCACTAGAAATATATCTTTTCATTTTCTTTTCCAAACTTTTCAACACATTTCATAAATGTATCTAGTTTATCACTAGAAATATATTTCTCTGATTTTCAAACTTTTCAACACATTTCATAAATTTATCTAGTTTATCAGTAGAAATATATTTCTTTGATTTTCAAACTTTTCAACACATTTCATAAATTTATATAGTTTATCACTAGAAATATATTTTTTTCATTTTCAAACTTTTCAACACATTTCATAAATGTATATAGTTTATCACTAGAAATATATTTTTTTTTCTTTTCCAAACTTTTCAACACATTTCATAAATATATCTACTTTATCACTAGAAATAAATTATTTGATTTTCTTTTTCAAACCTTTTAACGCATTTCATAAATGTATCTAGTTTATCATTAGAAATATATTTTTTGATTTTGAATATTTTCAACACATTTCATAAATGTATCTACCGGTAGTTTATCATTAGAAATATTTTTTTTTATTTTCTTGTTCAAACTTTTCAACACATCTCATAAATGTATCTACCGGTAGTTTATCATTAGAAATATATTTTTTGATTTTCTTTTCCAAACTTTTCAACACATTTCATAAATGTATCTAGTTTAACATTAGAAATATATTTTTTTGATTTTCAAACTTTTCAACACATTTCATAAATGTATCTACTTTATCACTAGAAATATATTTTTTGATTTCCTTTTTCAAACTTTTCAACACATCTCATAAATGTATCTACTGGTAGTTTATCATAAGAAATATATTTTTATGATTTTCAAACTTTTCAACACATCTCATAAATGTATCTACTGGTAGTTTATCATAAGAAATATATTTTTATGATTTTCAAACTTTTCAACACATTTCATAAATGTATCTAGTTTATCACTAGAAATGTATTTTTTTATTTTTATTTTTTGAAACTTTTCAATATATTTCATAATTGTATCTACCGGTAGATTATCACTAGAAATATATCTTCTCATTTTCTTTTTCAAACTTTTCAACACATTTCTTAAATGTATCTAGTTTATCATTAGAAATAAATTATTTGATTTTCTTTTTCAAACTTTTCAACACATTTCATAAATGTATCTAGATTATCATTAGAAATATATTTTTTTGATATTCAAACTTTTCAACACATCTCATAAATGTATCTAATTTAAAATTAGAAAAATATTTCTTTGATTTTGAAACTTTTCAACACATTTCATAAATGTATCATCTACCAGTAGTTTATCATTAGAAATACATTTTTTGATTTTCTTTTCCAAACTTTTCAACACATCTCATAAATGTATCTACCAGTAGATTATCAATAGAAATATATCTTTTCATTTTCTTTTTCAAACTTTTCAACACATTTCATAAATGTTATCATTAGAAAGAAAAAAAAAATTATTTTTGTGTTCAAACTTTTCAACATATTTCATAAATGTATCTAGTTTATCTGTAGAAATATATTTTATGATTTTCTTTTTCAAACTTTTCAACACATCTCATAAATGTATCTACCGGTAAATTACCACTAGAAATATATCTTTTCATTTTCTTTTCCAAACTTTTCAACACATTTCATAAATGTATCTAGTTTATCACTAGAAATATATTTCTTTGATTTTCAAACTTTTCAACACATTTCATAAATTTATCTAGTTTATCACTAGAAATATATTTTTTTCATTTTCAAACTTTTCAACACATTTCATAAATTTATATAGTTTATCACTAGAAATATATTTTTTGATTTTCTTTTCCAAACTTTTCAACACATTTCATAAATGTATCTAGTTTATCACTAGAAATGTATTTTTTTATTTTTATTTTTTGAAACTTTTCAACACATTTCTTAAATGTATCTAGTTTATCACTAGAAATATATTGTTTGATTTTTTTTCCCAATCTTTTCAACAAATTTCATAAATGTATCTAGTTTATCTGTAGAAATATATTTTATGATTTTCTTTTTCAAACTTTTCAACACATCTCATAAATGTATCTACCGGTAAATTACCACTAGAAATATATCTTTTCATTTTCTTTTCCAAACTTTTCAACACATTTCATAAATGTATCTAGTTTATCACTAGAAATATATTTTTTTGATTTTCAAACTTTTCAACACATCTCTTAAATGTATATAGTTTATCATTAGAAATATTCTTTTTTTATTTTCATGTTCAAACTTTTCAACACATCTCATAAATGTATCTACCGGTAGTTTATCATTAGAAATATATTTTTTGATTTTCTTTTCCAAACATTTCATAAATGTATCTAGATTAACACTAGAAATATATTTTTTTGATTTTCAAACTTTTCAACACATTTCATAAATGTATCCAGTTTATCTGTAGAAATATATTTTGTGGTTTTCTTTTTCAAACTTTTCAACACATTTCATAAATGTATGTATTTTATCATTAGAAATGTATTAGTTGATTTTCTTTTTCAAACTTTTTAACACATCACATAAATGTATCTAGTTTATCATTAGAAATAAAAAAAAGTATTTTCTGTTTTAAACTCTTGAAAACATTTCATTAATGTATCTAGTTTATCATTATTAATATATTTTTTTGATTATCAAACTTTTCAACACATTTCATAAATGTATCTAGTTTATCAATAGAAATATTTTTTGATTTTCTTTTTCAAACTTTTCAACACATTTCTTAAATGTATCTAGTTTATCACTAGAAATATATTGTTTGATTTTTTTTTCCAAACTTTTCAACACATTTCATAAATGTATCTAGTTTATCTGTAGAAATATATTTTTTGAATTTCTTTTTCAAACTTTTCAACACATCTCATAAATGTATCTACCTGTAAATTACCACTAGAAATATATCTTTTCATTTTCTTTTCCAAACTTTTCAACACATTTCATAAATGTATCTAGTTTATCACTAGAAATATATTTCTCTGATTTTCAAACTTTTCAACACATTTCATAAATTTATCTAGTTTATCAGTAGAAATATATTTCTTTGATTTTCAAACTTTTCAACACATTTCATAAATTTATATAGTTTATCACTAGAAATATATTTTTTTCATTTTCAAACTTTTCAACACATTTCATAAATGTATATAGTTTATCACTAGAAATATATTTTTTTTTCTTTTCCAAACTTTTCAACACATTTCATAAATATATCTACTTTATCACTAGAAATAAATTATTTGATTTTCTTTTTCAAACCTTTTAACGCATTTCATAAATGTATCTAGTTTATCATTAGAAATATATTTTTTGATTTTGAATATTTTCAACACATTTCATAAATGTATCTACCGGTAGTTTATCATTAGAAATATTTTTTTTTATTTTCTTGTTCAAACTTTTCAACACATCTCATAAATGTATCTACCGGTAGTTTATCATTAGAAATATATTTTTTGATTTTCTTTTCCAAACTTTTCAACACATTTCATAAATGTATCTAGTTTAACATTAGAAATATATTTTTTTGATTTTCAAACTTTTCAACACATTTCATAAATGTATCTACTTTATCACTAGAAATATATTTTTTGATTTCCTTTTTCAAACTTTTCAACACATCTCATAAATGTATCTACTGGTAGTTTATCATAAGAAATATATTTTTATGATTTTCAAACTTTTCAACACATCTCATAAATGTATCTACTGGTAGTTTATCATAAGAAATATATTTTTATGATTTTCAAACTTTTCAACACATTTCATAAATGTATCTAGTTTATCACTAGAAATGTATTTTTTTATTTTTATTTTTTGAAACTTTTCAATATATTTCATAATTGTATCTACCGGTAGATTATCACTAGAAATATATCTTCTCATTTTCTTTTTCAAACTTTTCAACACATTTCTTAAATGTATCTAGTTTATCATTAGAAATAAATTATTTGATTTTCTTTTTCAAACTTTTCAACACATCTCTTAAATGTATATAGTTTATCATTAGAAATATTCTTTTTTTATTTTCATTTTCAAACTTTTCAACACATTTCATAAATGTTATCATTAGAAATAAAAAAAAAATTATTTTCTTGTTCAAACTTTTCAACATATTTCATAAATGTATCTAGTTTATCACTAGAAATATATTTTATTCATTTTAAAACATTTCAACACATTTCATAAAAGTATCTAGTTTATCACTAGAAACATATTTTTTGATTTCCTTTTTCAAACTTTTCAACACATTTCATAAATTTATCTAGTTTATCACTAGATAATATAAGTTTTTCATTTTCAAACTTTTCAACACATTTCATAAATGTATGTATTTTATTATTAGAAATGTATTAGTTGATTTTCATTTTCAAACTTTTCAACACATTTCATAAATGTATCTAGTTTATCACTAGAAATATATTTTTTTATTTTCTTTTTCAAACTTTTCAACAAATTTTTAAATGTATCTAGTTTATCACTAGAAATATATTGTTTGATTTTTTTTTCCAATCTTTTCAACAAATTTCATAAATGTATCTAGTTTATCTGTAGAAATATATTTTTTGATTTTCTTTTTCAAACTTTTCAACACATCTCATAAATGTATCTACCGGTAAATTACCACTAGAAATATATCTTTTCATTTTCTTTTCCAAACTTTTCAACACATTTCATAAATGTATCTAGTTTATCACTAGAAATATATTTTTTTGATTTTCAAACTTTTCAACACATCTCTTAAATGTATATAGTTTATCATTAGAAATATTCTTTTTTTATTTTCTTGTTCAAACTTTTCAACACATCTCATAAATGTATCTACCGGTAGTTTATCATTAGAAATATATTTTTTGATTTTCTTTTCCAAACATTTCAACACATTTCATAAATGTATCTAGATTAACATTAGAAATATATTTTTTTGATTTTCAAACTTTTCAACACATTTCATAAATGTATCCAGTTTATCTGTAGAAATATATTTTGTGGTTTTCTTTTTCAAACTTTTCAACACATTTCATAAATGTATGTATTTTATCATTAGAAATGTATTAGTTGATTTTCTTTTTCAAACTTTTTAACACATCACATAAATGTATCTAGTTTATCATTAGAAATAAAAAAAATTATTTTCTGTTTTAAACTCTTGAAAACATTTCATAAATGTATCTAGTTTATCACTAGAAATATATTTTTTTTCATTTTCAAACTTTTCAACACATTTCATAAATGTATATAGTTTATCACTAGAAATATATTTTTGTATTTTCTTTTTCAAACTTTTCAACACATTTCTTAAATGTATCTAGTTTATCACTAGAAATATATTGTTTGATTTTTTTTTCCAATCTTTTCAACAAATTTCATAAATGTATCTAGTTTATCTGTAGAAATATATTTTTTGATTTTCTTTTTCAAACTTTTCAACACATCTCATAAATGTATCTACCGGTAAATTACCACTAGAAATATATCTTTTCATTTTCTTTTCCAAACTTAACAACACATTTCATAAATGTATCTAGTTTATCACTAGAAATATATATTTTTGATTTTCAAACTTTTCAACACATCTCTTAAATGTATATAGTTTATCATTAGAAATATTCTTTTTTTATTTTCTTGTTCAAACTTTTCAACACATCTCATAAATGTATCTACCGGTAGTTTATCATTAGAAATATATTTTTTGATTTTCCTTTTCAAACATTTCAACACATTTCATAAATGTATCTAGATAAACATTAGAAATATATTTTTTTGATTTTCAAACTTTTCAACACATTTCATAAATGTATCCAGTTTATCTGTAGAAATATATTTTGTGGTTTTCTTTTTCAAACTTTTCAACACATTTCATAAATGTATGTATTTTATCATTAGAAATGTATTAGTTGATTTTCTTTTTCAAACTTTTTAACACATCACATAAATGTATCTAGTTTATCATTAGAAATAAAAAAAATTATTTTCTGTTTTAAACTCTTGAAAACATTTCATTAATGTATCTAGTTTATCATTATTAATATATTTTTTTGATTATCAAACTTTTCAACACATTTCATAAATGTATCTAGTTTATCAATAGAAATATATTTTTATTTTCTTTTTCAAACTTTTCAACACATTTCTAAAATGTATCTAGTTTATCTGTAGAAATATATTTTTTGATTTTCTTTTTCAAACTTTTCAACACATCTCATAAATGTATCTACCGGTAGTTTATCATTAGAAATATATTTTTTGATTTTCTTTTCCAAACATTTCAACACATTTCATAAATGTATCTAGATTAACATTAGAAATATATTTTTTTGATTTTCAAACTTTTCAACACATTTCATAAATTTATCTAGTTTATCACTAGAAATATATTTCTTTGATTTTCAAACATTTCAACACATTTCATAAATTTGTATCGTTTATCACTAGAAATATATTTTTTTCATTTTCAAACTTTTCAACACATTTCATAAATGTATATAGTTTATCACTAGAAATATATTTTTTGATTTTCTTTTCCAAACTTTTCAACACATTTCATAAATGTATCTAGTTTAACATTAGAAATATATTTTTTTGATTTTCAAACTTTTCAACACATTTCATAAATATATCTACTTTATCACTAGAAATATATTTTTTAATTTTCTTTTTCAAACTTTTCAACACATTTCTTAAATGTATCTAGTTTATCATTAGAAATAAATTATTTGATTTTCTTTTTCAAACCTTTTAACGCATTTCATAAATGTATCTAGTTTATCATTAGAAATATATTTTTTGAATTTGAATATTTTCAACACATTTCATAAATGTATCTACCGGTAGTTTATCATTAGAAATATATTTTTTAAATTTTCTTTTTCAAACTTTTCAACACATCTCATAAATGTATCTACCGGTAAATTACCACTAGAAATATATCTTTTCATTTTCTTTTCCAAACTTTTCAACACATTTCATAAATGTATATAGTTTATCACTAGAAATATTCTTTTTTTATTTTCATGTTCAAACTTTTCAACACATCTCATAAATGTATCTACCGGTAGTTTATCATTAGAAATATATTTTTTGATTTTCTTTTCCAAACATTTCATAAATGTATCTAGATTAACATTAGAAATATATTTTTTTGATTTTCAAACTTTTCAACACATTTCATAAATGTATCCAGTTTATCTGTAGAAATATATTTTGTGGTTTTCTTTTTCAAACTTTTCAACACATTTCATAAATGTATGTATTTTATCATTAGAAATGTATTAGTTGATTTTCTTTTTCAAACTTTTTAACACATCACATAAATGTATCTAGTTTATCATTAGAAATAAAAAAAAATATTTTCTGTTTTAAACTCTTGAAAACATTTCATTAATGTATCTAGTTTATCATTATTAATATATTTTTTTGATTATCAAACATTTCAACACATTTCATAAATGTATCTAGTTTATCAATAGAAATATTTTTTTATTTTCTTTTTCAAACTTTTCAACACATTTCATAAATGTATCTAGTTTATCTGTAGAAATATATTTTTTGATTTTCTTTTTCAAACCTTTTAACGCATTTCATAAATGTATCTAGTTTATCATTAGAAATATATTTTTTGAATTTGAATATTTTCAACACATTTCATAATTGTATCTACCGGTAGTTTATCATTGGAAATATATTTTTTAAATTTTCTTTTTCAAACTTTTCAACACATCTCATAAATGTATCTACCGGTAAATTACCACTAGAAATATATCTTTTCATTTTCTTTTCCAAACTTTTCAACACATTTCATAAATGTATCTAGTTTATCACTAGAAATATATTTCTTTGATTTTCAAACTTTTCAACACATTTCATAAATTTATCTAGTTTATCACTAGAAATATATTTTTTTCATTTTCAAACTTTTCAACACATTTCATAAATTTATATAGTTTATCACTAGAAATATATTTTTTGATTTTCTTTTCCAAACTTTTCAACACATTTCATAAATGTATCTAGTTTATCACTAGAAATGTATTTTTTTATTTTTATTTTTTGAAACTTTTCAACACATTTCTTAAATGTATCTAGTTTATCACTAGAAATATATTGTTTGATTTTTTTTCCCAATCTTTTCAACAAATTTCATAAATGTATCTAGTTTATCTGTAGAAATATATTTTATGATTTTCTTTTTCAAACTTTTCAACACATCTCATAAATGTATCTACCGGTAAATTACCACTAGAAATATATCTTTTCATTTTCTTTTCCAAACTTTTCAACACATTTCATAAATGTATCTAGTTTATCACTAGAAATATATTTTTTTGATTTTCAAACTTTTCAACACATCTCTTAAATGTATATAGTTTATCATTAGAAATATTCTTTTTTTATTTTCATGTTCAAACTTTTCAACACATCTCATAAATGTATCTACCGGTAGTTTATCATTAGAAATATATTTTTTGATTTTCTTTTCCAAACATTTCATAAATGTATCTAGATTAACACTAGAAATATATTTTTTTGATTTTCAAACTTTTCAACACATTTCATAAATGTATCCAGTTTATCTGTAGAAATATATTTTGTGGTTTTCTTTTTCAAACTTTTCAACACATTTCATAAATGTATGTATTTTATCATTAGAAATGTATTAGTTGATTTTCTTTTTCAAACTTTTTAACACATCACATAAATGTATCTAGTTTATCATTAGAAATAAAAAAAATTATTTTCTGTTTTAAACTCTTGAAAACATTTCATTAATGTATCTAGTTTATCATTATTAATATATTTTTTTGATTATCAAACTTTTCAACACATTTCATAAATGTATCTAGTTTATCAATAGAAATATTTTTTGATTTTCTTTTTCAAACTTTTCAACACATTTCTTAAATGTATCTAGTTTATCACTAGAAATATATTGTTTGATTTTTTTTTCCAAACTTTTCAACACATTTCATAAATGTATCTAGTTTATCTGTAGAAATATATTTTTTGAATTTCTTTTTCAAACTTTTCAACACATCTCATAAATGTATCTACCTGTAAATTACCACTAGAAATATATCTTTTCATTTTCTTTTCCAAACTTTTCAACACATTTCATAAATGTATCTAGTTTATCACTAGAAATATATTTCTCTGATTTTCAAACTTTTCAACACATTTCATAAATTTATCTAGTTTATCAGTAGAAATATATTTCTTTGATTTTCAAACTTTTCAACACATTTCATAAATTTATATAGTTTATCACTAGAAATATATTTTTTTCATTTTCAAACTTTTCAACACATTTCATAAATGTATATAGTTTATCACTAGAAATATATTTTTTTTTCTTTTCCAAACTTTTCAACACATTTCATAAATATATCTACTTTATCACTAGAAATAAATTATTTGATTTTCTTTTTCAAACCTTTTAACGCATTTCATAAATGTATCTAGTTTATCATTAGAAATATATTTTTTGATTTTGAATATTTTCAACACATTTCATAAATGTATCTACCGGTAGTTTATCATTAGAAATATTTTTTTTTATTTTCTTGTTCAAACTTTTCAACACATCTCATAAATGTATCTACCGGTAGTTTATCATTAGAAATATATTTTTTGATTTTCTTTTCCAAACTTTTCAACACATTTCATAAATGTATCTAGTTTAACATTAGAAATATATTTTTTTGATTTTCAAACTTTTCAACACATTTCATAAATGTATCTACTTTATCACTAGAAATATATTTTTTGATTTCCTTTTTCAAACTTTTCAACACATCTCATAAATGTATCTACTGGTAGTTTATCATAAGAAATATATTTTTATGATTTTCAAACTTTTCAACACATTTCATAAATGTATCTAGTTTATCACTAGAAATGTATTTTTTTGATTTTCAAACTTTTCAACACATCTCTTAAATGTATATAGTTTATCATTAGAAATATTCTTTTTTTATTTTCATGTTCAAACTTTTCAACACATCTCATAAATGTATCTACCGGTAGTTTATCATTAGAAATATATTTTTTGATTTTCTTTTCCAAACATTTCATAAATGTATCTAGATTAACACTAGAAATATATTTTTTTGATTTTCAAACTTTTCAACACATTTCATAAATGTATCCAGTTTATCTGTAGAAATATATTTTGTGGTTTTCTTTTTCAAACTTTTCAACACATTTCATAAATGTATGTATTTTATCATTAGAAATGTATTAGTTGATTTTCTTTTTCAAACTTTTTAACACATCACATAAATGTATCTAGTTTATCATTAGAAATAAAAAAAATTATTTTCTGTTTTAAACTCTTGAAAACATTTCATTAATGTATCTAGTTTATCATTATTAATATATTTTTTTGATTATCAAACTTTTCAACACATTTCATAAATGTATCTAGTTTATCAATAGAAATATTTTTTGATTTTCTTTTTCAAACTTTTCAACACATTTCTTAAATGTATCTAGTTTATCACTAGAAATATATTGTTTGATTTTTTTTTCCAAACTTTTCAACACATTTCATAAATGTATCTAGTTTATCTGTAGAAATATATTTTTTGAATTTCTTTTTCAAACTTTTCAACACATCTCATAAATGTATCTACCTGTAAATTACCACTAGAAATATATCTTTTCATTTTCTTTTCCAAACTTTTCAACACATTTCATAAATGTATCTAGTTTATCACTAGAAATATATTTCTCTGATTTTCAAACTTTTCAACACATTTCATAAATTTATCTAGTTTATCAGTAGAAATATATTTCTTTGATTTTCAAACTTTTCAACACATTTCATAAATTTATATAGTTTATCACTAGAAATATATTTTTTTCATTTTCAAACTTTTCAACACATTTCATAAATGTATATAGTTTATCACTAGAAATATATTTTTTTTTCTTTTCCAAACTTTTCAACACATTTCATAAATATATCTACTTTATCACTAGAAATAAATTATTTGATTTTCTTTTTCAAACCTTTTAACGCATTTCATAAATGTATCTAGTTTATCATTAGAAATATATTTTTTGATTTTGAATATTTTCAACACATTTCATAAATGTATCTACCGGTAGTTTATCATTAGAAATATTTTTTTTTATTTTCTTGTTCAAACTTTTCAACACATCTCATAAATGTATCTACCGGTAGTTTATCATTAGAAATATATTTTTTGATTTTCTTTTCCAAACTTTTCAACACATTTCATAAATGTATCTAGTTTAACATTAGAAATATATTTTTTTGATTTTCAAACTTTTCAACACATTTCATAAATGTATCTACTTTATCACTAGAAATATATTTTTTGATTTCCTTTTTCAAACTTTTCAACACATCTCATAAATGTATCTACTGGTAGTTTATCATAAGAAATATATTTTTATGATTTTCAAACTTTTCAACACATTTCATAAATGTATCTAGTTTATCACTAGAAATGTATTTTTTTATTTTTATTTTTTGAAACTTTTCAATATATTTCATAATTGTATCTACCGGTAGATTATCACTAGAAATATATCTTTTCATTTTCTTTTTCAAACTTTTCAACACATTTCTTAAATGTATCTAGTTTATCATTAGAAATAAATTATTTGATTTTCTTTTTCAAACTTTTCAACACATTTCATAAATGTATCTAGTTTATCATTAGAAATATATTTTTTTGATATTCAAACTTTTCAACACATCTCATAAATGTATCTAATTTAAAATTAGAAAAATATTTCTTTGATTTTGAAACTTTTCAACACATTTCATAAATGTATCATCTACCAGTAGTTTATCATTAGAAATACATTTTTTGATTTTCTTTTCCAAACTTTTCAACACATCTCATAAATGTATCTACCAGTAGATTATCAATAGAAATATATCTTTTCATTTTCTTTTTCAAACTTTTCAACACATTTCATAAATGTTATCATTAGAAAGAAAAAAAAATTATTTTTGTGTTCAAACTTTTCAACATATTTCATAAATGTATCTAGTTTATCACTAGAAATATATTTTATTCATTTTAAAACATTTCAACACATTTCATAAATGTATCTAGTTTATCACTAGAAATATATTAGTTGATTTTCTTTTTCAAACTTTTCAACACATTTCATAAATTTATCTAGTTTATCACTAGATAATATAAGTTTTTCATTTTCAAACTTTTCAACACATTTCATAAATGTATCTAGTTTATTATTAGAAATATATTTTTTTCATTTTCAAACTTTTCAACACATTTCATAAATGTATCTAGTTTATCACTAGAAATATATTTTTTTTTCATTTTCAAACTTTTCAACACATTTCATAAATGTATATAGTTTATCACTAGAAATATATTTTTGTATTTTCTTTTTCAAACTTTTCAACACATTTCTTAAATGTATCTAGTTTATCACTAGAAATATATTGTTTGATTTTTTTTTCCAATCTTTTCAACAAATTTCATAAATGTAACTAGTTTATCTGTAGAAATATATTTTTTGATTTTCTTTTTCAAACTTTTCAACACATCTCATAAATGTATCTACCGGTAAATTACCACTAGAAATATATCTTTTCATTTTCTTTTCCAAACCTTTCAACACATTTCATAAATGTATCTAGTTTATCACTAGAAATATATATTTTTGATTTTCAAACTTTTCAACACATCTCTAAAATGTATATAGTTTATCATTAGAAATATTCTTTTTTTATTTTCTTTTCCAAACTTTTCAACACATTTCATAAATGTATCTAGTTTAACATTAGAAATATATTTTTTGATTTTCAAACTTTTTAACACATTTCATAAATATATCTACTTTATATCTAGAAATATATTTTTTAATTTTCTTTTTCAAACTTTTCAACACATTTCTTAAATGTATCTAGTTTATCATTAGAAATAAATTATTTGATTTTCTTTTTCAAACCTTTTAACGCATTTCATAAATGTATCTAGTTTATCATTAGAAATATATTTTTTGAATTTGAATATTTTCAACACATTTCATAAATTTATCTACCGGTAGTTTATCATTAGAAATATATTTTTTAAATTTTCTTGTTCAAACTTTTCAACACATCTCATAAATGTATCTACCGGTAGTTTATCATTAGAAATATACATTTTGATTTTCTTTTCCAAACATTTCAACACATTTCATAAATGTATCTAGATTAACATTAGAAATATATTTTTTTGATTTTCAAACTTTTCAACACATTTCATAAATGTTATCATTAGAAATAAAAAAAAAATTATTTTCTTGTTCAAACTTTTCAACATATTTCATAAATGTATCTAGTTTATCACTAGAAATATATTTTATTCATTTTAAAACATTTCAACACATTTCATAAAAGTATCTAGTTTATCACTAGAAACATATTTTTTGATTTCCTTTTTCAAACTTTTCAACACATTTCATAAATTTATCTAGTTTATCACTAGATAATATAAGTTTTTCATTTTCAAACTTTTCAACACATTTCATAAATGTATGTATTTTATTATTAGAAATGTATTAGTTGATTTTCATTTTCAAACTTTTCAACACATTTCATAAATGTATCTAGTTTATCACTAGAAATATATTTTTTTATTTTCTTTTTCAAACTTTTCAACAAATTTTTAAATGTATCTAGTTTATCACTAGAAATATATTGTTTGATTTTTTTTTCCAATCTTTTCAACAAATTTCATAAATGTATCTAGTTTATCTGTAGAAATATATTTTTTGATTTTCTTTTTCAAACTTTTCAACACATCTCATAAATGTATCTACCGGTAAATTACCACTAGAAATATATCTTTTCATTTTCTTTTCCAAACTTTTCAACACATTTCATAAATGTATCTAGTTTATCACTAGAAATATATTTTTTTGATTTTCAAACTTTTCAACACATCTCTTAAATGTATATAGTTTATCATTAGAAATATTCTTTTTTTATTTTCTTGTTCAAACTTTTCAACACATCTCATAAATGTATCTACCGGTAGTTTATCATTAGAAATATATTTTTTGATTTTCTTTTCCAAACATTTCAACACATTTCATAAATGTATCTAGATTAACATTAGAAATATATTTTTTTGATTTTCAAACTTTTCAACACATTTCATAAATGTATCCAGTTTATCTGTAGAAATATATTTTGTGGTTTTCTTTTTCAAACTTTTCAACACATTTCATAAATGTATGTATTTTATCATTAGAAATGTATTAGTTGATTTTCTTTTTCAAACTTTTTAACACATCACATAAATGTATCTAGTTTATCATTAGAAATAAAAAAAATTATTTTCTGTTTTAAACTCTTGAAAACATTTCATAAATGTATCTAGTTTATCACTAGAAATATATTTTTTTTCATTTTCAAACTTTTCAACACATTTCATAAATGTATATAGTTTATCACTAGAAATATATTTTTGTATTTTCTTTTTCAAACTTTTCAACACATTTCTTAAATGTATCTAGTTTATCACTAGAAATATATTGTTTGATTTTTTTTTCCAATCTTTTCAACAAATTTCATAAATGTATCTAGTTTATCTGTAGAAATATATTTTTTGATTTTCTTTTTCAAACTTTTCAACACATCTCATAAATGTATCTACCGGTAAATTACCACTAGAAATATATCTTTTCATTTTCTTTTCCAAACTTAACAACACATTTCATAAATGTATCTAGTTTATCACTAGAAATATATATTTTTGATTTTCAAACTTTTCAACACATCTCTTAAATGTATATAGTTTATCATTAGAAATATTCTTTTTTTATTTTCTTGTTCAAACTTTTCAACACATCTCATAAATGTATCTACCGGTAGTTTATCATTAGAAATATATTTTTTGATTTTCCTTTTCAAAAATTTCAACACATTTCATAAATGTATCTAGATAAACATTAGAAATATATTTTTTTGATTTTCAAACTTTTCAACACATTTCATAAATGTATCCAGTTTATCTGTAGAAATATATTTTGTGGTTTTCTTTTTCAAACTTTTCAACACATTTCATAAATGTATGTATTTTATCATTAGAAATGTATTAGTTGATTTTCTTTTTCAAACTTTTTAACACATCACATAAATGTATCTAGTTTATCATTAGAAATAAAAAAAATTATTTTCTGTTTTAAACTCTTGAAAACATTTCATTAATGTATCTAGTTTATCATTATTAATATATTTTTTTGATTATCAAACTTTTCAACACATTTCATAAATGTATCTAGTTTATCAATAGAAATATATTTTTATTTTCTTTTTCAAACTTTTCAACACATTTCTAAAATGTATCTAGTTTATCTGTAGAAATATATTTTTTGATTTTCTTTTTCAAACTTTTCAACACATCTCATAAATGTATCTACCGGTAGTTTATCATTAGAAATATATTTTTTGATTTTCTTTTCCAAACATTTCAACACATTTCATAAATGTATCTAGATTAACATTAGAAATATATTTTTTTGATTTTCAAACTTTTCAACACATTTCATAAATGTATCCAGTTTATCTGTAGAAATATATTTTGTGGTTTTCTTTTTCAAACTTTTCAACACATTTCATAAATGTATGTATTTTATCATTAGAAATGTATTAGTTGATTTTCTTTTCCAAACATTTCAACACATTTCATAAATGTATCTAGATTAACATTAGAAATATATTTTTTTGATTTTCAAACTTTTCAACACATTTCATAAATGTATCCAGTTTATCTGTAGAAATATATTTTGTGGTTTTCTTTTTCAAACTTTTCAACACATTTCATAAATGTATGTATTTTATCATTAGAAATGTATTAGTTGATTTTCTTTTTCAAACTTTTTAACACATCACATAAATGTATCTAGTTTATCATTAGAAATAAAAAAAATTATTTTCTGTTTTAAACTCTTGAAAACATTTCATAAATGTATCTAGTTTATCACTAGAAATATATTTTTTTTCATTTTCAAACTTTTCAACACATTTCATAAATGTATATAGTTTATCACTAGAAATATATTTTTGTATTTTCTTTTTCAAACTTTTCAACACATTTCTTAAATGTATCTAGTTTATCACTAGAAATATATTGTTTGATTTTTTTTTCCAATCTTTTCAACAAATTTCATAAATGTATCTAGTTTATCTGTAGAAATATATTTTTTGATTTTCTTTTTCAAACTTTTCAACACATCTCATAAATGTATCTACCGGTAAATTACCACTAGAAATATATCTTTTCATTTTCTTTTCCAAACTTAACAACACATTTCATAAATGTATCTAGTTTATCACTAGAAATATATATTTTTGATTTTCAAACTTTTCAACACATCTCTTAAATGTATATAGTTTATCATTAGAAATATTCTTTTTTTATTTTCTTGTTCAAACTTTTCAACACATCTCATAAATGTATCTACCGGTAGTTTATCATTAGAAATATATTTTTTGATTTTCCTTTTCAAAAATTTCAACACATTTCATAAATGTATCTAGATAAACATTAGAAATATATTTTTTTGATTTTCAAACTTTTCAACACATTTCATAAATGTATCCAGTTTATCTGTAGAAATATATTTTGTGGTTTTCTTTTTCAAACTTTTCAACACATTTCATAAATGTATGTATTTTATCATTAGAAATGTATTAGTTGATTTTCTTTTTCAAACTTTTTAACACATCACATAAATGTATCTAGTTTATCATTAGAAATAAAAAAAATTATTTTCTGTTTTAAACTCTTGAAAACATTTCATTAATGTATCTAGTTTATCATTATTAATATATTTTTTTGATTATCAAACTTTTCAACACATTTCATAAATGTATCTAGTTTATCAATAGAAATATATTTTTATTTTCTTTTTCAAACTTTTCAACACATTTCTAAAATGTATCTAGTTTATCTGTAGAAATATATTTTTTGATTTTCTTTTTCAAACTTTTCAACACATCTCATAAATGTATCTACCGGTAGTTTATCATTAGAAATATATTTTTTGATTTTCTTTTCCAAACATTTCAACACATTTCATAAATGTATCTAGATTAACATTAGAAATATATTTTTTTGATTTTCAAACTTTTCAACACATTTCATAAATTTATCTAGTTTATCACTAGAAATATATTTCTTTGATTTTCAAACATTTCAACACATTTCATAAATTTGTATCGTTTATCACTAGAAATATATTTTTTTCATTTTCAAACTTTTCAACACATTTCATAAATGTATATAGTTTATCACTAGAAATATATTTTTTGATTTTCTTTTCCAAACTTTTCAACACATTTCATAAATGTATCTAGTTTAACATTAGAAATAAATTTTTTTGATTTTCAAACTTTTCAACACATTTCATAAATATATCTACTTTATCACTAGAAATATATTTTTTAATTTTCTTTTTCAAACTTTTCAACACATTTCTTAAATGTATCTAGTTTATCATTAGAAATAAATTATTTGATTTTCTTTTTCAAACCTTTTAACGCATTTCATAAATGTATCTAGTTTATCATTAGAAATATATTTTTTGAATTTGAATATTTTCAACACATTTCATAAATGTATCTACCGGTAGTTTATCATTAGAAATATATTTTTTTAATTTTCTTTTTCAAACTTTTCAACACATCTCATAAATGTATCTACCGGTAAATTACCACTAGAAATATATCTTTTCATTTTCTTTTCCAAACTTTTCAACACATTTCATAAATGTATATAGTTTATCACTAGAAATATTCTTTTTTTATTTTCATGTTCAAACTTTTCAACACATCTCATAAATGTATCTACCGGTAGTTTATCATTAGAAATATATTTTTTGATTTTCTTTTCCAAACATTTCATAAATGTATCTAGATTAACATTAGAAATATATTTTTTGATTTTCTTTTCCAAACATTTCAACACATTTCATAAATGTATCTAGATTAACATTAGAAATATATTTTTTTGATTTTCAAACTTTTCAACACATTTCATAAATTTATCTAGTTTATCACTAGAAATATATTTCTTTGATTTTCAAACATTTCAACACATTTCATAAATTTGTATCGTTTATCACTAGAAATATATTTTTTTCATTTTCAAACTTTTCAACACATTTCATAAATGTATATAGTTTATCACTAGAAATATATTTTTTGATTTTCTTTTCCAAACTTTTCAACACATTTCATAAATGTATCTAGTTTAACATTAGAAATAAATTTTTTTGATTTTCAAACTTTTCAACACATTTCATAAATATATCTACTTTATCACTAGAAATATATTTTTTAATTTTCTTTTTCAAACTTTTCAACACATTTCTTAAATGTATCTAGTTTATCATTAGAAATAAATTATTTGATTTTCTTTTTCAAACCTTTTAACGCATTTCATAAATGTATCTAGTTTATCATTAGAAATATATTTTTTGAATTTGAATATTTTCAACACATTTCATAAATGTATCTACCGGTAGTTTATCATTAGAAATATATTTTTTTAATTTTCTTTTTCAAACTTTTCAACACATCTCATAAATGTATCTACCGGTAAATTACCACTAGAAATATATCTTTTCATTTTCTTTTCCAAACTTTTCAACACATTTCATAAATGTATATAGTTTATCACTAGAAATATTTTTTTTTTATTTTCATGTTCAAACTTTTCAACACATCTCATAAATGTATCTACCGGTAGTTTATCATTAGAAATATATTTTTTGATTTTCTTTTCCAAACATTTCATAAATGTATCTAGATTAACATTAGAAATATATTTTTTTGATTTTCAAACTTTTCAACACATTTCATAAATGTATCCAGTTTATCTGTAGAAATATATTTTGTGGTTTTCTTTTTCAAACTTTTCAACACATTTCATAAATGTATGTATTTTATCATTAGAAATGTATTAGTTGATTTTCTTTTTCAAACTTTTTAACACATCACATAAATGTATCTAGTTTATCATTAGAAATAAAAAAAATTATTTTCTGTTTTAAACTCTTGAAAACATTTCATTAATGTATCTAGTTTATCATTATTAATATATTTTTTTGATTATCAAACATTTCAACACATTTCATAAATGTATCTAGTTTATCAATAGAAATATTTTTTTATTTTCTTTTTCAAACTTTTCAACACATTTCTTAAATGTATCTAGTTTATCACTAGAAATATATTGTTTGATTTTTTTTTCCAAACTTTTCAACACATTTCATAAATGTATCTAGTTTATCTGTAGAAATATATTTTTTGATTTTCTTTTTCAAACCTTTTAACGCATTTCATAAATGTATCTAGTTTATCATTAGAAATATATTTTTTGAATTTGAATATTTTCAACACATTTCATAATTGTATCTACCGGTAGTTTATCATTGGAAATATATTTTTTAAATTTTCTTTTTCAAACTTTTCAACACATCTCATAAATGTATCTACCGGTAAATTACCACTAGAAATATATCTTTTCATTTTCTTTTCCAAACTTTTCAACACATTTCATAAATGTATCTAGTTTATCACTAGAAATATATTTCTTTGATTTTCAAACTGTTCAACACATTTCATAAATTTATCTAGTTTATCACTAGAAATATATTTTTTTCATTTTCAAACTTTTCAACACATTTCATAAATTTATATAGTTTATCACTAGAAATATATTTTTTGATTTTCTTTTCCAAACTTTTCAACACATTTCATAAATGTATCTAGTTTATCACTAGAAATGTATTTTTTTATTTTTATTTTTTGAAACTTTTCAACACATTTCTTAAATGTATCTAGTTTATCACTAGAAATATATTGTTTGATTTTTTTTCCCAATCTTTTCAACAAATTTCATAAATGTATCTAGTTTATCTGTAGAAATATATTTTATGATTTTCTTTTTCAAACTTTTCAACACATCTCATAAATGTATCTACCGGTAAATTACCACTAGAAATATATCTTTTCATTTTCTTTTCCAAACTTTTCAACACATTTCATAAATGTATCTAGTTTATCACTAGAAATATATTTTTTTGATTTTCAAACTTTTCAACACATCTCTTAAATGTATATAGTTTATCATTAGAAATATCCTTTTTTTATTTTCATGTTCAAACTTTTCAACACATCTCATAAATGTATCTACCGGTAGTTTATCATTAGAAATATATTTTTTGATTTTCTTTTCCAAACATTTCATAAATGTATCTAGATTAACACTAGAAATATATTTTTTTGATTTTCAAACTTTTCAACACATTTCATAAATGTATCCAGTTTATCTGTAGAAATATATTTTGTGGTTTTCTTTTTCAAACTTTTCAACACATTTCATAAATGTATGTATTTTATCATTAGAAATGTATTAGTTGATTTTCTTTTTCAAACTTTTTAACACATCACATAAATGTATCTAGTTTATCATTAGAAATAAAAAAAATTATTTTCTGTTTTAAACTCTTGAAAACATTTCATTAATGTATCTAGTTTATCATTATTAATATATTTTTTTGATTATCAAACTTTTCAACACATTTCATAAATGTATCTAGTTTATCAATAGAAATATTTTTTGATTTTCTTTTTCAAACTTTTCAACACATTTCTTAAATGTATCTAGTTTATCACTAGAAATATATTGTTTGATTTTTTTTTCCAAACTTTTCAACACATTTCATAAATGTATCTAGTTTATCTGTAGAAATATATTTTTTGAATTTCTTTTTCAAACTTTTCAACACATCTCATAAATGTATCTACCTGTAAATTACCACTAGAAATATATCTTTTCATTTTCTTTTCCAAACTTTTCAACACATTTCATAAATGTATCTAGTTTATCACTAGAAATATATTTCTTTGATTTTCAAACTTTTCAACACATTTCATAAATTTATCTAGTTTATCAGTAGAAATATATTTCTTTGATTTTCAAACTTTTCAACACATTTCATAAATTTATATAGTTTATCACTAGAAATATATTTTTTTCATTTTCAAACTTTTCAACACATTTCATAAATGTATATAGTTTATCACTAGAAATATATTTTTTGATTTTCTTTTCCAAACTTTTCAACACATTTCATAAATGTATCTAGTTTAACATTAGAAATATATTTTTTTGATTTTCAAACTTTTCAACACATTTCATAAATATATCTACTTTATCACTAGAAATATATTTTTTAATTTTCTTTTTCAAACTTTTCAACACATTTCTTAAATGTATCTAGTTTATCATTAGAAATAAATTATTTGATTTTCTTTTTCAAACCTTTTAACGCATTTCATAAATGTATCTAGTTTATCATTAGAAATATATTTTTTGAATTTGAATATTTTCAACACATTTCATAAATGTATCTACCGGTAAATTACCACTAGAAATATATCTTTTCATTTTCTTTTCCAAACTTTTCAACACATTTCATAAATGTATCTAGTTTATCACTAGAAATATATTTTTTTGATTTTCAAACTTTTCAACACATCTCTTAAATGTATATAGTTTATCATTAGAAATATCCTTTTTTTATTTTCATGTTCAAACTTTTCAACACATCTCATAAATGTATGTATTTTATCATTAGAAATGTATTAGTTGATTTTCTTTTTCAAACTTTTTAACACATCACATAAATGTATCTAGTTTATCATTAGAAATAAAAAAAATTATTTTCTGTTTTAAACTCTTGAAAACATTTCATTAATGTATCTAGTTTATCATTATTAATATATTTTTTTGATTATCAAACTTTTCAACACATTTCATAAATGTATCTAGTTTATCAATAGAAATATTTTTTGATTTTCTTTTTCAAACTTTTCAACACATTTCTTAAATGTATCTAGTTTATCACTAGAAATATATTGTTTGATTTTTTTTTCCAAACTTTTCAACACATTTCATAAATGTATCTAGTTTATCTGTAGAAATATATTTTTTGAATTTCTTTTTCAAACTTTTCAACACATCTCATAAATGTATCTACCTGTAAATTACCACTAGAAATATATCTTTTCATTTTCTTTTCCAAACTTTTCAACACATTTCATAAATGTATCTAGTTTATCACTAGAAATATATTTCTTTGATTTTCAAACTTTTCAACACATTTCATAAATTTATCTAGTTTATCAGTAGAAATATATTTCTTTGATTTTCAAACTTTTCAACACATTTCATAAATTTATATAGTTTATCACTAGAAATATATTTTTTTCATTTTCAAACTTTTCAACACATTTCATAAATGTATATAGTTTATCACTAGAAATATATTTTTTGATTTTCTTTTCCAAACTTTTCAACACATTTCATAAATGTATCTAGTTTAACATTAGAAATATATTTTTTTGATTTTCAAACTTTTCAACACATTTCATAAATATATCTACTTTATCACTAGAAATATATTTTTTAATTTTCTTTTTCAAACTTTTCAACACATTTCTTAAATGTATCTAGTTTATCATTAGAAATAAATTATTTGATTTTCTTTTTCAAACCTTTTAACGCATTTCATAAATGTATCTAGTTTATCATTAGAAATATATTTTTTGAATTTGAATATTTTCAACACATTTCATAAATGTATCTACCGGTAGTTTATCATTAGAAATATATTTTTTAAATTTTCTTTTTCAAACTTTTCAACACATCTCATAAATGTATCTACCGGTAAATTACCACTAGAAATATATCTTTTCATTTTCTTTTCCAAACTTTT
Organism: Meghimatium bilineatum; assembly: GCA_034231615.1. Lineage (NCBI taxonomy): Eukaryota > Metazoa > Mollusca > Gastropoda > Stylommatophora > Philomycidae > Meghimatium > Meghimatium bilineatum. The sequence goes on from CM067318.1 coordinate 22,178,145, forward strand.
CAACACATTTCATAAATGTATCTAGTTTATCACTAGAAATATATTTTTTTGATTTTCAAACTTTTCAACACATCTCTTAAATGTATATAGTTTATCATTAGAAATATCCTTTTTTTATTTTCATGTTCAAACTTTTCAACACATCTCATAAATGTATCTACCGGTAGTTTATCATTAGAAATATATTTTTTGATTTTCTTTTCCAAACATTTCATAAATGTATCTAGATTAACACTAGAAATATATTTTTTTGATTTTCAAACTTTTCAACACATTTCATAAATGTATCCAGTTTATCTGTAGAAATATATTTTGTGGTTTTCTTTTTCAAACTTTTCAACACATTTCATAAATGTATGTATTTTATCATTAGAAATGTATTAGTTGATTTTCTTTTTCAAACTTTTTAACACATCACATAAATGTATCTAGTTTATCATTAGAAATAAAAAAAATTATTTTCTGTTTTAAACTCTTGAAAACATTTCATTAATGTATCTAGTTTATCATTATTAATATATTTTTTTGATTATCAAACATTTCAACACATTTCATAAATGTATCTAGTTTATCAATAGAAATATTTTTTTATTTTCTTTTTCAAACTTTTCAACACATTTCTTAAATGTATCTAGTTTATCACTAGAAATATATTGTTTGATTTTTTTTTCCAAACTTTTCAACACATTTCATAAATGTATCTAGTTTATCTGTAGAAATATATTTTTTGAATTTCTTTTTCAAACTTTTCAACACATCTCATAAATGTATCTACCTGTAAATTACCACTAGAAATATATCTTTTCATTTTCTTTTCCAAACTTTTCAACACATTTCATAAATGTATCTAGTTTATCACTAGAAATATATTTCTTTGATTTTCAAACTTTTCAACACATTTCATAAATTTATCTAGTTTATCAGTAGAAATATATTTCTTTGATTTTCAAACTTTTCAACACATTTCATAAATTTATATAGTTTATCACTAGAAATATATTTTTTTCATTTTCAAACTTTTCAACACATTTCATAAATGTATATAGTTTATCACTAGAAGTATATTTTTTGATTTTCTTTTCCAAACTTTTCAACACATTTCATAAATGTATCTAGTTTAACATTAGAAATATATTTTTTTGATTTTCAAACTTTTCAACACATTTCATAAATATATCTACTTTATCACTAGAAATATATTTTTTAATTTTCTTTTTCAAACTTTTCAACACATTTCTTAAATGTATCTAGTTTATCATTAGAAATAAATTATTTGATTTTCTTTTTCAAACCTTTTAACGCATTTCATAAATGTATCTAGTTTATCATTAGAAATATATTTTTTGAATTTGAATATTTTCAACACATTTCATAAATGTATCTACCGGTAGTTTATCATTAGAAATATATTTTTTTAATTTTCTTTTTCAAACTTTTCAACACATCTCATAAATGTATCTACCGGTAAATTACCACTAGAAATATATCTTTTCATTTTCTTTTCCAAACTTTTCAACACATTTCATAAATGTATATAGTTTATCACTAGAAATATTCTTTTTTTATTTTCATGTTCAAACTTTTCAACACATCTCATAAATGTATCTACCGGTAGTTTATCATTAGAAATATATTTTTTGATTTTCTTTTCCAAACATTTCATAAATGTATCTAGATTAACATTAGAAATATATTTTTTTGATTTTCAAACTTTTCAACACATTTCATAAATGTATCCAGTTTATCTGTAGAAATATATTTTGTGGTTTTCTTTTTCAAACTTTTCAACACATTTCATAAATGTATGTATTTTATCATTAGAAATGTATTAGTTGATTTTCTTTTTCAAACTTTTTAACACATCACATAAATGTATCTAGTTTATCATTAGAAATAAAAAAAATTATTTTCTGTTTTAAACTCTTGAAAACATTTCATTAATGTATCTAGTTTATCATTATTAATATATTTTTTTGATTATCAAACATTTCAACACATTTCATAAATGTATCTAGTTTATCAATAGAAATATTTTTTTATTTTCTTTTTCAAACTTTTCAACACATTTCTTAAATGTATCTAGTTTATCACTAGAAATACATTGTTTGATTTTTTTTTCCAAACTTTTCAACACATTTCATAAATGTATCTAGTTTATCTGTAGAAATATATTTTTTGATTTTCTTTTTCAAACCTTTTAACGCATTTCATAAATGTATCTAGTTTATCATTAGAAATATATTTTTTGAATTTGAATATTTTCAACACATTTCATAATTGTATCTACCGGTAGTTTATCATTGGAAATATATTTTTTAAATTTTCTTTTTCAAACTTTTCAACACATCTCATAAATGTATCTACCGGTAAATTACCACTAGAAATATATCTTTTCATTTTCTTTTCCAAACTTTTCAACACATTTCATAAATGTATCTAGTTTATCACTAGAAATATATTTCTTTGATTTTCAAACTTTTCAACACATTTCATAAATTTATCTAGTTTATCACTAGAAATATATTTTTTTCATTTTCAAACTTTTCAACACATTTCATAAATTTATATAGTTTATCACTAGAAATATATTTTTTGATTTTCTTTTCCAAACTTTTCAACACATTTCATAAATGTATCTAGTTTATCACTAGAAATGTATTTTTTTATTTTTATTTTTTGAAACTTTTCAACACATTTCTTAAATGTATCTAGTTTATCACTAGAAATATATTGTTTGATTTTTTTTCCCAATCTTTTCAACAAATTTCATAAATGTATCTAGTTTATCTGTAGAAATATATTTTATGATTTTCTTTTTCAAACTTTTCAACACATCTCATAAATGTATCTACCGGTAAATTACCACTAGAAATATATCTTTTCATTTTCTTTTCCAAACTTTTCAACACATTTCATAAATGTATCTAGTTTATCACTAGAAATATATTTTTTTGATTTTCAAACTTTTCAACACATCTCTTAAATGTATATAGTTTATCATTAGAAATATTCTTTTTTTATTTTCATGTTCAAACTTTTCAACACATCTCATAAATGTATCTACCGGTAGTTTATCATTAGAAATATATTTTTTGATTTTCTTTTCCAAACATTTCATAAATGTATCTAGATTAACACTAGAAATATATTTTTTTGATTTTCAAACTTTTCAACACATTTCATAAATGTATCCAGTTTATCTGTAGAAATATATTTTGTGGTTTTCTTTTTCAAACTTTTCAACACATTTCATAAATGTATGTATTTTATCATTAGAAATGTATTAGTTGATTTTCTTTTTCAAACTTTTTAACACATCACATAAATGTATCTAGTTTATCATTAGAAATAAAAAAAATTATTTTCTGTTTTAAACTCTTGAAAACATTTCATTAATGTATCTAGTTTATCATTATTAATATATTTTTTTGATTATCAAACTTTTCAACACATTTCATAAATGTATCTAGTTTATCAATAGAAATATTTTTTGATTTTCTTTTTCAAACTTTTCAACACATTTCTTAAATGTATCTAGTTTATCACTAGAAATATATTGTTTGATTTTTTTTTCCAAACTTTTCAACACATTTCATAAATGTATCTAGTTTATCTGTAGAAATATATTTTTTGAATTTCTTTTTCAAACTTTTCAACACATCTCATAAATGTATCTACCTGTAAATTACCACTAGAAATATATCTTTTCATTTTCTTTTCCAAACTTTTCAACACATTTCATAAATGTATCTAGTTTATCACTAGAAATATATTTCTCTGATTTTCAAACTTTTCAACACATTTCATAAATTTATCTAGTTTATCAGTAGAAATATATTTCTTTGATTTTCAAACTTTTCAACACATTTCATAAATTTATATAGTTTATCACTAGAAATATATTTTTTTCATTTTCAAACTTTTCAACACATTTCATAAATGTATATAGTTTATCACTAGAAATATATTTTTTTTTCTTTTCCAAACTTTTCAACACATTTCATAAATATATCTACTTTATCACTAGAAATAAATTATTTGATTTTCTTTTTCAAACCTTTTAACGCATTTCATAAATGTATCTAGTTTATCATTAGAAATATATTTTTTGATTTTGAATATTTTCAACACATTTCATAAATGTATCTACCGGTAGTTTATCATTAGAAATATTTTTTTTTATTTTCTTGTTCAAACTTTTCAACACATCTCATAAATGTATCTACCGGTAGTTTATCATTAGAAATATATTTTTTGATTTTCTTTTCCAAACTTTTCAACACATTTCATAAATGTATCTAGTTTAACATTAGAAATATATTTTTTTGATTTTCAAACTTTTCAACACATTTCATAAATGTATCTACTTTATCACTAGAAATATATTTTTTGATTTCCTTTTTCAAACTTTTCAACACATCTCATAAATGTATCTACTGGTAGTTTATCATAAGAAATATATTTTTATGATTTTCAAACTTTTCAACACATTTCATAAATGTATCTAGTTTATCACTAGAAATGTATTTTTTTATTTTTATTTTTTGAAACTTTTCAATATATTTCATAATTGTATCTACCGGTAGATTATCACTAGAAATATATCTTTTCATTTTCTTTTTCAAACTTTCCAACACATTTCTTAAATGTATCTAGTTTATCATTAGAAATAAATTATTTGATTTTCTTTTTCAAACTTTTCAACACATTTCATAAATGTATCTAGTTTATCATTAGAAATATATTTTTTTGATATTCAAACTTTTCAACACATCTCATAAATGTATCTAATTTAAAATTAGAAAAATATTTCTTTGATTTTGAAACTTTTCAACACATTTCATAAATGTATCTACCAGTAGATTATCAATAGAAATATATCTATTCATTTTCTTTTTCAAACTTTTCAACACATTTCATAAATGTTATCATTAGAAAGAAAAAAAAAATTATTTTTGTGTTCAAACTTTTCAACATATTTCATAAATGTATCTAGTTTATCACTAGAAATATATTTTATTCATTTTAAAACATTTCAACACATTTCATAAATGTATCTAGTTTATCACTAGAAATATATTTTTTGATTTCCTTTTTCAAACTTTTCAACACATTTCATAAATTTATCTAGTTTATTACTAGATAATATAAGTTTTTCATTTTCAAACTTTTCAACACATTTCATAAATGTATGTATTTTATTATTAGAAATGTATTAGTTGATTTTCTTTTTCAAACTTTTCAACACATTTCATAAATTTATCTAGTTTATCACTAGATAATATAAGTTTTTCATTTTCAAACTTTTCAACACATTTCATAAATGTATCTAGTTTATCTTTAGAAATATATTTTTTTCATTTTCAAACTTTTCAACACATTTCATAAATGTATCTAGTTTATCACTAGAAATATATTTTTTTTCATTTTCAAACTTTTCAACACATTTCATAAATGTATATAGTTTATCACTAGAAATATATTTTTGTATTTTCTTTTTCAAACTTTTCAACACATTTCTTAAATGTATCTAGTTTATCACTAGAAATATATTGTTTGATTTTTTTTCCCAATCTTTTCAACAAATTTCATAAATGTAACTAGTTTATCTGTAGAAATATATTTTTTGATTTTCTTTTTCAAACTTTTCAACACATCTCATAAATGTATCTACCGGTAAATTACCACTAGAAATATATCTTTTCATTTTCTTTTCCAAACCTTTCAACACATTTCATAAATGTATCTAGTTTATCACTAGAAATATATTTTTTTGATTTTCAAACTTTTCAACACATCTCTAAAATGTATATAGTTTATCACTAGAAATATATTTTTTTCATTTTCAAACTTTTCAACACATTTCATAAATTTATATAGTTTATCATTAGAAATATACATTTTGATTTTCTTTTCCAAACATTTCAACACATTTCATAAATGTATCTAGATTAACATTAGAAATATATTTTTTTGATTTTCAAACTTTTCAACACATTTCATAAATGTTATCATTAGAAATAAAAAAAAAATTATTTTCTTGTTCAAACTTTTCAACATATTTCATAAATGTATCTAGTTTATCACTAGAAATATATTTTATTCATTTTAAAACATTTCAACACATTTCATAAAAGTATCTAGTTTATCACTAGAAATATATTTCTCTGATTTTCAAACTTTTCAACACATTTCATAAATGTATCTAGTTTATCAGTAGAAATATATTTCTTTGATTTTCAAACTTTTCAACACATTTCATAAATTTATATAGTTTATCACTAGAAATATATTTTTTTCATTTTCAAACTTTTCAACACATTTCATAAATGTATATAGTTTATCACTAGAAATATATTTTTTTTTCTTTTCCAAACTTTTCAACACATTTCATAAATATATCTACTTTATCACTAGAAATAAATTATTTGATTTTCTTTTTCAAACCTTTTAACGCATTTCATAAATGTATCTAGTTTATCATTAGAAATATATTTTTTGATTTTGAATATTTTCAACACATTTCATAAATGTATCTACCGGTAGTTTATCATTAGAAATATTTTTTTTTATTTTCTTGTTCAAACTTTTCAACACATCTCATAAATGTATCTACCGGTAGTTTATCATTAGAAATATATTTTTTGATTTTCTTTTCCAAACTTTTCAACACATTTCATAAATGTATCTAGTTTAACATTAGAAATATATTTTTTTGATTTTCAAACTTTTCAACACATTTCATAAATGTATCTACTTTATCACTAGAAATATATTTTTTGATTTCCTTTTTCAAACTTTTCAACACATCTCATAAATGTATCTACTGGTAGTTTATCATAAGAAATATATTTTTATGATTTTCAAACTTTTCAACACATTTCATAAATGTATCTAGTTTATCACTAGAAATGTATTTTTTTATTTTTATTTTTTGAAACTTTTCAATATATTTCATAATTGTATCTACCGGTAGATTATCACTAGAAATATATCTTTTCATTTTCTTTTTCAAACTTTCCAACACATTTCTTAAATGTATCTAGTTTATCATTAGAAATAAATTATTTGATTTTCTTTTTCAAACTTTTCAACACATTTCATAAATGTATCTAGTTTATCATTAGAAATATATTTTTTTGATATTCAAACTTTTCAACACATCTCATAAATGTATCTAATTTAAAATTAGAAAAATATTTCTTTGATTTTGAAACTTTTCAACACATTTCATAAATGTATCATCTACCAGTAGTTTATCATTAGAAATACATTTTTTGATTTTCTTTTCCAAACTTTTCAACACATCTCATAAATGTATCTACCAGTAGATTATCAATAGAAATATATCTATTCATTTTCTTTTTCAAACTTTTCAACACATTTCATAAATGTTATCATTAGAAAGAAAAAAAAAATTATTTTTGTGTTCAAACTTTTCAACATATTTCATAAATGTATCTAGTTTATCACTAGAAATATATTTTATTCATTTTAAAACATTTCAACACATTTCATAAATGTATCTAGTTTATCACTAGAAATATATTTTTTGATTTCCTTTTTCAAACTTTTCAACACATTTCATAAATTTATCTAGTTTATTACTAGATAATATAAGTTTTTCATTTTCAAACTTTTCAACACATTTCATAAATGTATGTATTTTATTATTAGAAATGTATTAGTTGATTTTCTTTTTCAAACTTTTCAACACATTTCATAAATTTATCTAGTTTATCACTAGATAATATATGTTTTTCATTTTCAAACTTTTCAACACATTTCATAAATGTATCTAGTTTATCTTTAGAAATATATTTTTTTCATTTTCAAACTTTTCAACACATTTCATAAATGTATCTAGTTTATCACTAGAAATATATTTTTTTTCATTTTCTAACTTTTCAACACATTTCATAAATGTATATAGTTTATCACTAGAAATATATTTTTGTATTTTCTTTTTCAAACTTTTCAACACATTTCTTAAATGTATCTAGTTTATCACTAGAAATATATTGTTTGATTTTTTTTCCCAATCTTTTCAACAAATTTCATAAATGTAACTAGTTTATCTGTAGAAATATATTTTTTGATTTTCTTTTTCAAACTTTTCAACACATCTCATAAATGTATCTACCGGTAAATTACCACTAGAAATATATCTTTTCATTTTCTTTTCCAAACCTTTCAACACATTTCATAAATGTATCTAGTTTATCACTAGAAATATATTTTTTTGATTTTCAAACTTTTCAACACATCTCTAAAATGTATATAGTTTATCACTAGAAATATATTTTTTTCATTTTCAAACTTTTCAACACATTTCATAAATTTATATAGTTTATCATTAGAAATATACATTTTGATTTTCTTTTCCAAACATTTCAACACATTTCATAAATGTATCTAGATTAACATTAGAAATATATTTTTTTGATTTTCAAACTTTTCAACACATTTCATAAATTTTATCATTAGAAATAAAAAAAAAATTATTTTCTTGTTCAAACTTTTCAACATATTTCATAAATGTATCTAGTTTATCACTAGAAATATATTTTATTCATTTTAAAACATTTCAACACATTTCATAAAAGTATCTAGTTTATCACTAGAAACATATTTTTTGATTTCCTTTTTCAAACTTTTCAACACATTTCATAAATTTATCTAGTTTATCACTAGATAATATAAGTTTTTCATTTTCAAACTTTTCAACACATTTCATAAATGTATATAGTTTATCACTAGAAATATATTTTTTTTTCTTTTCCAAACTTTTCAACACATTTCATAAATATATCTACTTTATCACTAGAAATAAATTATTTGATTTTCTTTTTCAAACCTTTTAACGCATTTCATAAATGTATCTAGTTTATCATTAGAAATATATTTTTTGATTTTGAATATTTTCAACACATTTCATAAATGTATCTACCGGTAGTTTATCATTAGAAATATTTTTTTTTATTTTCTTGTTCAAACTTTTCAACACATCTCATAAATGTATCTACCGGTAGTTTATCATTAGAAATATATTTTTTGATTTTCTTTTCCAAACTTTTCAACACATTTCATAAATGTATCTAGTTTAACATTAGAAATATATTTTTTTGATTTTCAAACTTTTCAACACATTTCATAAATGTATCTACTTTATCACTAGAAATATATTTTTTGATTTCCTTTTTCAAACTTTTCAACACATCTCATAAATGTATCTACTGGTAGTTTATCATAAGAAATATATTTTTATGATTTTCAAACTTTTCAACACATTTCATAAATGTATCTAGCTTATCACTAGAAATGTATTTTTTTATTTTTATTTTTTGAAACTTTTCAATATATTTCATAATTGTATCTACCGGTAGATTATCACTAGAAATATATCTTTTCATTTTCTTTTTCAAACTTTTCAACACATTTCTTAAATGTATCTAGTTTATCATTAGAAATAAATTATTTGATTTTCTTTTTCAAACTTTTCAACACATTTCATAAATGTATCTAGTTTATCATTAGATATATATTTTTTTGATATTCAAACTTTTCAACACATCTCATAAATGTATCTAATTTAAAATTAGAAAAATATTTCTTTGATTTTGAAACTTTTCAACACATTTCATAAATGTATCATCTACCAGTAGTTTATCATTAGAAATACATTTTTTGATTTTCTTTTCCAAACTTTTCAACACATCTCATAAATGTATCTACCAGTAGATTATCAATAGAACAATAGAAATATTTCTTTTCATTTTCTTTTTCAAACTTTTCAACACATTTCATAAATTTATCTAGTTTATCACTAGATAATATAAGTTTTTCATTTTCAAACTTTTCAACACATTTCATAAATGTATGTATTTTATTATTAGAAATGTATTAGTTGATTTTCATTTTCAAACTTTTCAACACATTTCATAAATGTATCTAGTTTATCACTAGAAATATATTGTTTGATTTTTTTTTCCAATCTTTTCAACAAATTTCATAAATGTATCTAGTTTATCTGTAGAAATATATTTTTTGATTTTCTTTTTCAAACTTTTCAACACATCTCATAAATGTATCTACCGGTAAATTACCACTAGAAATATATCTTTTCATTTTCTTTTCCAAACTTTTCAACACATTTCATAAATGTATCTAGTTTATCACTAGAAATATATTTTTTTGATTTTCAAACTTTTCAACACATCTCTTAAATGTATATAGTTTATCATTAGAAATATTCTTTTTTTATTTTCTTGTTCAAACTTTTCAACACATCTCATAAATGTATCTACCGGTAGTTTATCATTAGAAATATATTTTTTGATTTTCTTTTCCAAACATTTCAACACATTTCATAAATGTATCCAGTTTATCTGTAGAAATATATTTTGTGGTTTTCTTTTTCAAACTTTTCAACACATTTCATAAATGTATGTATTTTATCATTAGAAATGTATTAGTTGATTTTCTTTTTCAAACTTTTTAATACATCACATAAATGTATCTAGTTTATCATTAGAAATAAAAAAAATTATTTTCTGTTTTAAACTCTTGAAAACATTTCATAAATGTATATAGTTTATCACTAGAAATATATTTTTGTATTTTCTTTTTCAAACTTTTCAACACATTTCTTAAATGTATCTAGTTTATCACTAGAAATATATTTTTGATTTCCTTTTTCAAACTTTTCAACACATTTCATAAATTTATCTAGTTTATCACTAGATAATATAAGTTTTTCATTTTCAAACTTTTCAACACATTTCATAAATGTATCTAGTTTATCACTAGAAATATATTTTTTTTCATTTTCAAACTTTTCAACACATTTCATAAATGTATATAGTTTATCACTAGAAATATATTTTTTTATTTTCTTTTTCAAACTTTTCAACACATTTCTTAAATGTATCTAGTTTATCACTAGAAATATATTGTTTGATTTTTTTTCCCAATCTTTTCAACAAATTTCATAAATGTATCTAGTTTATCTGTAGAAATATATTTTATGATTTTCTTTTTCAAACTTTTCAACACATCTCATAAATGTATCTACCGGTAAATTACCACTAGAAATATATCTTTTCATTTTCTTTTCCAAACTTTTCAACACATTTCATAAATGTATCTAGTTTATCACTAGAAATATATTTTTTTGATTTTCAAACTTTTCAACACATCTCTTAAATGTATATAGTTTATCATTAGAAATATTCTTTTTTTATTTTCATGTTCAAACTTTTCAACACATCTCATAAATGTATCTACCGGTAGTTTATCATTAGAAATATATTTTTTGATTTTCTTTTCCAAACATTTCATAAATGTATCTAGATTAACACTAGAAATATATTTTTTTGATTTTCAAACTTTTCAACACATTTCATAAATGTATCCAGTTTATCTGTAGAAATATATTTTGTGGTTTTCTTTTTCAAACTTTTCAACACATTTCATAAATGTATGTATTTTATCATTAGAAATGTATTAGTTGATTTTCTTTTTCAAACTTTTTAACACATCACATAAATGTATCTAGTTTATCATTAGAAATAAAAAAAATTATTTTCTGTTTTAAACTCTTGAAAACATTTCATTAATGTATCTAGTTTATCATTATTAATATATTTTTTTGATTATCAAACTTTTCAACACATTTCATAAATGTATCTAGTTTATCAATAGAAATATTTTTTGATTTTCTTTTTCAAACTTTTCAACACATTTCATAAATGTATCTAGTTTATCTGTAGAAATATATTTTTTGAATTTCTTTTTCAAACTTTTCAACACATCTCATAAATGTATCTATCTGTAAATTACCACTAGAAATATATCTTTTCATTTTCTTTTCCAAACTTTTCAACACATTTCATAAATGTATCTAGTTTATCACTAGAAATATATTTCTTTGATTTTCAAACTTTTCAACACATTTCATAAATTTATCTAGTTTATCAGTAGAAATATATTTCTTTGATTTTCAAACTTTTCAACACATTTCATAAATTTATATAGTTTATCACTAGAAATATATTTTTTTCATTTTCAAACTTTTCAACACATTTCATAAATGTATATAGTTTATCACTAGAAATATATATATTTTTTTTTTCCAAACTTTTCAACACATTTCATAAATGTATCTAGTTTAACATTAGAAATATATTTTTTTGATTTTCAAACTTTTCAACACATTTCATAAATATATCTACTTTATCACTAGAAATAAATTATTTGATTTTCTTTTTCAAACCTTTTAACGCATTTCATAAATGTATCTAGTTTATCATTAGAAATATATTTTTTGATTTTGAATATTTTCAACACATTTCATAAATGTATCTACCGGTAGTTTATCATTAGAAATATTTTTTTTTATTTTCTTGTTCAAACTTTTCAACACATCTCATAAATGTATCTACCGGTAGTTTATCATTAGAAATATATTTTTTGATTTTCTTTTCCAAACTTTTCAACACATTTCATAAATGTATCTAGTTTAACATTAGAAATATATTTTTTTGATTTTCAAACTTTTCAACACATTTCATAAATGTATCTACTTTATCACTAGAAATATATTTTTTGATTTCCTTTTTCAAACTTTTCAACACATCTCATAAATGTATCTACTGGTAGTTTATCATAAGAAATATATTTTTATGATTTTCAAACTTTTCAACACATTTCATAAATGTATCTAGTTTATCACTAGAAATGTATTTTTTTATTTTTATTTTTTGAAACTTTTCAATATATTTCATAATTGTATCTACCAGTAGTTTATTATTAGAAATATATTTTTTGATTTTGTTTTTCAAACTTTTCAACACATCTCATAAATGTATCTACCGGTAGATTATCACTAGAAATATATCTTTTCATTTTCTTTTTCAAACTTTTCAACACATTTCTTAAATGTATCTAGTTTATCATTAGAAATAAATTATTTGATTTTCTTTTTCAAACTTTTCAACACATTTCATAAATGTATCTAGTTTATCATTAGAAATATATTTTTTTGATATTCAAACTTTTCAACACATCTGATAAATGTATCTAATTTAAAATTAGAAAAATATTTCTTTGATTTTGAAACTTTTCAACACATTTCATAAATGTATCATCTACCAGTAGTTTATCATTAGAAATATATTTTTTGATTTTCTTTTCCAAACTTTTCAACACATCTCATAAATGTATCTACCAGTAGATTATCAATAGAACAATAGAAATATATCTTTTCATTTTCTTTTTCAAACTTTTCAACACATTTCATAAATGTTATCATTAGAAAGAAAAAAAAATTATTTTTGTGTTGAAACTTTTCAACATATTTCATAAATGTATCTAGTTTATCACTAGAAATATATTTTATTCATTTTAAAACATTTCAACACATTTCATAAATGTATCTAGTTTATCACTAGAAATATATTTTTTGATTTCCTTTTTCAAACTTTTCAACACATTTCATAAATTTATCTAGTTTATTACTAGATAATATAAGTTTTTCATTTTCAAACTTTTCAACACATTTCATAAATGTATGTATTTTATTATTAGAAATGTATTAGTTGATTTTCTTTTTCAAACTTTTCAACACATTTCATAAATGTATATAGTTTATCACTAGAAATATATTTTTTGATTTTCTTTTCCAAACTTTTCAACACATTTCATAAATATATCTACTTTATCACTAGAAATATATTTTTTAATTTTCTTTTTCAAACTTTTCAACACATTTCTTAAATGTATCTAGTTTATAATTAGAAATAAATTATTTGATTTTCTTTTTAAAACCTTTTAACGTATTTCATAAATGTATCTAGTTTATCATTAGAAATATATTTTTTGATTTTGAATATTTTCAACACATTTCATAAATGTATCTACTTTATCACTAGAAATATATTTTTTGATTTCCTTTTTCAAACTTTTCAACACATCTCATAAATGTATCTACTGGTAGTTTATCATAAGAAATATATTTTTATGATTTTCAAACTTTTCAGCACATTTCATAAATGTATCTAGTTTATCACTAGAAATGTATTTTTTTATTTTTATTTTTTGAAACTTTTCAATATATTTCATAATTGTATCTACCAGTAGTTTATTATTAGAAATATATTTTTTGATTTTGTTTTTCAAACTTTTCAACACATCTCATAAATGTATCTACCGGTAGATTATCACTAGAAATATATCTTTTCATTTTCTTTTTCAAACTTTTCAACACATTTCTTAAATGTATCTAGTTTATCATTAGAAATAAATTATTTGATTTTCTTTTTCAAACTTTTCAACACATTTCATAAATGTATCTAGTTTATCATTAGAAATATATTTTTTTGATATTCAAACTTTTCAACACATCTCATAAATGTATCTAATTTAAAATTAGAAAAATATTTCTTTGATTTTGAAACTTTTCAACACATTTCATAAATGTATCATCTACCATAGTTTATCATTAGAAATATATTTTTTGATTTTCTTTTCCAAACTTTTCAACACATTTCATAAATGTATCTACCAGTAGATTATCAATAGAAATATATCTTTTCATTTTCTTTTTCAAACTTTTCAACACATTTCATAAATGTTATCATTAGAAAGAAAAAAAAAATTATTTTCGTGTTCAAACTTTTCAACATATTTCATAAATGTATCTAGTTTATCACTAGAAATATATTTTATTCATTTTAAAACATTTCAAAAATGTATCTAGTTTATCACTAGAAATATATTTTTTGATTTCCTTTTTCAAACTTTTCATAAATTTATCTAGTTTATCACTAGATAATATAAGTTTTTCATTTTCAAACTTTTCAACACATTTCATAAATGTATGTATTTTATTATTAGAAATGTATTAGTTGATTTTCTTTTTCAAACTTTTCAACACATTTCATAAATTTATCTAGTTTATCACTAGATAACATAAGTTTTTCATTTTCAAACTTTTCAACACATTTCATAAATGTATCTAGTTTATCACTAGAAATATATTTTTGTATTTTCTTTTTCAAACTTTTCAACACATTTCTTAAATGTATCTAGTTTATCACTAGAAATATATTGTTTGATTTTTTTTTCCAATCTTTTCAACAAATTTCATAAATGTATCTAGTTTATCTGTAGAAATATATTTTTTGATTTTCTTTTTCAAACTTTTCAACACATCTCATAAATGTATCTACCGGTAAATTACCACTAGAAATATATCTTTTCATTTTCTTTTCCAAACTTTTCAACACATTTCATAAATGTATCTAGTTTATCACTAGAAATATATTTTTTTCATTTTCAAACTTTTTAACACATTTCATAAATGTATCTAGTTTATCACTAGATATATATTTTTTTCATTTTCAAACTTTTCAACACATTTCATAAATGTATATAGTTTATCACTAGAAATATATTTTTTGATTTTCTTTTCCAAACTTTTCAACACATTTCATAAATATATCTACTTTATCACTAGAAATATATTTTTTAATTTTCTTTTTCAAACTTTTCAACACATTTCTTAAATGTATCTAGTTTATCATTAGAAATAAATTATTTGATTTTCTTTTTAAAACCTTTTAACGCATTTCATAAATGTATCTAGTTTATCATTAGAAATATATTTTTTGATTTTGAATATTTTTAACACATTTCATAAATCTACTTTATCACTAGAAAAATATTTTTTGATTTCCTTTTTCAAACTTTTCATAAATTTATCTAGTTTATCACTAGATAATATAAGTTTTTCATTTTCAAACTTTTCAACACATTTCATAAATGTATGTATTTTATTATTAGAAATGTATTAGTTGATTTTCTTTTTCAAACTTTTCAACACATTTCATAAATTTATCTAGTTTATCACTAGATAATATAAGTTTTTCATTTTCAAACTTTTCAACACATTTCATAAATGTATCTAGTTTATCACTAGAAATATATTTTTGTATTTTCTTTTTCAAACTTTTCAACACATTTCTTAAATGTATCTAGTTTATCACTAGAAATATATTGTTTGATTTTTTTTTCCAATCTTTTCAACACATTTCATAAATGTATCTAGTTTATCTGTAGAAATATATTTTTTGATTTTCTTTTTCAAACTTTTCAACACATCTCATAAATGTATCTACCGGTAAATTACCACTAGAAATATATCTTTTCATTTTCTTTTCCAAACTTTTCAACACATTTCATAAATGTATCTAGTTTATCACTAGAAATATATTTTTTTCATTTTCAAACTTTTTAACACATTTCATAAATGTATCTAGTTTATCACTAGATATATATTTTTTTCATTTTCAAACTTTTCAACATATTTCATAAATGTATATAGTTTATCACTAGAAATATATTTTTTGATTTTCTTTTCCAAACTTTTCAACACATTTCATAAATATATCTACTTTATCACTAGAAATATATTTTTTAATTTTCTTTTTCAAACTTTTCAACACATTTCTTAAATGTATCTAGTTTATCATTAGAAATAAATTATTTGATTTTCTTTTTAAAACCTTTTAACGCATTTCATAAATGTATCTAGTTTATCATTAGAAATATATTTTTTGATTTTGAATATTTTCAACACATTTCATAAATGTATCTACTTTATCACTAGAAATATATTTTTTGATTTCCTTTTTCAAACTTTTCAACACATCTCATAAATGTATCTACTGGTAGTTTATCATAAGAAATATATTTTTATGATTTTCAAACTTTTCAGCACATTTCATAAATGTATCTAGTTTATCTCTAGAAATGTATTTTTTTATTTTTATTTTTTGAAACTTTTCAATATATTTCATAATTGTATCTACCAGTAGTTTATTATTAGAAATATATTTTTTGATTTTGTTTTTCAAACTTTTCAACACATCTCATAAATGTATCTACCGGTAGATTATCACTAGAAATATATCTTTTCATTTTCTTTTTCAAACTTTTCAACACATTTCTTAAATGTATCTAGTTTATCATTAGAAATAAATTATTTGATTTTCTTTTTCAAACTTTTCAACACATTTCATAAATGTATCTAGTTTATCATTAGAAATATATTTTTTTGATATTCAAACTTTTCAACACATCTCATAAATGTATCTAATTTAAAATTAGAAAAATATTTCTTTGATTTTGAAACTTTTCAACACATTTCATAAATGTATCATCTACCATAGTTTATCATTAGAAATATATTTTTTGATTTTCTTTTCCAAACTTTTCAACACATTTCATAAATGTATCTACCAGTAGATTATCAATAGAAATATATCTTTTCATTTTCTTTTTCAAAATTTTCAACACATTTCATAAATGTTATCATTAGAAAGAAAAAAAAAATTATTTTCGTGTTCAAACTTTTCAACATATTTCATAAATGTATCTAGTTTATCACTAGAAATATATTTTATTCATTTTAAAACATTTCAAAAATGTATCTAGTTTATCACTAGAAATATATTTTTTGATTTCCTTTTTCAAACTTTTCATAAATTTATCTAGTTTATCACTAGATAATATAAGTTTTTCATTTTCAAACTTTTCAACACATTTCATAAATGTATGTATTTTATTATTAGAAATGTATTAGTTGATTTTCTTTTTCAAACTTTTCAACACATTTCATAAATTTATCTAGTTTATCACTAGATAATATAAGTTTTTCATTTTCAAACTTTTCAACACATTTCATAAATGTATCTAGTTTATCACTAGAAATATATTTTTGTATTTTCTTTTTCAAACTTTTCAACACATTTCTTAAATGTATCTAGTTTATCACTAGAAATATATTGTTTGATTTTTTTTTCCAATCTTTTCAACAAATTTCATAAATGTATCTAGTTTATCTGTAGAAATATATTTTTTGATTTTTTTTTTCAAACTTTTCAACACATCTCATAAATGTATCTACCGGTAAATTACCACTAGAAATATATCTTTTCATTTTCTTTTCCAAACTTTTCAACACATTTCATAAATGTATCTAGTTTATCACTAGAAATATATTTTTTTGATTTTCAAACTTTTCAACACATCTCTTAAATGTATATAGTTTATCATTAGAAATATTCTTTTTTTATTTTCTTGTTCAAACTTTTCAACACATCTCATAAATGTATCTACCGGTAGTTTATCATTAGAAATATATTTTTTGATTTTCTTTTCCAAACATTTCAACACATTTCATAAATGTATCTAGATTAACATTAGAAATATATTTTTTTGATTTTCAAACTTTTCAACACATTTCATAAATGTATCCAGTTTATCTGTAGAAATATATTTTCTGGTTTTCTTTTTAAAACCTTTTAACGCATTTCATAAATGTATCTAGTTTATCATTAGAAATATATTTTTTGATTTTGAATATTTTCAACACATTTCATAAATGTATCTACTTTATCACTAGAAATATATTTTTTGATTTCCTTTTTCAAACTTTTCAACACATCTCATAAATGTATCTACTGGTAGTTTATCATAAGAAATATATTTTTATGATTTTCAAACTTTTCAGCACATTTCATAAATGTATCTAGTTTATCACTAGAAATGTATTTTTTTATTTTTTGAAACTTTTCAATATATTTCATAATTGTATCTACCAGTAGTTTATTATTAGAAATATATTTTTTGATTTTGTTTTTCAAACTTTTCAACACATCTCATAAATGTATCTACCGGTAGATTATCACTAGAAATATATCTTTTCATTTTCTTTTTCAAACTTTTCAACACATTTCTTAAATGTATCTAGTTTATCATTAGAAATAAATTATGTGATTTTCTTTTTCAAACTTTTCAACACATTTCATAAATGTATCTAGTTTATCATTAGAAATATATTTTTTTGATATTCAAACTTTTCAACACATCTCATAAATGTATCTAATTTAAAATTAGAAAAATATTTCTTTGATTTTGAAACTTTTCAACACATTTCATAAATGTATCATCTACCAGTAGTTTATCATTAGAAATATATTTTTTGATTTTCTTTTCCAAACTTTTCAACACATTTCATAAATGTATCTACCAGTAGATTATCAATAGAAATATATCTTTTCATTTTCTTTTTCAAACTTTTCAACACATTTCATAAATGTTATCATTAGAAAGAAAAAAAAAATTATTTTCGTGTTCAAACTTTTCAACATATTTCATAAATGTATCTAGTTTATCACTAGAAATATATTTTATTCATTTTAAAACATTTCAAAAATGTATCTAGTTTATCACTAGAAATATATTTTTTGATTTCCTTTTTCAAACTTTTCATAAATTTATCTAGTTTATCACTAGATAATATAAGTTTTTCATTTTCAAACTTTTCAACACATTTCATAAATGTATGTATTTTATTATTAGAAATGTATTAGTTGATTTTCTTTTTCAAACTTTTCAACACATTTCATAAATTTATCTAGTTTATCACTAGATAATATAAGTTTTTCATTTTCAAACTTTTCAACACATTTCATAAATGTATCTAGTTTATCAATAGAAATATATTTTTGTATTTTCTTTTTCAAACTTTTCAACACATTTCTTAAATGTATCTAGTTTATCACTAGAAATATATTGTTTGATTTTTTTTTCCAATCTTTTCAACAAATTTCATAAATGTATCTAGTTTATCTGTAGAAATATATTTTTTGATTTTCTTTTTCAAACTTTTCAACACATCTCATAAATGTATCTACCGGTAAATTACCACTAGAAATATATCTTTTCATTTTCTTTTCCAAACTTTTCAACACATTTCATAAATGTATCTAGTTTATCACTAGAAATATATTTTTTTGATTTTCAAACTTTTCAACACATCTCTTAAATGTATATAGTTTATCATTAGAAATATTCTTTTTTTATTTTCTTGTTCAAACTTTTCAACACATCTCATAAATGTATCTACCGGTAGTTTATCATTAGAAATATATTTTTTGATTTTCTTTTCCAAACATTTCAACACATTTCATAAATGTATCTAGATTAACATTAGAAATATATTTTTTTGATTTTCAAACTTTTCAACACATTTCATAAATGTATCCAGTTTATCTGTAGAAATATATTTTCTGGTTTTCTTTTTAAAACCTTTTAACGCATTTCATAAATGTATCTAGTTTATCACTAGAAATATATTTTTTTGATTTTCAAACTTTTCAACACATTTCATAAATTTATCTAGTTTATCAGTAGAAATATATTTCTTTGATTTTCAAACTTTTCAACACATTTCATAAATTTATCACTAGAAATATATTTTTTTCATTTTCAAACTTTTCAACACATTTCATAAATGTATATAGTTTATCACTAGAAATATCTACTCAATGAAAGCTGCCTCAATCACAACATGAAGATCAATAAAGAAAATACAGAAGTAATGTTTATAGGCAGAAAACCCAATACAATCAAAATAAATGATCAACTACTGAAGTAAAGCAAGTGCAGAAATTTAAATATTTTGGGAGCATTTGTACAGCTGACTGAAGAATGGACAGAGTGTTGAGACAAGAATTAAAAAGTCAACTATGTAACTTATGAACTTATACCAATTTTCCCGTCGAAGACGAATGTATCAGGCCATTGGCGCAAATAAAACGGAGACACAGCGCATTTCCATTCTCTGGATTACATCCTGCTAGAAATCCAGCAGGACAATGATCCTGCTAAAAGAGAAATTCAACAGGAGTTTGAGAATGTACGCTGAAGAAGAAGACTAATGGCTTCTAGGTTGACCCAGCCTAAGAAAAGGGCACCAGATCTTCTGGGAAAGTAGCCGCAGGTATGATGTTGGTCAATGAAAAATACAGACTTAACCCCATACTCCCCACTACGCCTCAATGGAAAAAGTGAAAACATGAAAACTCCTTTTTTAATGAGTAAATACTGCGAGTTTACAACAAAATTACAAATAACAGGAGAGAATTTGGTATTTATACTAACTTTCCATCTACAGCATCCACAATTTTGGCATCTATCTCCAAGTAGTCAAAGGCTGTCAGCATCCGAAGTCTTCTAGCTGGCAGTCGTTTCAAGTTGATCATGTATATCTGCAAATATGAATAAATAAAGTTTTTAACACCAGACAGCCTAGAGAAGACCATAATGGAGGGGATGATGCCAGGGAGACGTACAAGAGACAGACCCAGAAGATGGATGCAAGACATCAAAGACCACCTGAACATGACAGCAACAGAAGCAGGAAGACTAGCTCAAGATTGACAGAAGCTTTGAAAGGCTGTGATGACTGCTACAGGATATGCTACCTGATGAGTATGAATGTTTTTAATTAACGAAGTTCGTGGTGGCTGGATTATCAGAACAGCAACCTCCACATTCTTCTTCTTTCATTCTCAAACTTCTTAGAGATTATCAAGATGCAGTCTGGAGAACGGAATGTGTTGCGTCATGGTTTACAGCGTGACTGTGTTATATGCACCTTTTGGTCTGACACATCCGATTTCAGCATGACTTCTAGGTCACTTTGACCATATACGGAATGTGACAACCAACACCATCCTAAAACCTTCTTAGTCACCTCTTACAAGATATATGGAAGATAAATAGTGTTGCTATTCTTTGCTCCCCTTTTGACTACGAATTGGCCATAACAGACTGAGAAGTCACATGTTCAGAAAGTTGAAAATTTGTAGACAGACCTGTGCAACTGTGGACTGAGCCCAGAGACTGCAGAACACATCCTTCATGCCTGTCAAATCTACCAAGAAGAGAGTGAGAAAATATGTTTATTTTCCTACTGAGACGGCAGAACTTCCAGACTTGAGGGGGTTCCATGGATGACCTGAAGCGAATTACACAGTTCATTGAAGCTATTGGCGCTGTAACCTGATATCTGACTGAAGAACAAAAAGCTCCCCTTTCGGGCCCTGGAAACACACTTTCGCTTTTATGGTTAAAAGCTCTGATATAACCGAATTGGGTTAACTTTGCGACTGAAAGGAGCATAATTTTACCATAAGATGAACATTTTAAGCAGCCAAAAAAAAAACCTAATAAATATTATAAAATACCTTTACAACTTTTAAAACTAAAAGTTTACCTTCAGTTATTTAACAAAAAATGTATACAAACTACAAAAAAATGATATTGTTTACCAACCATGTTATCTAACAGAAAATGTATACAAACTACAACAAAATGACACATAACTTGCCTGATCAGATCCTATGTATACAAACTACAACAAAATGACACATAACTTGCCTGATCAAATCCTAGTTTGTCTTTAGGCTTCTCTGGTATATACACATGAGGTAAACTGTACAGAGGAGGAACTTCTTGTACTGAAAATATTATACACTTTGTTCAAGAACATCATCAAGGAAATCATCAAGTATTGCTTACCTCCAGGATCAGCTTCTCTGCACTGTAGGCGAATCTGTAAGCGTTTGGTATGTCAGGTCTCAGATCAGTTAAATATTTACTGTCCGCACAAATTCAACTCTGATTCAATAAATACTTCACAAACACATTTCAGATCATCTAAACCATAAGTTCTCAACTTTTCTCGAATCACAACCCCATTTTATTTAGAAGTAAAGTGACCCATGGTCAAAAACATTTTATATAAGGCTTTCAATATGGAAAAAATATTCTATATCGTTTGAAGATTGTTCAGAATATCTTCTACTTCTGCGTTGGCTCTCAAGTAACCAACACAAATTTATTTTTTGATTTCCACCATGGAGCATGAAGTATGATGTGCTACTATTTCATTTGAGGCATATATAATTCAATACAATTTAAACACATGACATATTTAACTTGATATTGTAACTCGTTAACAATTATTTCTTCATAATTTACATTTGAGTTTTTGCCAACGTATGTTAACCATGTGTGTGTGTCGCATCAGTCTATTAACCGAGAACACAGAAACTGCTCACATTTTGATGAGTTATATTTAGGTCAAAGGGCATGAACTCATGAACCACTAACCTACCATAAGTTATATTTAATATTACATAATCATCAGTGTGTTGCAGGGGAGCAAAGAATAGCAACACTGTTTACCTTCGACGCATGTCGTAAAAGGCGATTAAGGAGGTTATGGGATGGAGTTGGCTGTCCCATACCATATAGGGTCAGTGACCCAAAGCCATGCTGAAGTCGGATGTGTCTGGCTGAAAGGCGCAGATATCGCAGCAATGCTGTAAAGCATGACACAACGCAATCCGTTCTCCGGACTACATCCTGCTAATCTGCAGGAGTTTGAGAATGAACGCAGAAGAAGATATTACAAATGTATGATATTATTCCAACTTTGAGACACTGATTAAAATGACAATTGTTTTACAATCATTTCACCCGTGTGTTGCCTGGGCCTCAAAAGAGAGCCAACAATAGCAACACCGTTTACCTTCCATGCATGTCACAAGAGGCAACTAGGGATGTGTTAGGTTGGAGTTGGCTGTCCCATCCCATACAGGTTAAAGTGACCCAGAAGCCATGATCAAGTCAGATCGATAGGTGCAGATACCTCAGCAAAGCTATAAACCATGATACAATACATTTCATTCTCCGGACTGCATCCTGTGAATCTGCAGGAGTGTAGGGACGCACACAGAAGAAATCACTATTTTTCTTTACTTAACTGTTTCAGCCGAAACCCACAGAAAACCCTTGGCCACCCCAATTTGGGTCACAACTCATAACATGGGAACCCGTGAGTTAAACGTATACTATAAACATATTTGTTCAGTTGTGATTACGTATAGCAACTTTCCTCTTCATCAATAGCAAAAATAATGTTCCAGTTTCAGTTACATTCAAATTCAAATTGAATAATTTGTCCTTGCAGTGCTTGTTCTAAATTCAACTCATCCACAATTCAAAAATTCTACTTATCAGTGTCTATATCTTTAAAATAAACTTATCCTTATCTTTAAAATAAACTTATCCTTATCTTTAAAATAAACTTATCCTTATCTTTAAAATAAACTTATCCTTATCTTTAAAATAAACTTATCCTTATCTTTAAAATAAACTTATCCTTAAAATAAACGTATCCTTATTTTTAAAATAAACTTATCCTATCTTTAAAATAAACTTATCCTTATCTTTAAAATAAAATTATCTTTATCTTTTAGATATCCCAGGAATATCAGTGGGAGGACATAGCATAATTAATTTGAGATATGCGGATGACACTGTTCTGATTGCAAAAAGTGAGGAAGATCTTCAAGAGTTAATTTATGTAGTAGTCACAGAAAGTAAAGAGAAAGGCCTCTTCCTAAATATCAAGAAAACAGAAGTAATGGTTATTTCAAAGAAACAAAATAACACACCTTGCAAGATCAAAGTGAATGATATAGTATTAAAATAGGTCCCCCAATTCAAATATCTAGGTACAATGATTACAACAAATGGAAGAAGTTCAACAGAAATAAAAATAACCAAATGGTCAGAGGGTGTCCGACAAAGTGGATGGTGCCGCAGTAACCTAATGAACAAATAGTCAAGCAAAATGAATTAAACAGGTTACTAAAACACTTACCTTGCCTATTAATACAAATATATTTAAAAAAGTATATATAAAAAAACATACAATAAAACTAAACAGGACAATTCTCCACGTATCGGCTCAAATTGAACCTTTTTCAAGAGACAAACAACAGAAAACAACAAAATAAAAAACAAAATAGATGACTAGATTTCATCAAGCCCCGTCTCCATAGCGCAGGGATGGCAACGCATCTAGTAAAAGAGAAAATGCGTGCATTCATTATAAACAAAAAAATATGAATGCACGCATTTTCTCTTTTTTTATTAATAGGCAAGGTAAGTGTTTTAGTAACCTGTTTAAATTCATTTTGCTCAACAGAAATAAGATGCAGAATAGGACAGGCAAAAACAACATTCAGAAAAATAAAAAATATACTGTGTAATATGACCTTGTCATTAGAGGTGAGAAAGAGAGTTCTGCAGTGCTATATAACCCATATACTAACATGGGTGCGAGTCTTAGACAATAAACAAACTGGAAAGTGGGAGATTGGAGGCAACAGAGATGTGGTTCTACAAAAGAATGCTGAGAATACCATGGACTGCCAGAAAAACTAATGTAGAGGTGTTGAAAGAGTTAAATGCAAAACGGACCTTAATCAACAATATAAGAAAAAGGCAATCTTCTTTTTTTGGCCACTTCATGAGAAAAGCAGTTTTAGAGAACATAGTCACAACAGGCAAGATTGAAGGCAACAGAGACAGAGGGCGACAACATGAAAAAATATTAGACAGTTTGACATCCTGGCACGGCAAGGAAACAACAACAACTTTGATACATAATACTGTGGACAGAGAGCTGTGGAGAGCCATGACCTCCTACGCCAGCCGGCATGGCACCTGATGATGATCCTTATCTTTAAAATAAGCTTGTCCATAGCTTTAAAATAAACTTATCTATATCTTTAAATTCAACTCTATATCTTCTAAAATTAAACTCAACCATATCTTATAAATTCAACTCACCCATAGCTTCCAATTTAACATGATCAAATTGGTCTCTTTCTTCTGTAAGAGTGTGTCTCTTGTCAAGAGGAATCATTACTTTTCCAAAATATTCTGTGTTTATCACATACATGGACTCTCCTGTTCACAAGAATTTATTTATTTTAATATCAACATCATAATGATTACTGTATCCCCAACTCACTCTTAATCCCATGGTTCATCCTCAACTCACTCTTAATCCCATGGTTCATCCTCAACTCACTCTTAATCCCATGGTTCATCCCCAACTCATTCTGATTCTTAATCTCAGTGTTCCTTTTCAAATCACTCTTAATCCCATGGTTCATTCCCAATTCACTATTAATCCCATAGTTCATCCTCAATTCTTGCTTACATCCATGGTCCATCCCCAATTTACTATTAATCCCATGATTTATCTCTAACTCACACTTAATCCCATGGCTCATTTAACATTCAGTCAAATTTTGTTCATGTATAGAGCGGTTTGTTTTATATATCATCTTAAGTTCCTGGTACTACACAACAACTGATGATGCATCTATGCTGCTACACAACAACCGATGATGTGTCTATGCTACAATACAACTTCGGCAATCAGTAGTTAAACATTTAGTCTAATATATAGAGCGGTTTGCTTTAGGTCATCTTGGATTCCTCACAACTTGTTTTTCAGATATGGTCTTGTGGGCCAGATTCTCATTCAGTGAACAGCAAAAAAGGGACATTACTGTAGTATTTGTTCTGGTGTCTGTACTGCTTTGCTTGTTTCTTATTGAGGCAGATTGAAATTTGGTGTTAGACCTGTATTTTTCATTGACGAACAGCATAACTAGTAATACTTAGCATCTCTCTTGCCGCCTTTACTTTCCAGATCTGGTGCCCATTTTCTTAGACTGTATAAACCTGGAGACATTAGTCATTTAAAATTCAGTATTTCCGATTGAACTGGGAGTTGAACCTTCAATCACTAGACTGGGAAGCAAGTGTATTAACCAATTAACTACTGCTGCTCCTAAATAGCGGTTTTACTCGTTTTATGTGATTCTTTCACAAACTCCTGCAGATTAGCAGGATGTAGTCCAGAAAACAGAATGCGATGCGTCATGGTTTACATCTTGGCTGTGAAATCTGTGCATTTCGGCCCGAAATATTCAATTTCAACAAGCGTTTTGGGTTACTTCATCCTTTATGGGATGGGTCAGCCAACTCTGTCTTCTTTCTAAAGTACACAGTTGCACAGTCGTTAGGAAGTATCGCACATGAATCAGAACTATGATTCAAACTTTCCTCCTGTGTTAATTCCCCAGTTGAGGTGGAAAAGTGTTTCAGACAGCAAATCAAGCCTTAATTGGGTACCGGATCAGTCAGGGGAGTAACGACTGTGAGGGAGAGGAGATGGCTACAGCTCTCATATAGCACATCCACTGAAATGTGAGATCACTAAACATCTCACACACATACGGCAGTTAAATGCTATGGGTTAAATTTACTTTCAAACTTTGGTTCTACGCAAAAAAAAGTTTGAACTACAGTTTCTTCTTCTTCAGCGTTCATTCTCAAACTCCCGTTGGATTTCTCTTGCAACAGGACAATGGTCCTACAAAATTTCCAGTTGAATTTAGTCCAGAGAATGGAAATGCGTTGTGTTGCCGTTTTATTTGTGCCAATGGCCCAGCACATCCATCTTCGATGGTAACTACAGTTTAACCATTAGCAAGATGGATTAAAAAATACAAAACGTCTTCCTGCCACCGGATTCTTTTTTGACAATTTGCGTTATTGATGGTGACTGTTTTGAAAATGTGATAATTTTTTGGTTGTTAGAGATATTTAAATATTTGCACATATAAATAAAGAATTGAATTCTGCATATATTGGTGTAATTTCTGTACATGTGTGTTTGATACCAGACGTATGAGAAAGTGGTAAAGACGTATTTCACAAAAAAACTTATATTTTATAACAAATAAAGCAGAAAAATTAGTAAAAAAATAACTTACTTTACTTATTGAATTGTTTGGCAACACTGTACACTAAATCACACACAAATCTGTTGTATTTATGGTCTTTCATTATCAAAATATTGCCTGGGGAACTGTATAAAACATGTAGATTTGCAGTAAAATTGTTCTTTGAGCTTAGGCCTAGAGTCATTTTTTGGTGCCACTTCAACATATTCGATATCAAACATCTGGAAGTCCCCACACCAACACGCCATTCTGTATATTTACTGCTGTGAAACTAAATAACCCAATAATTCATGATTCAAGCCACGATTCAATGTTATTTTATTAATACAATGATACAACGGTCTATAAATCCGATTCACCATCATGGCATCGTACCGGTGTGCAGATGTGGTCAGATTAATTGGTATAAAACGTGTTACTTCTACGTAGAAATTTTCACTACGATCATGATGGACGTAGAAATGTATCGGCTTCAATTGCATATGTTTCCCGAGCATGTGCATTGACCAATCAGGCTCTGGTATGTATATTTAACACAATATCTCATTGGATGACTTCTATCGACAACGGCAAGAGCCGCCATTTTTTTTGTTTATCGACAAGTGTTTACATAAGCATTGTGAAGGTTAAAGTCACTGTTTTTTATCACCATCCTTCTCCTCATCTTCTTCTTTTGCATTCTACCTTGGACTGCCATGTAGCATCACGTTTTTAATAACGACACTTAATGATGATGATGAACCAACACCCACTTACCTAAAGCTTTCACAGAATGAGCAAATAAAATGATGTCATCTCTTGGACACTATATCCCACTGGAGGTCTATTGTAGGAAAGATTCGGTGAAAGGTAGTGATGCAGGTTGATAAGAATAGCAGAGTGCACCATAGGAACAGGAAACACCTCCAAAAATCTCCCGGTCTACAATGGATAGATAGTTACTACTACGAATGTAGTAGCCCTGAGGAGGAATACAAGAAACATTTGTGACTCACTTCTCAATAAAAGAAATGTTGGATTGTTTATCATAATCTTCTTCTTCAGCGTTCATTCTCAAACTCCCGCTGGATCTCTCTTGTAGCAGGAAAATCGCACTACTAGATTTCCAGCAGAATATAGACCAGAGAATGGAAATGCGTTGTGTCACCGTTTTATTTGAGCCAATGACTCGACACATCTATCTTCAGAGGTATCAGAATCTAATCATACTTAACTGCAGACTAGGCTGACACACAGGTTCGTGTAAGGCAGGTAACCCACCAAGTAATTATTACTGGTCTGCCAGGCTGATTTATATATATTCCACATGACATATTCTTTCCAGATTGTAGTTGTCTTTAGAGTAGACCTGACGCAGGAAGGGGCGTGTTTAAACATTCTTCATCTTCAGCGTTCATTCTCAAACTCCCACTGGATTTCTGTTGTAGCAGGACAATGGTCCTACTAGATTTCCAGCAGAATGTAGTCCAGAGAATGGAAATGTGTTGTGTCGCTGTTTTAATTGCACCAATGACCCGATACATCCATCTTCGGCGGAGTTTAAATAATCTGAGATGTCTCTAATCCATCCTTGTCTTTTTGGCGGCCCTTACCTCTGCTTCCAGGAACCATACCTTCCATTATTAAATGTTCCATTTTGTTATGTCTCCTTATATGGCTAAATTATATCTGATTTATAATTACTATATGCACTACTCGCTGAATTCAGAAAATATCAAATTACAAGCTAGCCAATCTGCAAACTATGATGCTAAATATTAATTAGGAAGCAATCATTATGTCTAAACTTTGATATTGTCAGATAAGTAAGGTTCTGAATGGAAACATTGTCAGATAAAGTGAAGTTCTGAATGGAGACATTGTCAAATTTAAAAAATGGTTCTGAATGAAAACATTGTCAGATAAAGTAAAGTTCTGAATGGAGACATTGTCCAAGGAGGAAACAACTCTTTGATGTATGTCTATTGTAAACAACAAAAGCTTTGACTTTGTATACAACTAGTCTGTCAAACAGGGAAAAAGCTTTTCAGATCGTGTTACCGGAAAGTATTCATACCCCCTCCGAGTAGATGTCTTTTTCAATAGACACTGCATTGAGCCAGAAGCTGAAGTCTCTTGGGTATGAAAGATAGATCTGAGAAACCACTCCCACTACACACAAGAATTAAGAGCAAATCGCTCACAATTCCTGGCATTATTGACAACAATAACAACAACAAGGAAAATATGAAGTTGCCTCCTCCATGGAAAAAAGCTGCCTACTACCAATGTAGGATCGCTTGCGGCAGATGGTGTAAGGATACACGGTAAAATTTCTGTAGCTCACAAATGTAATATACTTTCATCCATCCTTCCAGATCCCGTTAACTTAACCTGTATGGTTATATAGCATTGAAAGTACCTTTTAATACAGAGTATTATTCTTCTTCTGCTGCATTTGTATTCAAACTTCTGCAGATTAACAGGATGTATTCTGGAGAATGGAATGCATTGTGTCGACATGGTTACAGCTTAACTGTGATATCTGTGCCTTTTGACCGGACACATGTGGCTTCTGGGTCACTTTGACCCTATTTGGGAAGGGACATACAACTCCACCTCCAAAACCTTAGTCTCCTTCTCTAATAATTTGCATGGAAAGTAAACAGTAGTGCTATTCTTTGCTCTACCTACAAGCGCAGGCAACATACAGGGAGGATATATCCTCTGGTTGCAAACCATATCACTTCTAGTTTCTCCAATCACATTTCTCAAGTTTCTGATTCTTCTGTATTCTTTCTCAAATTCCTGCTGGTTACCAGGATATAGACCAGAGAATGGAATATGTTGCTTACAGCTTGGGTGAAATATCTGTGCCTTTCAGCTTGACATATCCGACTTCAGCATGGCATGGAACTTTGGCCTTCAGCCAACCTTCTCAGTCGCCTTCTACAAACATGTAATGTATAGAGGTCACTGCTTTGCAATTCTTTGCTCCCTTTTTAGGTCCTGCAGCATAAGTACAGGCTCGGGCATTTCATTTCTAGGCTTGGATCTGCCTGTTACTTGTTGGAGTTCATTGCTGTAGATACTTGATAACTAACTTGACATTATCCACTCCAACAATAGTCCTCTTTGTTTTGGAACTCTAAACAATGGACTGTATGTTTGCTATCTCCAGGAATTGCGAGAAACTTATTTTTGGACTGAGAGTCTGTTACTGTAATTGTGCTAGTTAACAGGATTCTATAAGATTGTTGGTTGGAGGGAGAAGCATTTTCCTGATGTCATCCAGCGCTGGACATTCAAAAAGGTGGTGGTCAACAGTTTCATAGGGATGAATGCACAGCCGGCACCCTGGAGTGTGTTGTGGTTGTATTCTGCTCAGGTGATTGTTAAGCTGTACATGTGTGCGCAGTCGGAAGATTATACTCTGGTCTTTCCTTCCCAGGAGGTTGATGTTGTCCTTAGCATTTGGGCTGGTCATATATTTATAGAGGTTCTATAAGATGATTAAGAGAAACACTGAGGTTTACCTTTTCAGACATTCCTCCCCAGAAATTGGAATAGTAGCCCTCAACAGAAGCATTTAGCATAGGACCAATTACCAATCTTGCAACAGCAAAAAAACATTGAGAATTAAAAGAGAATTACCAATATTAAATAAAACAAAACACATAAAAAATGTTAACACTTTAACACATCTGTAACAGGACATAATATATATATATATATATATATATATATATATATATATATATATATATATATATATATATATATATATATATATATATATATATATATATATATATATATATATATATATATATATATATATATATATATATATATATATATATATATATATATATTATATTTTTTTTTTTTTTTTTTCAAGATGTTAACACTCTAATAATTCAAGATGTTAACCACACTAACAAATATAAAACAGGAATAAGATATGTATTCTTCTTCTGCATTTGTTCTTAAGCTCTTGCAGATTAGCAGGATGTAGTCCGGAGAATGGAATGTGTTGTGCTAGGGTTTACAGCTTAGCTGTGATTATCTATGCCTTTCTGCCTGATACAACAACTTAGCATGGTTTCTGGGCTGTTTTTTTACAGCTGAGCTGTGATTATCTGCAGCATTCAGTCTGACACATTGAACTTCAGCAAGGATTCTGAGTGATTTAAATTGGATAGAACAGCCAATTTCACCACAAAATACCTTAGTTGCTTCTTATGACATGCATGGCCTATTAATTAAGGACATAACTCTAACTGAATTTCAAAGTGGATGTCGTCCATGTGTTGCCTGGGCCAGAGAGGGGAGCAAATAGCAACACTGTTTACCCTCCACGAATGTTGTAAAAGGCGACTAAGGAGGTTATGGGATGGAGTTGGCTGTCCCATCCCATATAGGGTCAGTGACCCAAAGCCATGCTGAAGTCGGTTGTTTCAGGCTGAAAGGCGCAGATATCGCAGCAATGCTGTTAAACCATGATACAACGCATTGCGTTCTCCAGACTACATCCTGCTTATCTACAGGAGTTTGAGAATGAATGCAGAAGAAGAAGACAAAAAGTGGATGAAACAAATAGTCATAATCACTTGGACAAACAATAACAACAACAATGACATGCATGGAAGGTAAACAGTGTTGCTATTCTTTGCTACCCTTTCGGATCCTACCACATATGTATTCAAGAAGTTAACACTCTAACAAATATAAAACTGGACTGACATCATAAGTCATCGCTGTCTTATAAAAGATATTGTAACAAGTGGATAATAATAATAATAACAGTTGTGTACCCATAACAGTTTCATCTGGCATGCTGAAGGTCTTACCAGCGGACCATCAGACCAACCAGAATGCAACAGTAAATACCTAGTAGATGACGTGCAAATATAGTGATGCTTTCCTTTCGTGGAAGCCTCGCGTCACTTCATCTATGCAGCTATATGTTCATTCCCTCTCAGTAAAAGGCTTCTTCAAAATCATTGCAAACCACAGAGAGTTGCAGCCTTAGTGTGTGTGAAATAAAGCTCTGGAGAAACCCAAACCCATCGACTGCACAAAAGAAGAATTCTATTTCTTAAAATTCCTAGTGATTCAAACAAACGTAAACGCTTTCTTAATATCCACAATCATACCAGCTGTTCAAATAATAATAATAACAAATACATTACACATCAACATCTCAGGCAAAGAATATTTTCAATCAATTTTGTTTGGGTCATTCATTATCAAACTCCAAACTGAAGTATGTATTTGAGGCTTTGGATTCTTGACATTTATCTGTGTACGAGATCCTTAGTCAGTAGTGGTGACTCAATAGTTTGCAGCGGCCTGTTCTAACATGAAACTGTCCAGCAGGATGTAGTTCAGACAAGGGAAATGCATTTTGTCATCGTTTTTATTTGCATCAATGGCCCAACACATGCAATTTCAGCTGTAAAGTTTAATTAAATGTACAAGAGCATACAACACACTTACTTTTTCTGCCCCATAAGAATTTGAAGAGTTCTATTATTTCTAGTGTCACATCAGCATCAATCATCTATCAAAAAGATAAAAACCTGCATTATCTAGTTGCATGTGGACAATATTTTTTTAAATCAGTAAAAATCATTTTGCATTCAATACAACAAAGTATATTACACTCTACCGCCGAAGACAGTAGAACACCTCCTTATTGACTGTCCTTACATTTCAACTGACAGGAAAAAACTTGTACAGACACTGTTAACAGTCTGAAACTCACTGTATGGATCACTAAGTCAACTTTAGAAGACCTGCACTTTTTTTAAAGAATGGCTTCACGCTGCCAAGACAAGAGTAGAACTACTCAGTCTATCTATCTATCTATAAGCTGTATCCCTTGTTTGCCTTGAAGTGTCAGGGGTAGAAGAGTTCTCTGGAGATGGCCTTCTTGTGTGCTGTTTGTAAGCTTGTTCCTGTGGCTTCTTTGATTTCTGTGATCAATCTTTTACATGGTCTGCCTCTGGCTTTATAGCTTGTCTATGTTGAAATGGCCATCTGTGGCATGCTGTCTGTTGGTAGTCTGGAAGCGTGTGAAAACCACTTGATTTGTTGTCTTTTGATGTGTTCCAATACTGGTATTGTTTTGGTTATCTGTCTGATGTTATCGTTTCTAATTCTTTCTCTTAATGTCACTCCAGCAACAGAGATGTGGTTCTATAGAAGAATGCTGAGAATACCATCAATCAAAAAACCCATAACCCTTCAGGGTCGTAGGGGTACCACATTGATGCTTCAGCACACAGAGTCCTCCAGCGAATTCTATCCTCAGCGATGCGGATGAGTGTGGAAATATCTAGCCCTGTCCATTCCTTGATGTTGTCTGTCCATGTCTTTATTCATACCATGGACTGCCAGAAAAACTAATGTAGAGGTGTTGAAAGAGTCAAATGCGCAACAGACCTTAATCAATAATATAAGAAAAAGACAATCTTCATTTTTTGGCCACTTCATAAGACAGGGAGGTTTGGAGAACATAGTCACAGCAGGCAAGATTGAAGGCAACAGAGACAGAAGGTGACAAAGTGAGAAAATAGTTGACAGTTTGATAACCTGGCACAGCAGGCAAACAACAACGATCTTGATACATAATACTATAGACAGAGAGCTGTGGACAGCCATGATCGCCTACACCAGTCAGCATGGCACATGATGATGACGAATGACACTCCGAGTATTCTTCGTAGACGTGTCATTTCTGCTGTCACTATTTTACTTTTGTCTTGTGCTGTCATTGTCCAGGTTTGGCACTGGTAGCACAGTGATGGGATAATAATAGTCTTGTATAATGCAACTATTCAGTAGTTTTTGGATATCGAAAACAACAACAGCAGAAGACGGTTGTGTCTGGCTAATGCTTCAAATAGAGCAGCAACACACTGCATTGTTATTCCCTGGGCTACATCCTGTTGGAAATTTAGTAGGACCAATGTCCTGCTACAAGAGACATTCTGCGGGAGTTTGAGAATGAACGACAGAGAAGATGAAATATATACTTGAATAGTGAGTGGTGTGTTCATTGTAGTCCTTTGTGCCCTTCTGTCAATCATGTTACAGCAGTAGCAGCTTCATCTTCTTCTGTGTTAATTCTGCATTTCTGCTAGTTAGCTTGATGTTCAAATAATGGGATGTGTTTTGTCATGTTTTACAGTCAATATAAGGTACTACTGCAGTGAAATGGAACAACAATAGTACTTATGTAGAACACAGGTTTTTGAAAGTTTCACTTGAACATGATGGACTATCACTAAAACTAAGGGGTTACGTATTTACACCTTTCAGCCTAACACATCCGACTTCAGCATGACTTTCAGCAGTCAATAAACTGAATTTGTTGTTTTATTTGCAGCACACCTGCGTGATATTACAATTGTCTTTTCAATTGCTGGAGAACTGCCTAGTCCGTATTCTTCCATGGTGTGAAATTAAATAATCATCAAGTGGATGCTTAAAAAACATGTAACTAGATGTAATGTAATAGAAGTAATGTATTAGAAGTAATGTAACTAGAAGTAATGTAACTAGAAGTAATGTAACTAGAAGTAATGTAACTAAAAGTAATGTAACTAGAAGTAATGTAACTAGAAGTAATGTATAAGAAGTAATGTAACTAAAAGTAATGTATAAGAAGTAATATAACTAGAAGTAATGTATTTGAAGCAATGTAACTAGAAATAATTTATAAGAAATAATGTAACTAGAAATAATGTATAAAAAGTAATGTAACTAGAAGTAATGTATAAGAAGCAATGTAACTAGAAATAATGTATTTGAAGTAATGTAACTAGAAGTAATGTATAAAAAGTAATGTAACTAGAAGTAATGTATTAGAAGTAATGGCCTGAGCTTCTAGTTCAGGGTGCAAAAAACAGTGCCATTGTCACCTGCCAAGCATATCGTAAGAGGCGACTAAGGAGGCTTTGGGATGAAGTTTGCTGTCCCATCCTAGGATGATCAAAGTGACCTAGAAGCCTTGCTGACATTAGATGTGTCCTTCCAAAAAGCATAGACATCACAGCAAAGCTGTAAACCATGACACATTGAATTATGTTTTCAGGACTACATCCTGCTAATCTACAGGAGTTTGAGAACAAATGCAGAAGATGAAGTCACACAATCTGACAATTAATGTGACATATACTAGAAAATGTTCTTTCAAAATCGGTTACATTTAATAAGAATTTTTTTCTATTCAGCTCATTGTGATGTTTTTTACTACCAATTTCTTTTCAGCTCATTATGATGTTTTTTACTACTAATTTATTTTTCTATTCACCTCATTGTGATGTTTCTTACTACAAGTTAATGTTAAATACTAAACAGTAAAAATTAACTCACAAACAGATAGTCAGCCCAAATATTCCGAGCATGTACTAGAGCCTTTTCCCTCAGACCAATCACATTTGCAAACCGTTTTTCTGTCCAATCACACGGAGATTCTTCATCTGTATATCCTAAATATGAACCAATAAACTACAATTGCACAACTTATTATAGTTGTGCTTTTTCAATTTTCAATTTGAAAAAAAAAACAATTATTTTCTGACCAAAAAAAAGGAGTTAAGAGCAGTTTACACATTTTTTAAGTTTGTCCTAAGATAAGAGACACCTGTTGTAAGCTTGTCCTAAGATAAGAGACACCTGTTGTAAGCTTGTCCTAAGACCAGAGACACCTGTTGTAAGCTTGTCCTAAGACCAGAGACACCTGTTGTAAGCTTGTCCTAAGACCAGAGACACCTGTTGTAAGCTTGTCCTAAGACCAGAGACACCTGTTGTAAGCTTGTCCTAAGACCAGAGACACCTGTTGTAAGCTTGTCCTAAGACCAGAGACACCTGTTGTAAGCTTGTCCTAAGACCAGAGACACCTGTTGTAAGCTTGTCCTAAGACCAGAGACACCTGTTGTAAGCTTGTCCTAAGACCAGAGACACCTGTTGTAAGCTTGTCCTAAGACCAGAGACACCTGTTGTAAGCTTGTGCTAAGACCAGAGACACCTGTTGTAAGCTTGTCGTAAGACCAGAGACACCTGTTGTAAGCTTGTCCTAAGACCAGAGACACCTGTTGTAAGCTTGTCCTAAGACCAGAGACACCTGTTGTAAGCTTGTCCTAAGACCGGAGACACCTGTTGTAAGCTTGTCCTAAGACCAGAGACACCTGTTGTAAGCTTGTCCTAAGACCAGAGACACCTGTTGTAAGCTTGTCCTAAGACCAGAGACACCTGTTGTAAGCTTGTCCTAAGACCAGAGACACCTGTTGTAAGCTTGTCCTAAGACCAGAGACACCTGTTGTAAGCTTGTCCTAAGTCGAAAGATGGTGGTCTGTTGTTACCTATGAAGTTGGTGAATGGGGTCTTCTTCTTCATCGTTCATTCTCAAACTCCCGCTGGATATCTCTTGTAACAGGACAATGGTCCTACTAGATTTCCAGCAGGATGTAGTCCAAAGAATGGAAATGCGTTGTGTCGCCGTTTTATTGCGCCAATGTCTTCGGCGGAAGTTTCTGATCAATATTCATATCTTTCTTCCACTGTGATGTTTAATGGCTGTGGATTAGTGGTTGTGTTCATTCTCAAATTTCAGCTTGCTAGTAGGATGTTCTAAGTTTCAGGAGTTTGAACATGATGATGATTTTTAGCAGCCATCGTCAAATACAAGAATCTGCAAAAGTTTTGTAACTATTGAGTGGTGTCATAAAGTTCAAGAATCTGCAAGAGTTTTGTTTTGTAACTATTGAGTTGTGTCATAAAGTTCAAGAATCTGCAAGAGTTTTGTTTTGTAACTATTGAGTGGTGTCATAAAGTTCAAGAATCTGCAAGAGTTTTGTTTTGTAACTATTGAGTTGTGTCATAAAGTTCAAGAATCTGCAAGAGTTTTTTTTTGTAACTATTGAGTGGTGTCATAAAGTTCAAGAATTTGCAAGAGTTTTGTTTTGTAACTATTGAGTTGTGTCATAAAGTTCAAGAATCTGCAAGAGTTTTGTTTTGTAACTATTGAGTGGTGTCATAAAGTTCAAGAATCTGCAAGAGTTTTGTTTTGTAACTATTGAGTGGTGTCATAAAGTTCAAGAATCTGCAAGAGTTTTGTTTTGTAACTATTGAGTGGTGTCATAAAGTTCAAGAATCTGCAAGAGTTTTGTTTTGTAACTATTGAGTGGTGTCATAAAGTTCAAGAATCTGCAAGAGTTTTGTTTTGTAACTATTGAGTGGTGTCATAAAGTTCAAGAATCTGCAAGAGTTTTGTTTTGTAACTATTGAGTTGTGTCATAAAGTTCAAGAATCTGTAAGAGTTTTGTTTTGTAACTATTGAGTGGTGTCATAAGGTTCAAGAATCTGCAAGAGTTTTGTTTTGTAACTATTGAGTGGTGTCATAAAGTTCAAGAATCTGCAAGAGTTTTGTTTTGTAACTATTGAGTGGTGTCATAAAGTTCAAGAATCTGCAAGAGTTTTGTTTTGTAACTATTGAGTGGTGTCATAAAGTTCAAGAATCTGCAAGAGTTTTGTTTTGTAACTATTGAGTGGTGTCATAAAGTTCAAGAATCTGCAAGAGTTTTGTTTTGTAACTATTGAGTTGTGTCATAAAGTTCAAGAATTTGCAAGAGTTTTGTTTTGTAACTATTGAGTGGTGTCATAAAGTTCAAGAATCTGCAAGAGTTTTGTTTTGTAACTATTGAGTGGTGTCATAAAGTTCAAGAATCTGCAAGAGTTGGGATGGGACAATGTGAAAGTCATTGATAGTATGCACCAGCTGGTATTAAATTAGACAAATAAACTCACAAATTATTTCCTTTTATTTTTACGTCTATTAAATCTAATTTTTACAAAATACTTTTACCTTTATTTTTGTGGTCAATTTTAACATCAACATGGTGGTATAAATGAGACACAGCCGACAGCCATTCTGTCAACATTGCAGTTGAATTATCTACGTTGTGATCACTTCGAATCCTAGGAGATGAATAATGAAAAATTGCAATGACAAAGAGGTTTCCACTAAAATAATTGTATTTGTTTTCAAAGGTATCAAATAAATCGGCAACACAACACATATCTGTTCTCTGGACGTTAAAAAAATATGTTTCTCTTCTTTTGTGTTCATCTCAAACTCCTGATTGTCAGTAGGATATAGCTCAGAGAAAAGAATGTATTGTATCACAATTTACAGCATTGCTGTGATATCTAGTCTGTGCTTTTCTGCCTGACACATCCGACTTCACAACGAATTGCACAGGGCGATAGGGCAATGGATCGAGCTGATGTTTTGAACTCCATAAAACCCGCAGAAGATGGATGTGTCGGGCCATTGGTGCAAATAAAACGGAGACACAGCACATATCCATTCTCTGAACTACATCCCGCTGGAAATCTAGTAGGACCATGCTCCTGCTACAAGAGAGATACAGCGGGAGTTTGAGAATGAACGATGAAGAAGAAGAACTCCATAAGAAATATAGCACACAAGAGTGAGTCTAGTGTGGATAATGATTTCTTTTCAATGTCCAGGATTAAAGATGAGGGTTTGAAATGTGGTGTTGCTAAAAGTGAATATTTTAGAGGGCGTAGAAAAATTATGGTCAACCAGAAGAGGACCGGTACTGAGAGCAGAAGTTTAATGGCAGATACACTCAGGTAGAGATCGGAGCAACTATGAACATGTCCAGTTTGCAGTGATAATCAGACGACTAACTAACTAAGTAACTATCTGACCCATACGATTTCAGCATAGCTTCTGGGTCACTTTGATCTCCTATAGGATGGGACAGCCAACTCCAATCCCAAAACCTCCTTTAGTCAACTCTTACAACATGAATGGCAAATAACAGTGTCTTTGCTCCCCTTTCCAGCCCCAGCAACACATGGGTTGTTAATGGAGTTTTACTTTAATCTTCAGATAACGATTGCTGTATGTCTGGCATTGTATCTTATGGGCAAGTTTACCAGATGACTTTTTAACTCAACTCGCTATGGCTGTCCCTCAACTTTTGTGGCTTACAACTTGATGGCAATATTTACATCTTCCTGTCCGACTTCAGAATGACACTTTTCATGATTTAGTCACCCTCATTCAATGATACTTATACATAATACTTTTTTTGGTATCTTCTTCTTCTTCAGCGTACATTCTCAAACTCCCGTTGAATTCTCTTGTAGTAGGACATGGCCTTCTAGATTTCTAGCAGAATGTAGTCCAGAGAATGGAAATGCGTTGTGTCGCCATTTTATTTGCGCCAATGGCCCGAGACATCCGTCTTTGGTGGCTTTTTGGTATAATAAGCTTCAGTGGTTATTATGAGCATGTGCCAAATATCTATCTATTGTTATTTTCACTTGTGCAGTTAAGAGTCGATGGGAGGAAGTTGAAGTTACCTGTCTTTGGCCATTAGCTTCACATTGTCCATCGTCAGCCCGTTTTTCATGGCTTCTTTGATTGTCTCCATCATTTAATTCAACAAATGGGATTTGAACACGATCCACTCAGATGGCCCCCACATACTTCACAACTTGAGCCAATACGCTTTCCATTTTCGACCACACCATATCTCTAAAAATGATGCGATTTCAGTCAAGGCTTCAAACGTATATTCTCATGCTACTACAAATATGGACCAGTCAATTGACACACAGACAACAACAACACACGCACTGTACAGGTATATAAATTCCTCAAGAACCACATAGGCCTACATTAAACATTAGTAATATGTCTTTTGGCACATTAAGAGCTTTATGCCAAAAAAAGGTACTACCAAGACCAATTAAATAATAACCATCGAAGATGGATGTGTCGGCCATCGGCGCAAATATCCATTCTCAGGACTACATCCTGCTGGAAATCTAGTAGGACCATGGTCCTGTTACAAGGGAGTTCCAGCAGGAGTTTGAGAATGAATGATGAAGAAGAAGAATAAGACCTATAACCCATTAGGGTTGCAGTAGTGGCACACTGGATACATCAGCACAAAAAAGCTCTGCAAACAACTCTATCCTCAGCCGTTTGGAGGAGTGTAGAAAAATCACGCCCTAGACCATTCCTTGATGTTTCAATACATAATTTTCTGTCCTCTTCTCCATCCACCCTCGACTGCTCCTTGCACAATAATTTTATAAAGAGAATCATATCTCGTTATATGTCTAAACCAAATAAGTTTACGTTATTTCACCGCTGCCAAAAGTGGTTATTGATATGACCACAAGTTTTTTTTATTTCCAGCCTGTTAAATAGTCCCTATAGGCCTATTTGTCGTATGTTCTGGCTAATTCTTACAGATGTCTATAGCACTTCTTTTCAAAATCCAGAGTCCTTCTTTCAGTGTCTGCATTGAGTGTCCAATTTTCACATAAAAAAAAGACAAATTTAAGCCTACTTGTAAACATAAATACCACATAGACACATAAACAATGATGCCCCAGATGTACATGGGTAAATGACTAATATAATAATTAAAAAGCATCTAGATTTATGGAGAAAGATCATGTCACTCACATACTCTAACTTTCAAAAACTGCATTTTGGCTAAGTCTGCTCAGACAGTGACAGTATCAGTATAATAGTACATGATCAATCATAACAGCCAACAGTATTTTGGCATTGTGACATCTCGCTTCGTTCATATAACATTATATCAATACATTCATTTCAAGCCCTGTCATCCTCTCCCTTTTTTAAACAAGCAATCATGTAAAATTTATGAAATAATCTTACCACAACCCTATGCGGTGTTTTGGATAGTCCAACTTTTCAAGTAGTCCCAAGAACCACGGCAAAGAATGAGCTTTATTTCGAACTAAAGTTGCAATTACCACTGTAGGTAGAAGCTGTGGGGCGTCATCATTCAACTCTGCTCTAGCGAATATAGATTTTCCTATACCAATAAACTCTACATTACCTACAACAAACAAAAATAACAAGCACAAATATAGGTATTTCAAGTTTGGCCAACACTGTATACTGAGCGTCGCCATCTTGATTATATTAAAAACTCAACCATAACATTTGATATCGCTTAGTCTGCACGTGCATGCTCTCTGGTCGGAGGATTGGCGTAAAGCTATTGAGAAGATAATATGCTTATTGTTGCGTTGGTGAAACCCCTGTGTGCTGCCGTGGACCGAAAAGAGGTTGAAATAAGTAAAGTGTCTCTGTAACATGTCATGCATTTCGTAAGAGGCGACTAAGAGGGTTTTGGAGAAAGTCTGTAGAGAGATTGTGCTCCAACCCACACCCTCATAAGAAAATTCAGTATTTAGTACAATGGACAGACAAAAAGATAGGATCCTCCTCCTTTCTAGTTGTTCTTTATAAAAACCTTCAAAAGTTCCACAAAACGAAGTGATTATCTTTTTTACGTATTACCCCCCCCCCCCCCCCCCCAATTTCTCATCGGGCGGATGTTTGCATGTTTTTCCATTGCATGGATTGGAGTGGTTTTCATCCCTCCAGAGAAGTCGAAGTCCGGCATTTTGTACTTTAGATACACCAAGTTAACAACCACAACCTAATAGTTGCTGTGATTTAGTACATGAAGAGACGTGGACCTACTGTTACCTTTACAGGAATTGAATAATAATGGGTATGCTACTGGCAGTGAATACTGATAGATATGCTACTGGTATTGAATAATGACAAGTGTGCTACTGCATTGTATATTGACAGGTATGATGGATTGTCTCGGCACTTTTTCAGAGACAGGTTGTTCTTAAGTGTGGGATTTAGTCTTCGGCACCAACAGTCATAAGTCCGGGACTACCACAAGGGTCACCTCTGTCCCCAGTATTATTTAATGTGTATACAGTTCAAATTACGAGCTGTCAAATTGCAACACCTGGTTGTAAGCTGATGACATCTTGGTATAAAGGCAGCAAAGAGATAAAGAAACGAGCGCCAGGAATTTGCAGAGGGCGCTTGATCGCATAAGGGAGTGGTGCAGTAATTATGAAGCTTTTGTTGATCCATCAAATGCATAGATTACATGGTTTCCCCTAAATAATCACATAGTAAATACGTCTACGCCATCGGTAACTGTGAGAGGGAATGTTCTCGAGAGAACCAGCACAATGAAGTACTTGGGGGTTATGTTGGACCAAAGTATCCGTTTCAAAGACCATTTTGATCATATCATTGTAAAGTTTTATAAAGGTCTTGCGGCGATGAAAGTTATGGCTGCTGCTCAATGTCAGCAGAGGCTGACACATCTATATTATACTGTCACATCGAGCATGAGGATGGAGATAGAGGGAGTTACAGCAGCACTTAATTGGTTGATAACTGATACATCAACACACGCGGTAATACTCACAGACTCTCAAAAGCATGTTGCTCAAGATAGAAAAGTTCATGCTAAGAAAAGAATGGTGGGACTTATTGAACAACTGAGTTGTCCAGAACATTACATGGATATACTGCCCTGGTCATGCTGGGGTCAGAGGAAACGAGAGAGCCGACCTATTGGCAGGCAATGCGTCGATAGACGGCACATTACTGAGAAGAGATAAAGCAGATTTAATAAAGGCAGTAATAAATTCATTTCAAGATGCAGATGATGTCAATGAGGTTGAGAACGTACACATACAGAGAATGTTAGAAATGGGAGTATTCAGAGGTAAGGGGAGGAAAAGTAAATTTTTTGGAAAGTCCCGAAGATCACACAATCAACACCTGACCGGAACT
Organism: Meghimatium bilineatum; assembly: GCA_034231615.1. Lineage (NCBI taxonomy): Eukaryota > Metazoa > Mollusca > Gastropoda > Stylommatophora > Philomycidae > Meghimatium > Meghimatium bilineatum. The sequence goes on from CM067318.1 coordinate 22,221,363, forward strand.
ATGAGTCTACATACACTGGGGTGGCTGCTGGAGCGGAGGGCGGAGCACTTATGGGAATGTCCCGCATGCTGTAAGTTTCTAATCAAGAATCAAGCAGAGGCTGCTATGTCTGTTGTATCAGGGATTGGTGTTGGAGGTGGTAAAGTACGCACTGGCGATTCTGACACTGAGTCAGACTCAAACAGAGAGATTGGATAGAAACCAGAATGAGGCAATGTGAATCATTTTGGGGTGTACGAGAGATACGTCGGCACGGATATGCGATACTTACTTGAACTGCAGAGCAAAGAATACAAATGTGCAGGGCGAGGGACTACCTACAAATCAGTGCTGATAAAGAGTACCCTCTACACCTCAAAGTGAAACTCAGTAGACTTAAGTGAAGAAAGTCGTGGATGTGGGGCGCGCAGAGGATATTATATCAGAGTGTGTGCAGATTGGAGGATGTGTTACCTGTTTCAGAATGGAGTCAGGCGCCCTTACATTGTCTGACAGCCGTAAAAGTAATAATAACACTCAATAGAGAATGCAGGGAATGGTGTCCGACAGTGTTGGAGTCCGTGGTACTCCCTCTGATCGATGAGAATTCCATGGAAAGTGATTTGATTATATAAACAGATGAGTTGGTTGAGAGACACATCAGAAGTGCCTGGGCCTCACTGCTCAAAGGTGGGGAGAGACCATCAGAGAGGAAAGTGGTGCATTTGCTCAGATGACAAGCAGCACGACAATAGAGATTTTGGTGGTAACCAAAGCTTTGAAATGGTGTGCTCATAGACTATCTGCGAGCATGTCTGTATACTCAGTGACTTGATGAGCATGATTGTGGAAGTTCAGGCTGGGTACATTCAGGAACAGTGGCTGGATGCAGTGAAGAATTCCTGTGTCCGTAAAGCTACTTTAATTTTTGTACTGGGACATGCTGGAGTCCAGGGTAATGAGAGAGCAGATAGGTTGGATGTGCATGCTGCTACTACTGATATTGGTGGAGTGATGGATCAGGCAGACATTTTGAACAACCTACGAGAAAACGCACGAACAAACGACTGTATAAGTGACAATGACTTGTTCTAGAATAAGGGAGATTAGTTTGAAATGTGGTGTCGCTAGAAAGGAGTGATTTCGTGGGCAAGAAAGAATGATGGTCAATCAACAGTGTACTGGGACCGTAAGTTAACGCGTAATGGCGGATGCACTCAAGGAGAGATCTGAGCACCTATGGACTTGTCTGGAGTGCAATGACAATGATCCAACGATTAACTAACCATTGACAGGTATGCTACTGCACTGAACTTCATCAGAATGCCAAGAAACAATTTCTGAATAACATACTTTTTATAAACATTATCTGCTCACTTATGAGATCATGGTTTATTTGTAAATTGTAAGCACCATCCCCCCCCCTCCCAAGTTATCAATTTACATATTTTCCGAAATTAAACATTAAGAGAGTTACACATGCGGTTGCATCTGTGGGTCTCACCAATGGCTCACTAGACAAACCACTCATGCAATAGAAAACCTTAGAAGATGACATACTGTTATATTGAGGTTATCCTCTTATAGAAGCTTCATGGCACGTCATCTATACAATTATGCTTGTCATGCTTTTATTTTGTTGTTGCAATGCATTTTATGCTTTATTTGTATATATGTATACACCCTCTGTTCTTGGGAGGGAGACAGAGATGTACTGCGCAGCACTTGGGAGGAGGAAACTGACAGCACTATTTTTTCCTATGGCTGAGGCCCATTATAGAGTCCCAGTGACACAGGACATGACAATCCTTTTGACGTAAACATTTGGTTGCATACCTGGAGCAACAGAGAAGCTCAGCATAACCAGTAGTCAATTGGTGGCAGGGAATCAGCACAGTGAACCTTATCTTGGCTGCATTGGCTTGGATTGGTGCGTAGATTGAAACATACATTCCTGTTGGTGATAGACATAGTATTCTCTGGCTCTGGCCCGGGATGGGCCGAAAATTCACAGACCTCCCAGCAATATAATGCCATTTCAATGTCAGTCAGTCAGTTCCTTTTTTGCCAAGTTTGGCACATAGGGCGGATGTCATAGTTCTCCATGCCTATCGGTCAGTTGCCAAGGATTGCAGGTCTTGTGCATTTATGGCTGTTGATTTTAGTTCATTCATAAATGTTCTTCTGAGCGTTGTTTTTGGTTTTTCCTGTTTTCTTTTCCCCGTCTGGTGCCCACATGAAGGTTTGTCGTAGGATTCTGTGTTCCTTCATTCTAAGTACGTGGTCGATGTATGTCCAGTGGCATTCTCTGATGATGTTCGTCACATATTCTTGTTTTGTCTCCTCTCTTAATATGTCGTTTGATTTGAAGTCTTTCAAATTAGTATTTGTCATTTTTTTGAGGCATCTATTCTCGAAGGCAACTAACTTCTTATCCATTATAGTGGTAGATTTCCAACTTTCACATACATATGTCAATGATGAAAAGTCAAATGTGTTTACTTGCGATCTTCGATCTCCAGATGTTTGAGAGTCTGTTAAAGCGTTGGAGGCGAGAGCGATTTGAGTCTTGATTTCTGAGTTGGTATCCCCGTCTGCTGTTATCTTGCTTCCCAAATATACGAAATTTGAAATGTTGTCTAGTATATAATCATCTAGTTTAATTGATTCTGTCAGGCTGATTCTGTCAGGCTGTCATGATGTGTGTTTATTTGAAGGCTTATCTGTTTTAAAAAAATTTGAGTCTTTCTGTTTTTTCTAGATCTTAGTGTGTTGAACCCAGGAGAGCAACATCATCTGCGAAGGTTAGATCTTCCAGGGTCTTGTTATTTACCCATTTAATTCCTAGCTGTGTTTGGTCTGTGCATTTTAGTGGCATTGGGTCAAAGGACAAGAGTCCATAGACCACTGGATCAGCAATCAACCAACCATCATATGGTTCCGACACCTCCACAGATCCAAATATATAAAACACTGGACAAAACTTCTGAATCATTATTAAACAAGAAATTAATACAGCAGAATCACATCTATTGCTTATATATTCATTTATAACACAGTTCCATATTCAACAAAAATTTTAAGGAAAGAATAGGGTATCATTTTCCACTTTCGCACAGCATAGAATACAACCATAACTGGCTCCCAAGGTATCGGCTTTAATTATCCTTATGAAACTGTCAACCACCACCTTTTTATTGATTGATTCTTAATTAGGAATCAGCATAGACTGCACAAGGGGAATAACAATGCTCTGCTTGTTATTCCATCAGTCATCTAAAAGTTTATAAGTTCAGTGTCACAGTCAGATGTTGGTCTGTTTTCTTCTGGTCTTTCCAGTGAGAATGAACTTTCTCTGAACATGTACAAATTCTTTTTTCAACATCCTCTTCATCGTTCTGTAGTGTATCCATGACTTCTCTAATTCAGTCCGGTCTCTTCTCATCACATTGCCATCCATTATAGTTCTATCCACCAATGTGTCAGCTCTTTCATTCTTCCCGACTCCCACATGCCTAGGACAGTAAATCCACATTATGCTCTGAGTTTTGTTGAGAAGTGATCCCCTTTATGTCTATCATGTATTTTCCAATCTTGCACAACATACTTTTGAAGTCTGACCATTTTTTTGAATGTCCAGCACCTGATGATGTCAGATAAATGATTTGGCCTCCATGGCTAGATATATGGAATACCCTATGTGGAACAAAACAAAAACTCACAAACACATGCATATATCACACAATGGCATTGGGACAAAGAGCATGAACTCATGAACCGCTGGATCAGTAACCAACCAACACTTTCCAAAATCCTTAATTAAATTTATTCTTTATTGTTAATACTATGTGCAACAAATTTATATTTTTAGTCACTGTATCGAATAATGAACACAAGTTTAAATCTATTTACTACAACTTGAGTGCAGCTCTCAATTTAGCTGATCGTGATCTAGGATTTTTCCAACATTCACTTTCTGAGGGTTCAATAACTTTTCGAGATAGTGGCTTCCATAACTTAGCCATATAATCTTCTTGTATGGTTTTGACATCAAAACAGACATCTGCATTTCTAAAATGATCATGTATAGACATATTTGAAGTTTCATCTATATTTATCTCATGGAAATGCCTTTTAACAATGCGATCCTCAAGCGAATGGAAGGATATGACAGTGCAGCATCCCTGGGGTTTTAAATAGTGCCTGGCAATTTCAAGGCCATTGTTGATTTCATTCAGTTCATTGTTAACAAATATGCGAAGAGCTTGAAAACATTTTGTAGCAACGTGAGCATGATGGGACAACTTGTCTTGTCTGAAAGCACAGCTGAAATTACAATAACAGATTAAATATGTTACCATAGAGATCCATAAAAGCTATGATTTGTCAAGTACTTGATCACACATAAAGTGATTACTTCATCATATACACATGTGGGGGTGATGTTAACAATGAAGGTATATATATATATATATATATATATACATACATACATAGAAAATCACTACAGCCCATAAAAATGCTGGGTTGATGGCTATATATATATATATATATATATACACACAAATAAAAAATGTATACATACATATATATATGTGTTGGCACCATACATGGTGCTTTCATGTATGTAAATGTATACATTTTTTTCTTTAGTGAAATGCACACAAGTTATTTTTAGGTCAAGCAACACTTTTAAACAGATAAAGTTGAAATGGTTGAAAAGTTGTACTTGATTGGCTTCATTGTACTCAAGCGACCTCATATGTACCCCATCCCTCTCAATGAAGCAGCATGATACCTGCCAAGGGTATGGCATGTAACTCTGTAGCTTCAAGTAATAAACCCCAGGGATTACTTTGCTTACCAGCAATCCAGAGCATACTTGTCCGCCATCACCGATGGTGCACGTAAAATTGTATACATTGACATTGCTGCCTTTAAAATTTGTATAAAATCAATCTAGGGCAAGAAAGCCTTAAAACATTCTATGTGTCGTAACGACTTTGCATTTTCTAAATGAATTTGAAAGCTCCAGGGTTATTTCAAGTGCAAAATGTTACTTATCATAATGCTAGGCCTAGATTTACATTAATTTCTACATATCATACAATATTTCCTTCAAAATCTCTGATATTTCTTGATAAAAACTCACCTTCGATATCTATATTTGTACTCAAGATTTACCGCCAGTTTTACACAACATCATTTCCTGGAAACACTATTTTTAGTAATATTATTGCAGTGGGGATTACCGGAGAATAACGCTTCTGATCTATCGTAGCGCTGTCGACTATCGTCAAAATTGGTCGGCAAGGTTCTGTAACGGAAATTCGACTATCGTCGAAATTGGTCAGGAAAGTGTTAAGACATCCACTTTGTAAATGAGACATATTGAGAGGGAATCAAATCTGTGATATCTTGCATAACTTTTCTGAGCTATCTCTAGTCCTTGTTTAGGGATAACAGTTTAAAAAAAATACAACTTTTCAACATTACACGACAACCTATAAATCATGGCACAACAGACACATCACTTGATGAACTTTCAGTTGCACCACCTCTTACTGTCTTCTTTCACACAACATTTGCATATACAATAATGATTGGTGCTGATCTCAGACCATAAGATAAAATTATCACAATTGGATAAAAGGCCAACACCACCCGATATAAACCACAAAGGACTGGTCTAAGGAATAATGGGCATGCCTTGACTTAAAAAGCTTTAGTCCCATAACGAACAATGTTGGGATGTTAACATAGTGGTGTATGTATATATATATATATATATATATATATATATATATATATATATATATATATATATATATATATATATATATATATACATATACACACACACACATTACGTGGAGATGTTGAGATAAAGGTCTATATATACAAATATATATACACGTGGGAAAATCACAGTCGTGCAGGTCTTGAATACCCCATAAACTCCATTAAAGAATATAGTGAAAAAAAACCACCTATTTCTGAATAGAAGCAAGACCAAGATTATGACAAGCTACAAGATCACTGGCAAGTTCTCAATCAGTATCAACAACAGTGAATTAGAAAGAGTCAATAGTTTTTAATACCTTGGTTCTCTTATCAACAGTAAAGGTGATTGCTATGAAGAAGAAAAAGGCTGGCTATTGCATCAAAGAAACTGATACAAATGAAAAACATATGGTTGAGCTGCTGCAAAACAACAAAACTAACATTCCTAAGAGCTTGCATATTCCCAGTGGCAATAAAATGGTGTGAATCCTGGACAATCACAAAGCGGAAAATAAAATAGAAGCATTTGAAACAAAATGTTACAGAAAAATTATCAGAATACCATGGACCAAAAGATTAATATAGCCATCCTGTGAGAAATGAATGTAAAAGAAAACTGGCTAAACAGCAAGGTTCTTTCCAGAAAACTACAATATTTTGGTCATATCAAACACCATGACAGCCTAGAGAAGACCATAATGGAGGGGATGATGCCAGGGAAACGGACAAGAGGCAGACCACCTGAATATGAGACTAATAGAAGCAGGAAGACTGGATCAAGATCAACAGGAGTTTTGAAAGGCTGTAATGACTGCTACATTCTGTTTCAGGACATGCAACCTGATGAGGATTATGATAATATGTTGAAAAATTTGTAGTAGCACAGAGGTCACTTCTTCATCCCAAGATCGAGATAGAAGTTAAAAGACCAATGATTTACAGTATATTCCTACCAACACTTTGTTACCAGTGTCAAACATTACAGAAAGATAGTGACATGTAAGATTAGATGCTTGAGGAATGCTACAGAGGGTTACCAGGCTTGATAGATTATGAAATGAAGATATCTGGGAAAAATAAGGTATAACACCTTGCAGAGAATACATAGAATGGCAGCAGACCAGGTGGTTTAACCACATTATGAGAATGCACGATGACAAGTTGCCCGTACAGGCATATAACCAAATGAGATCAGGGTACAAAGTCAGAGAAAGATGACATAAAAGATGGATAGAAAACGTCAGGGACATCTTGAACAAACACGGTCAAAGCACAGCCGAGGTGACACATCTGGCATTGGAACACAAGCTCGAGCTCCAATCGTCCCTATGCTTAACGGCAAGAGTGGATAACAAACCACCTGGGGAAAGACAAGGTCACTAGGCCAGCTACTTATCCTTGTGGTGGTCTATGTAATGATTCCCAGTTTAGTCGGAATATTTAGAACAGTGGCATTCTGATTTATGAGTACATTCAAGTAGGAAGCAAGAGGATAAATTAAAAATTCTTGAGACTAACAGAAAGTGAACCAGTCCATTCTAACGGTACCAAATTGCATGGCAACTTGAGTATACAGGTTTTCCTGTACTTGACTAACCGCTTTTTTAAAAAAAAGATGTGATTTTGTCAAGATATTCAAACTGTGTACTCAAGTTAGTGAGAATGGACCAATCAATACCAATATAGCTTCTTTTTTTTTGAGATGCGTTTAGCCAAGCACAGAAAAACCCATTTACTCGAATTGCCAGGCGATTCGGTGCAGTTAGAATGGACTGGTTCAATTCCCGATTTATGAGGCATTAGGGAGTGAGAAATAAAACTTGTTGAGAACGTAAAGCACAGCAAAACTGTCTTTGAGCAACAAGAAGGATTTGGAATTAACTACAAGAGCAGCACAAAAGAATAAAAATGCATGAGAGCAATGAAAGACAGACAACATGAATTCTTCTTCTTCATTAAGTTCTGTGGTCATGTTAGATTGGCTGTTCTTTCACCAGGGCTTCTTCCTCTGTGTTCATGCTCAAATTCCTGAAGATTAGCAGGAACCAGTCCTGAGAATGGAATGCTGTGTGTCATGATTTACAGCTAAGTTGCAATATCTGCACCTTTCAGCCTAACGTATCTGACTTCCACATTTTTTGAAGGGCAAAATACACTTTTTCTCCAGTTTCAACCCACAGCTTTTGCATCAGCTGTGTATCATGTGACAAGACCTATTGTCCTTGTTATTTTGTGTATTGGGGCATCTATCTGTGTATGAGGTCTTTACCGGCAATCTGTAGTGGTCTGTTCAAATAATATGGTTTGCTGCTGCCTTTGGAGGTGATACATTACATATGGATGAAGTCCCACTTGTGTTACATTTTATCACATGTTCTGGACAGAGCAGCACCAATGTACAAAGAATAGGACCACTGTTTTCTCTCCAGGCATGACATAAGAGACGACTAAGAAAAGTTGGAGGATGGACTGACAACCTGTTATTTGTGAAAAATCATTGTCATTGTATATTTTATCTCTCAATTTCTTTCTTTTGTCTTGTGTCAAATGGTCCCCATGGATAAAGGAGAGATGCAGGCCAGCAAATATTATACCATTTTTTTCCTGCCAGATTCCTAAGTGGCAGGAATGCTAGGTGTGAAATCACTATAGATGAGTTAATAGATCTGACTGAGGAATGACAAACTAGTTGGTCCAGACGTATATACGGTGTTCCTTGCCGGATGATCCGATGATCCTGGGATACTTCTTCTTCTTCATCTTTCATTCTCAAACTCCAGCTTTAATTCTGTCATAGCAGGACCATGATCCTACTAGAATTCCATCAAGAATTCTGTAGTCCAGAGAATGGAAATGCGTTGTGTCATCATTTTATTTGCGCCAATGGCCAGACACATCCATCTTCGGCAGCTGGGATAATGATCACTGGAATGCCTTGCTTCGGGGACTAAACATGCATCCTTAAACATTCCATGTTTTTGAGACAGCAAACAATATGTACTTGAGTGTCACCTCAGTTACTCAACTGAGGAGAACATATGTTTTTGTCAGAAAGGCTATGTCCTATTAAGAGCTACCTGCTCACAGTTAAAGGTATTACCTATTAACCCATCATTATCCGGACAAAGCATCCGTTTTCTTATTTATCATGATTCCACATTGTGAGAGTATCCATTGAAGGGTAATAAATGAGGATTTAGACAGCATTATAACAAGAGCAGCAAATACAAATTTAAAAAAACAATATATACCTGTTGAAAGCAGATAAAATCACATCAGCCAATTGTTTGGTTCTTGTAAAATTACCAAATGCATATCTGGCTTCCACTATTGCATGAGCTATTGGCAGGCACCTTCTCTCTTCACCATATTTCTTAAAAATATTGGCCAGGTCATGTGGGGTAAGATTATTCACAACATCAGCAGCAGTTGGACTGTCAGGAAATCTGGAAAGTATGTGAAGTAAATCATAATGGATATGATGAAAAATATTAAATGAAATAAATAAAATAGAACTTTGTGGCTGTTGGACAGGGGAGTAAAAGCTCTCTGTGGTTAGGCATGTACTTGTCAACCACGGGCAGAAGCAGATTTACGTTATAAAATCAGATCCCATCATAATAACTTGGTCTGCACCGACAAAATATTTATGAAATAATAGAAATTAGCTACGGTATATACAGCATAAACAATAAAAATGTAAAATAACTGGCATTTTCAAATAGGGTAATAAATCCTGAATACATTAATTACATAAACCAAACTGTAGAGACAGTTACCATTCCATGAGGAAACAGTTGAACAACTGCTGATCCAATGTTTCGTTGTTTATGGGAGTGTGTCATCTCCTACTTAGGTATAGCATCAAGCATGAAAATGGAGGTTGAAATGGTGATGATGGTACTCGATTAGATGGTGACTGAAGTGTCAGCTCATGCAGTGAGGCTCTTGGGCTCCCAGGTAATTTTGTCTACGATAGAAAGGTGCATGTTAAGAAAGGAATGGATCATGTTACTGAACAACTTCGCTGTTACATGGATGTGCTGTCCTGGTTGTGCAGTGGCGAGAGAGTGAGCAACACTGTATTTAGTGAAGAGGGCAACATTGAAGGTGATGTTGTGCACATACAAAGAATGGCAGTAATGGGGGTGTCTGAGATGAGTGTTCTCTCTGGAGAGATCCAAGGATCACATGGTCAGTATCTCATTGGGTCTGTATGCCTTTTGATGGTGACTGGAAAGGAGAGGGAAGCACTTATGTGAATGTTCCATATGCCATGATGCTAGTTTTTATCAAGAACCACAATAATCCAGTGTCCAAGACTTGTTGACATTCAATAAAACCTGCTTCCACCACTTGCAACCATACACTTTACACATCTACATCACAACTAATGAGGGCATGTGCTTGTGTCAGAAAAGCTATGGGTCAAGAGTACCTGCTCAAAGTTAAAGTGACTACTACTTCTTGTACTTCTTATTGTCATCATCATCATTCCTTACATTGGGAAATATTAGACCAATGTGACATGAATGTCATACATGTATTTATTCTGTAATCCAATCACTTAAAACTATTGTCATATTGTTTCACATCTTGTATCTATATTCCCTCCTTTAATCAATCAATCAAGCCCTTGGGATACTTAACTCTTACAGGGAGGACCAATTGACAACCTATTTGTCGTTTGGGGACATAAGAGCTAATACTCTGTAGTACATTTATATTAATTTCCTAATCAGTGTCAACGATATTCAACACAATTCCATCTGTTTTCTAGAATTAGAAACTATAACATCAGACAGATAATCAAAACTATACCAGTATTGGAACACATCAAAAGACAACAGATCAAGTGGTTTTCACACGTTTCTAGACTACTGACAGATAGCATACCACAAATGGCCATGACACATAGACATAACGGCTATAAAGCCAGAGGCAGACCATGTAAAAGATGGATCACAGACATCAAAGATGCCTCAGGAACAAGCTTACAAATAGCACACATGAAGGCTATCTCCAGAGAACTCTTCCACCCCTGACGCCGAAAGGCAAACAAGGACCACAGCATATAGATATATAGATTAATGTTTCCTGATTTTCTTCAGATGGCTTCCTCATCTATTCTTCAAATAGTATATAAAGTATATAAGCACTATAAATTATAACGATTTTGTGTTTTAAATGTGATAAATTTTCCGTGGGTTATATGCCTAACGATGTGTTTAATTTTGCAGAGCTGGTTGTGTAAGGGAATATTATTCATTCACATTGAGTGGTAAGTAGGCCTACAAATTTAATTATTTTTTCTCTCTTTCACATTCCTCATCTATATCTCATTTTATATATAATTATTGGCAGTATTATTATGTTGAATGAATGTAAATCAGTGGAACATTGAGTAACTTATGGCTTTCATGTATGATATAGTGTTCTTGTATTATATTTTAGCCATTCTGTAAACATTTCTTCTTCAGCGTTCGCTATCATATAACCACAACAGAAATACAGTGTGATTTCCGCCGGGGAGCATGAAGTACGTTGTGCTGCAGGTTCCACAGTAAAACTGTGTTATTTGCACCTCGGTTTGCCACTCTGTGGTCTGGGCGTCCGAGGTCCAGCATATCCATTTTCATCATGCCTTTAATTCGGGTAGTATGCTTCCCTAGTGCATAACAGCCTGCCTATCTGTCGACGGGCATACTGGTGTGTATTGACTCTTCACCAAGATGATTTTCGTTCCCATCTATCTCGCATGAGGTCTTCCACTGTCTATGAACTTGCCTCGTGTAATTGGATGTACTGTGCCCATTGGGTACTGAACCGTTTCTCATCCGCAAGTCTGGTTCCGTATGAGGAAGAACACAGAAAAGTTGGCCCCTGGCTATTTTGTCTTCTTAGCTGAGAACTTTGTATTCACCGACATAGAGAACACCTCGCCCAAGTTCGAGTCTCACACCCCGCGTTTGAGAACAAGGCGTTCTCGAGCTGAACGACCTTGTCCCAATAGTGTCTGAGCCCATCGAGCACTGAAAACTTTCTCTCTGTATGTGTATTTCTGGTATAGGAAAGCTTGACAGTAGAGTTGGGCCAGGGCTAGAATCATTGTCCCTTTTGTGCCTGAGCCCATCGGGTACGGAACCCTTTTATTTCGCGAGCATGTTTCCGGTATAGGAAGACTCGACATTACAGTTAGGCCAGGTCTTCTTGCTTTGCTTTGCCCATGATTGGGTCTGGGTCTCTGCCCATAAGGATCACAGGTAACTAGAAGCTCGGCTCGAGCTAACAGGGCTTGTAGTTCCAATTTCCTTGGAACGTTTTCACTTTCTATTTACAGTTGGTGCTGCTCTGCCCTTTCATTGTACTCAGTATGAAATCTATTCGTTTCTCGCCATGCATCTACGTGCCTTTGTCATTGGCTGTCCCTCCAATGTTTGGACTGGACTGACTAGCGTCACTGTGTGTCGACAGTGCTGCTGCATGTGTTGGTGGTGTCGGAGATATTGTCTGTCACTTATGCATTCAAATCTCTTTCCATCTGCTACCTCCACATTCTCAGACACAATACCCAAATGATTTGGCCAGAGTCAGCACAGCCGCTGTATTACTGTTTCCAGGGTGCACAGTGAGGAGGTACATTTGGGATCTTGGTTATCTGCTAACAATGGGTCCGCTGAGAGCAATGCGTTCTCTTTGCACCTCTGTTAAAAATTTAATAACAATAGCATATACAATTTTATGATTATAAAAAACGTGAAAAAAATATGGCATGACATTTGCAAAGTATTTTTTTAAATGTATTTAGAATTGAAAATTAATGAAACTTTCCTGAAGTATCTATATATGGATATAGTAGTTTAGCGACATATGTGCATAGGATGAGTTTAAATAAAGTTTTAAGTGAAATTTGTTATCTAATTTTAATCACAAAATTTTTTTAAATGCCCACTTTGTCCTAATTTATTTTAAAAACCATTATCAGATACCTGTTTAACCATGGTTAACATATAGAAAATTCAGTGCCGAACATTTATGTATATAATACATATTGTGTGTGTCATGTGACGTATTCATTCCAGAACGTTGTCTTCCCAATGAACTCTCTGAACCTCTCTCTGTCTTGGGCGATGTGGCTTGCATTTTCTAGCGATGTATTCATATTATCTTTAATGTCGTCAGTCCATCGTCTTCTTGGTCTGCCCCTTCTCCTCTTCCCAGGTACTCTTCCCTCCATTATTTGTCTTTCTAAACAGTTATGTCTCTTTATATGACCAAACAGGCGTAGTTTTCTTTTCGTTATTGTGTTTAGTAACCAACACCATGGAATATTCAGTGTGTTTATAATATCTGAGTTTCTGATTTTATCCTTCCATGATATTCTAAGTATCTTTCTGTAGCATTTCAGCTCGAAGGCGTTGATCTTCTTTGCCGCTGTTTTACTTAGAGTCCATGCTTCACAGCCGTATGTTGCAACCAGAAAAATAAAAGTTCGTAACATTAGCACTTTCGTTTCTATTTTGTTGTTTCTCCATATAATACATATTATAGGAAGTATAATTACATGATTCATAAAATGGTGACATCAGCAATAGTTAAAAATTCAAACTGAAAAACTGACTTGCAAAATCGCAGTTTTGCCCCTGGCCCACTAAGAGTTAAGATAAATGGGGGCACAGGCCACAGACAAGGGTTTTCCATTCGTCAAGATCATGGATTCCCAAAATGGACGCCCAAAGGTCAATTTCAACTTGCAAGGGGTTCCGATGTTATAGATAATAAAAATTGGGAGTTTGCAAGATGTACTCTTTTTTGATAAAGGTATGAATAAAAATTGCACATGTTCTTTTATTTACAATTGTGCACTCTACAAAAAAACCAGATCAAAGTGAGCAGCAATGTGTCAGCTGTCCAAAAGTATTGAAATAATATTGAAGTTAATATGTATAGGAAAACTTTTAGGCAGGAATGGGGGTCTATGGAACCCCCCCCCCAAAACGCAGTTATAAGGCAAGGCTATTGATCTTGTTGGCTCCTGATGGATTTGGGGGGGGGGGGGTTTACATATACCATTTTAGCAATATGCTGTGCTATATATCTTGCTATAAAAAACAGCAAAGCTATAAACCTTGATGCAGGGCATTGTTCTCCTGACTACATCTTGCTAATCTACAGTTTGAGAACAAATGAAGAAGAAGCACAGTACATTCAAATTACATCTAGATTATTGATGAACAGGCAAGAAATGATTAAAACATAAATATGTAAACATGAAGAAAAATTACTGCATAGGCAAAATTAATGACAAGGAAGAATATATTTTCTTCTTCATGTGTTCTCAAACTCCTGCAGATTATCAGAATGTAGTTGTGAGAACAGAATGAGTAGTATCATGTTTTATAGCTCTGCTATGATATCTGCACCCTTTCAGCTTGACAAATCTGTATTAACCTTTAGAGCCCTGGCTTAAAATTACAAAACTTCCCCCAGGGCCTGACTTATTTTTTGGAAAATTTGCGTTATTGATGGTGGGTGTTTTGAAAACTTCATAACTTTTGTGTTTTAAAAGATATCAAAATAATTTTTGCACATCTAAATAAAGGAGTGAATAAAGAATATTATCGTGTTTTTGTTGTTGTTGTATGTGTGATATGACAGTTGTGAGCAAGTTTTGAAGTTGAAAATTCAGACGAAAAACGCAAAACGTCATTTTCAAAATCGCAAATATATCTTCGTGACGACCCTAATACATGAGAAATGTGTGACAACATTGATAAAATCCTCATAAATACCTATACTTATTGTATATATATTGTTTTATATCCAAACTAATATAATATGAACTAAAAAAACTAATAAAACGTGAAGAAATTGCATATAACGTCCAAATGTCAACACTAGGTCTATGCCGACACGCAGCGTAACTATTGTCCATGCACACACGTGTCACCCCTGATACATATTATTTTTGTGCTTTTTAATGAATACATACACATTCTTATCAAATAACAACATATTAAACACAAAAAACAACAATTAGAACATGTAGTCACGATCACTTACCCATGCCACGCGGTACTCAATTTGATAGTAAAATACGGCCGAAAATGGCTAAAGTCGCTCTAGAAATGCGTTGACAAATTCAACCGGCTTTCTCTCTTACAATCGTAATGAGTAAAGGAATTTGACCTTTAAACTGTGACGTATTCCTAGCTTCGTGTTGCGGGAATTCTACGTCATATAAGCTTTAACTTCGTGAAGTTCCGTGCTCGGGAATGGAGCGATATCGTATGATTGCGACCACAGGCAATACGGGATGCACACGCAAGGTGCATTGTTGCGACCATAGGGGCCTAAAGGTTAACATGGCTTCTGGGTCAGTGACCCTATATGGGATGGGATAAATCAACTCTATATCATATCCTCTTTAGTCACCTTTTACAATATACATGGAAGGTAGTGTTGCTATTCTTTGCTACCCTCTGGGGCCTAGCAACACACTGACGAATGATATATTAATATTACTGTTATGTAAAATTCATAATTGAAGCCTTACCTGTCACCATCCATTCTCATATCAAGAGGTCCATCACGACTCAGAGAGAATCCACGTTCTGGCATGTCAAACTGCATAGAGGAAGCACCGAGGTCAAAGAGAAAAGCATCTACAGTTCCAGGTTCAATGCCGTGCTGTTGAAGATGGATTGGGACTTCAGAGAAACGACTTAGGATTGGAGTAATCTGACTAGTTAAAAAAAAGATAATTTATGAATACGTGAAAGCAAAGTGCGAGTACAATACTTTCCTGGAAATAAATATACCTAAAGAAATATGACTGAACTTGTTACATGGGTTATAAATACATGACCACTCATCTGGTACAGCTGATGCTCTAGACATTATTAATATATAAACAGAGATGAACATACACAAACAATAGTCGTTGACAAAGAACAACTAGAAAATGTCAGCAACTTTTAATATCTCAGGTCAACCATCAATACCACAGGAGATTGTTCAGCAGAGATCAGAAAAAGATTTAGCATTGACCATACAAAAATCATCACAGACGAAAAATCTATGGCAAAGGACAAACAGAAAAAGTTACAACTATTAAGAGGCTACATCTTTCCAGCTATATAGTTTTGAGACAAAGAGCAATGATATCCTCAATAAAAAAAGAAAATATCGGAATTTGAAATGCAATGTTATAGAAAGTCCTAAGAATATCATGAAAGACAAACCAATCAAGACACACACAAAGACCTGAATATAGAAAAATACTGGCTCCTCAAAACTATAAAAAAATACAAGCTAACAATTTCAGACATATAAAAAAGACACAATGGTTTAGAAAGATTAATCATGGAGGGAAAGTTACAAGAAAGAGAACAAGAGGAAGACCAAGACTATGATGAACACATGACATTGAAGATCTTCTCAACATGACACTGGAAGAAGCTAGGTAGTTTGTACAGAACCAAGAGGCCTACAGAGTGGCAGTGAGGACAATGTCCTGTAAAGGAGACGTCACATAATACATTTTGAACTGATGTCATTTGCAATTCACGGTGTGGGGTGATCCATAAGTGTTTAGTCAATTCCAGCAAGTAAAAGAGGGCTTCCAATCTGATAGTTTCCATGTCTCTGGCTAAAAACACCCCTCATTTAGCTTTACAGGCACCTACTCCCTACATGTACCATTTCCAATACTAAACTCTCTAAATTGAAATATAGATTCCCCACCTATTTAAGTGCACACATTCAGTAGGTATTCATGAAGAATATATTTAGCACACCCTCCTTGTCTATCTTCAATTCAGACTACCGGGTATATATGTATTTGATGTAAGTCCATCTACTCTCTCATTACCACAAACACAAGTATATCCTGGCAAGTAGACTCATGCGATACACAGTAAGTGTCACTTAAGGTAACAACAAAAGACAATATTCCTTTTCTTTTATGCCGAAATCGGATGTGCTAGGCCTACAAGGCGCATAACGGTGGCACAACGTAATCACGTTCCCGGCGGAAATTGAACGGATATCCGTGATGGTTACAATGGAGCGAATGCAAAACAAACAAACAAACAAACTTTTCTTTTAACTGTACCTCAACTGTGGTTCATTTCTATCTATACATGCATTGTTTTACTCCTTCAAGTAACTCACTGTTTCATGTTTATGCCTCAACTAGTAGTACAATATTGAAGATATTTAGCAATAAGTTTCTTCTGTACCTGTTATAAGAAGAAAATTGATGGACTTACACTGGACATGTATTTAGAATGAATGAAATAGATTTGCCACTACAAGCATTAAAAATAGCTACAAGATACAGATATAGACATGTTTCAAGTGAACGATAGAAGATAAAAAAATGGCAAAAGAAAGAGTGGAAGACCAAGAGAAACTCTTCACAGAATAACCATTAAAGTGGTTATGACTTATGGGTCTCAACAACACCCCAGAATTACACAGCAGCATCATATTGCTCAAACTGGAGAGCACTGGTTTCTGCCCTATGTACCGTATTCAATACTGAAGGAACATAAGATAGATGATAGGATGCTGATTCAGCAGTTCATTATATAGATAGATAGTAGTGAAATATGTATGCAATGTCACACTATGTCATGTTCTTATCTGTCAGTTTTCAAAAGTATTATTCTGCACTTTTGCCTACCCTACAAATTTTGTATTTTGACCTAAATCTCTCTACAAAGAGTACTTTACTGAATGTAAATACTAAAGGTCAATGCATGCACATTCAATGAAAGTTGAGTATATTCTGTACAGATACAGAAAATCTGTAACAGTTGATTGGTATGCATGATACTGTGTGCTATCATTCAAAACATTAATTGCTGTCCATGTTCAGACAGTAGTGTTATGATATGACACTAATAAATACAAATGACACTAAATATAAAACAACTTATAAAAACATATGCGTGAACAAAGATGCTATATTCTTTATATTTCCACAATATAAAGAAAACTGAACTGCTAAAGTTGGAGGAGTCAGGTCATCTGCACACAAAAAACGGTGACGTGTCCATTCTCTAGACTATATTTTGCCGGAAACCGAATAGGATGGTTGGCCTGCAACAAGAAAGTTCTAGCCATAGTTTCTTCTTCTTTGCAGTTGTTCTCAAACTCTTGCAGATTAGCAGGATGTCGTCCGGAGAACAGAATAAACTGTGTCATGGCTTACAGCATTAATGTGCCTTTCAACCTGACTTCAGCATGGCTTTGGGTCACTTTGATCTTTTATAGGATGAGACAGCAAACTCTACCTCATAACCTCCTTAGTCGCCTCTTACAACATGCATGAAGGGCAAACAGTCTTGTTATTCTTTACTTCCCTATCAGGCCCCGGCAACACACAGGCACAGTGGGAGTTTGAGGATGAAAACTAATAAAAATTATAAAATGATGCAGATATCAGTTATTAGTCACAACTGACATCATTTCACTCTGAACAGTCCCAAAGGTACTCAGTCTCTCCTGGCAGATGTTGAAAGTATGTACACTGATGGTTTCCATGTCTCACTAGTTGAAATTGCTCCTCATTATGGTGTCCAGTTCTACTAGTACCATATATAATTCTCCAATTCCTTATTTCTGGACAAATTTTCCTCCATGGCACTCAGGATCTTAAAAAATATGTAACTTTCTGCAAGGCTTTCACAGTAGTCTAGTCGATAATGAACTTGCTTGCTATCACCAGGTTATAGTGTGCCAGGTTCGAAATACACCAGGACAACAACAAAATACGGGCTGCTATTTCTCGCTTGAAGCTGCAATTCCTCCAGTCAACTCAGCTGTAAATAAATATCTGACACATGAGTTAGGAGAGGTAACGACAGCATGGAAGGGAACTGGCCACCCCAACTAATAGTTACTGTGGCTTAGTACATGAAGAGTTATCTTCATCCCTGACTGCAGGTTGCTGCCATGGGACCTACCTTTATATTTCCCCACCAAAATTTCTATTTTGTCTTTACGACTCCCTAGCAAAGCACTGTATCCACTAGGTGGGCTATATAACCCACATCGAGAACAATTGAGTTACTTCAAACAATAAAGAAACCAACCTGTTCTCTGATGCTAACTTCACAGCAACATTATTAGCAAATGGGTCTCTATCTGAAGCAAAGTAGCGAACATCTGATGCAAGTTTCAATATTTCCAGAGCATGGCCACCAGCACCAAACGTCATGTCCACAATTATCTGTGATTTATGAAGTCAATTACAAACATACAATGATATAATTTTTATCAATTATAGATGCAGCATAACATGTCATCTAATCCCAGATCTATTATCCTGCTCCCATAAGACACAAAGTCAAGAACAAAACGGAAATACTTTACTCTGACAGAACAAAGTTGGGTATTTCAAGGACCAGTAAATTTTCAACTATGCTGTAGAACAGGTGTCGGCAACCTATGGTACGCGTGCCACACTTGGCATGCCAAGCAATTTCAAATGGCATGCAGACTCTTCACGTTTCTTGTATAAAGTTGATTATAAATTGATTAGCAGAGTTTCCTTGCTCATTCCCTTGTGACATTCGTCTGTAGCATTTGGTTTGAAAAGCCTGTATCCTCCTCTCCATTTCCTTAAAAGAATAAGTATTATTAGAGATTTATATAAGTTTATTTTCACTGCTGTACTTATTCTGCTCTTCCATATGGTATTTAATCTGGACATTGCAGCAGAAGCTATTTAAGTCTAGTCTTTATTTCTTTGTTAGTGCTTCCATCACTGCTCATAAAAGTACCTAAGTATTTAAAGGTACCAACTTCTAGTTTCTGTCCATTCATGCATCCAGAGTCATGTTATCTCTGTCTGCATTATTTTGCTTTTCTCGATGTTTATTTCTATACCGTAAGTCTTGTAGTAAGTTCTTGTTCTTGAAGTTCTTTCTCACAGCCAGTTATAAGATGAATGCCATCTGCAAATCGCAAGTTGCAGAGGACAACCAGCGATAGAGATTGTTGTTGATGTTTCTGTAGTGTCTTTCTCAAAATTTAATTAGACCAGTTAATTTGCCACTGTAGAACTACATGATTAGTGCAATTTCAGATATCGTCAAGCTATTGTTGCTGTCAGGATTCTGTGTGTAAATTTAGCTAATTTTTCATTTTTTCTTGCTACAAATAGTTTAAGAATTTAATAAAATACGCACAATTTTTTAACTGTTCAGAAAGCTCAAATAAAACCTGTTAATTGTGAGTTTAGAATAAATAATTCACCACCAAGTGTCAATATAGAACAATACAAAAGGAAAATTTCCTTAAATTTTATGTTTAAATTTATCATTTAATAGATATTTTTCGTGTAATCATTATATAATCACTGATGATGTCAACTTTTCTTGAACTCACCCCCAATTTATTGATGTAATCCATGGATAACACCTTACATTGCCAAATATTACTGAATAAGTTCAAATTTAAGAAAATATAACATTTTACAAGTAACATTAACAACAAAAATTAAACAGTACAACACCAAATTTTATAGAAACTGAAAAAGGATGGGTGATGGCTGTTTAACAATCTAATCAACCTACACTTGTACAGAAGGATGAACACGATACTCCCATAACTGATGCACAGACCACCACTCCTAAAAAAAAAGACGCAGTGTCAGGAAAACATTTATCCAACACTAACATGGAACATTCAAGTACGAGACAAATACACATAAGTTACGCAGGTATTAAATTGAAATTTCTAAAGAAATCTACATAGCTGTGTAACGTGTGTGATTTGTACTTGATCAATATTTCTGGATAGTGTTGGGCAACTACGTTTCAAAGATTTGACACAAAAGACATTGTTGAACTCATTGCTCAGAAGAAATAGTACTTCTAAATATATTTTATTTTAAAATTATAATGTAATATATATATTTTAAAAAGAAATGGACTGAGAATGTGATTATTCCATCATATTTTGAAGTCTCTGAGTTTTAATATTTAAAAATTAATTTAAAAAACAAAATATAATGCATACAAATTTTCTTACATGTGATGTGAATTTACTAATCTTCCGAATCAATAACTTCCACCCATGTATCAGTTATGTATATAATCCAATTAAGAACACAAAAATGTATAGTATATAACAAAGTGCTTCAATTTTGTTGGTTATTCACAAAATACCAACACCTGTCTCGTGAAAACTCAGAACTACAATTTTGACTGACATTTCTCATACATAATGGTGTTTCTAACCACATGGAAAAGTTTAAAACTTTAAATCTTCAATATAAGAGGTATGTTATTAGTAATGGCCAGTTTCGGTTTAAATAATTAATGTGGCCAAACTAAATAAAATAGTTATACTAGCATGAACCATAGTGTGCTTGAAAATATATAAGGAAAAATGATATTAAAAGGATATACCAAAATATTATCAATAACGTACAAAATTGACATTGTAAAACATCAAAATTAAGCTAGAAGTAATGTTGACATATGATACTTTCGCTTGGAATAATCCTTATGTTGATATGAATATGGAAAATGATAAAACACAGAATGTGAGCGTCACTATATAGATTTTCTGTATAAAATTATGGTAATATTTCATAAAAAGAGGACAATACATAGTGAATGAGTTAAACGTGCTGCTATCTGTTTCAGTGCCACACAGGTATATCAGGTTCAAATCTTGCTCATAATCGGCACTTTAAAAAGAATCGTAATTCCTAAAACCTGCCATCTAATTTTTAAAATTTTACAGCCGCACTAAGTTAAATAATCTTAAGCTTACCTGTCCATTTCTTGGCTGCAGCATTTGAAGGACTTCATTTACCATCACAGGAATGTGAGGAGCCTTTGGCTTTCCTGAATCGTCTGTTTCATGTCTGTTGACTGTTTCCTTATCATTATAATCTATATCAACATAACCATGTTCATGTCTGTCTTTGAATGACAACTTGTCCTTCTCTACTTCTGTACCCGGTAAAGTTGTTACAAGACCTCTTGCTTGTGTCCTGACACACACCTGGTGATAAGTTCCATTCCCATACTTTATACAACTGATGCAGTGCTTTCTCAGTATTGAGAAGCTTATTTTTCTTTGGCAGCTATTTAAAACTGTTGCATGTGAGAATGATATCATACATAGATGACTTTCTGTTCTCCTATATTCATTTCTACAAGAAATGTTTAAATTTGAAGATTTTGATTTAAAAAGCTTGATTATACCCTGCCCTAAATGTCTGTGTACAACAAAATGCATCTTGAACAACTTGAGTAGAACTTCTCTGCTAAAGTAAACATCAGGTGTTATTATTTTCTTGTTGTAACAGCTTAACTGAAATACAAAAAGAATTAGAATATAAACATTATGTCATCCAGGACCCAAAAAAATGTGGGTAGGGGTATTAGTTCAGAACATCCTCGCACCCTCCACTTGCAAATACATTGAAGAATTGATTGAATGCTTTAGGTAATAGAAAATACACAATTTTATGTACTAATAACACATAAAACTACTCTCTTTTACATAAGTGACATGAAGTTAGCACAATGCAGAAGAAAAATTCTTCCAAATGCCTAGTTAAGAAAAGGTCCTCAAAATGCTTATGAAAAGACAGGTCTTCAAAATGCCCAGTGATGAAAAGATAAGATTCTCAGCTACCACATCCAAATGTCACTCTAACGAGTTGTATTAACAGACTTGATACCAAAAGTTTCAGAAAATTGTACATTGGTGTTCAATGTTTCCTGTTCTCAAATAGCTTCAGCTACATATATATGTCTTCTAATGTTCCTACACACTTAAGAACTTCACCAAAGTTTAATTAACATTCATCAGGTAGCAATCCTGGACAGAATGTAGCAGCAACTAGTCTTGTGAAACTCCTGACCAAATCTTCGTGCTTTTGTGCCATGTTCAGGTGGTGTTTGATATCTTGAATTCATCTTCTCCGCAGTTTACCTCTATTTGTACCTTCGCATCATCCCCTCCATTATAACCTTTCATAGGCCGTCATTTCATTTGATGTCCAGATATTGTAATTTTCTAGAGATAATCTTATTGTTTAGCCAGATTTCTTTTATGTTCAACTCTCTAAGAATGTCCATATTGTTTATCTTTGAGTGAATTCTGTTTATTACAATAAGATGAAGCTGATTAATGGATAGACTCAATTCAAATAATTGGAGATTTAATATTACATTTTTTCTATGAAAACTTCAAAATGGACGATGTAGCTGACATACTTGCTCCATGGTGACTCATATTCAGACTTTTTAGTGAGTAATACAGTAGTTATAAATTAGACACAATCAGATACACAGTTGAATAAAGAATTCAAGATAGAGGTTTCAATCAAGTTTAGTAAATGAGCCCCAACATAAACTGTGAAAAGTGTTATAGAATGTGAATTTACCGTGTGATCCAAGTATAAATAAGCTAAGGAAGTGTTTTATAATGAATTTATTATAATGTGTGTTGCATTTGAGTGTGAAATGTGAGTCATCCAGAAAGAGACCTGAATATTGTGACATGTATTATGTAAAACTAGGTAAGTGAAAAACATCCCGCTGCAACAGGCCTTGCTAGCAGCAGTGTGTAAACACTGCATTTAACCTACACTAGAAACTATAAAATGAAGACCACAAGAACATCAATATTAACCTTCACCGCGCTTTGGTTAAGTGCGATTGACCAAAAAAAGATGGCGGCTGTTTACTGTTGGCAGGTGCACTCGCTCAATGAGACATTGTACGAAATAGGCCTACCACAGCCTATATAGTTCTGGTCATGCGCAATCGAGGCCGGGACATTCCCACTTCCTGAATGATTGTTGTAAAGATGTGGTGGAAGATTCACATGTTATAGCAATTAATCTGACCACATCTGCACACCGGTACGATGTCATGATGGTGGATTGGTTTTATAGACCTTTCTTTCATCGTATTTAGAATAAAATAACATTGAATCGTGGCTTGAATCATGAATTATTTAGTTTCACAGCAGTGAATATACAGAATGTTGTGTTGGTTTGGGGACTTGTAAAGGTTTGATATCGAATATGTTGAAGTGGCACCAAAAATGACTCTAGGCCTAAGATCAAAGAACGATTTTACTGCATTTCTATGTTTTATACAGTTCCCCCGGCAATATTTTGATAATTTCGCAATGAAAGAACATAAATACAACAAATTTGCATGTGATTTAGTGTACAGTGTTGCCAAGGAATTCGATAAGTAAGGTAAGTTATTTTTTACTAATTTGTTTCTCTTTATTTGTTATAAAATATATGTTATTTGGTAAAAAACGTCTTTACCACTTTCTCATACGTTTGGTATCACACACACATAAATTACACCAATATATGCAGAATTCAATTCTTTATTTATATGTGCAAATATTATTTAAATATCTTCAACAACCAAAAAATTATCACATTTTCAAAACAGTCACCATCAATAACGCAAATTTTCAAAAAAGAATCCGGTGGCAGGGAGACGTTTGGTTTTTTTAATCTGGCCTGCTAAAGGTTAAATGTGTGTGATCTCATCGACAAAACACCAGAGCTGATCGCATTTATGACGTAGAAACCATGAATTTTATTGACATTTTAGGCGCTGTAGATAATGTAAAGAAAGGGAGTAACATTTTAAAAAAAGATACAAAACTACATACTAATATTGAATAGGGTAGATAGCACATTGAAAGCAAAACACTGCGTTTGTTTCTTGGTCAACCCAAATAAAGCAAAATATATCACAGACATAGAAAGTAAAATGATAATATGGATATAACTGATAGAGGAAGAAAGAACAACCACACTCATTTAAATATATGCACCTTGCAATGACAGCAACAAAATAGAAGAAACTATTGAATTTTTTGAAACCCTATCACTACTATCAGATTTTCTAAACAAGTTTAACAACAAAGATGAGTTATACGTATATTACATATTCAATAAATAACTTATAGGACGACATGGGTGATTTCAACACAATTTTTAATTTTGGCTCAAGTCTAGTATAAGTCTCCACATTCATGACCTATGCTCTAGTTTCGAGGTATTTCCTACCCTTTGAGTGTGTTAACTACAAATAGTATTTAGAATTAAGACAAATTTTATCTTAGCTGGTCAATTGGGGGCTCTTTCTCAGTGTAAAGCATGCAGAAATAATGAGCGTGCAGTACTAATCACTGAAAAAAAAAAATTTTAAATAAAAATCTCGTTACTGTAGGTACTTGGACATCTGGGATTAGCGTGTTTGGAAAAATTTGCCTAGGCTATAAATTTCTTGTGACGTTTACTACTTTTTAGTGATGTCGTCACGTGTCATGTTTTAAACTAGATTTATTAAGTTCTTTAACCATTTTTCTTTTTATATATGTAACTTTTAAGGATACAAGACGATGCAGAAAACGGTAGTTAATTTTTTAAAAACATCAACAATTGTTTTACTTATGCAAATTGGCCACCATTTTTAATATTAATTAGTTGTACATGCTTCAGAAAATCACAGCAATGTGATCAACAGATGTGACTTGTCCTTGCAAATACAAAAATATATAGTTTATGTGGTATTTTTTAATGTTTAATAGATATTTAATTTATTTTCATTATAATTATGCAAATTAGCAGCATTTTGATATCAATTAGTTCTGTGTCCATCTGAACATTCCAGAAATGTGATCAACATAAGCGTCATGTCTTCACAAACACAAAAATGTATAGTTTGTGTGTTGCATTATTGAAAATAACAAAGATAATTCAGAAATCATCAGCTCAGCTACACTTTGTGATCACAAGTTTTATTTATATTTTCCTATATGTTTCATGTAAATTATTTTGATGTCAAATAAATTCGCAAAAAAATCATAACTATTTTTCAGGGTTGACGTACAGACTTGGTTGAGGTATCGTTGAATTGCAAGTTTTAATGGCTATCTAACTATGGTATTTTTATGCTGTAGCATTATTTTGAAAATTTTGTCCAAGTACCTAGTTACTGATGAATGAGAATGTGTCTTGTGTATTTGACTACATGAGTAGCTGTTGTTGCGAATGTGTACAAGTATTACAGTAATTACACTACAGAAATCCATGATGATGTCTAGTTAAAAGTGTAAACAGTGTACAATCATAATGGAGACTTGTTCTTTACTTTTACCAAAATTTTTTATGAAAATAAAATGGGAAACAATGGACTGCAAGTTAATACAAGAAATACAATTCCAGGCAGCAGACCCCAACGCATAGATAATTAACCTCGTCCTATGTACCGCCTATGGTATGAAGAAAGGAACCAAACTAATTTTACCTTACGACTACGTCCGTCACTTATGAATTCGGAATAATTGGCTTATTTATATTAGCAGGCAATATATATTTTAATGAATTGAAACGTATGAACATCTATATGAATGGATAATGAACATAATGCTAGAAATTGTACAAGAAGATTTTCTGGTTACCGATATTTTCAGTGCAAACAATAATTTTTTATTTTAATTGTTGTAACTTTTGGTGCCACACAAATGACCTCATTGACAAACAGGAAGTGCCGATAACGCCTCCGCCTGACGTCTTCGTATGAAATTGAAAACGAGGTCATGCGGAAGTCTTCGGAGGCCTACAACAAAGTCGATGCAAGAGAAATTTCAGAGAAGGAAATGAGATGATTTAGACGTTTAGATTAACAAACATACAGCATAATGAGGACTGATCAGAAATTATTTTGTCTGAAGACCGTTTTGACGGTTGCCGCGTGCACTTTGTGGGTGAGTTATATGTAACTACTAACAACGTTTCAAGTGGTTCAATTGTTCGCAGTTTTTGATTGATTCATTTGTGGACTAGTTCTGCTATGCAGCTGCTCAGGGCTCACGTCAGTCACCGAGTGATAGTGATACTGATACTCATGTATAAAATATTAGAATGACTCAGTCAGTATGAAGTATTGTTATAATTTGAGATCGAGATATTACGCTTAAATAATTATTTAGTTTAAAAAAAAATGTCAGGGGACAGGTGCTACAGTGAAATAGGACATCACCATTAAAATTAATAAAATTCAATGTATGTTCATCAGTCATCCATTTACTGGATAATGAACCATTATCTCTTTTAAAAAAATGGTTGAAGTGTCAGTAATAATTATTTAATCTTTTCACTATCTAGGCTGATATAGTATAATATAATTATTCAACTAAGTATAGGCATATTTAATAGGCTTATTGTTAATAACAGCCTATTAAATGTCTGCAGTCTAGTGAACATTAAAATTCTGACTGTAATGGGCATACTCATTAATATTGTTATATTTATATAATATAGAAGGCTATATTTGTCATCTGCTCTCTGTTTTCATTAAAAGAAAGACCCTAATGGTTTAAATGTTGATTTAGTCTGTTTTGTATACAGAATAGGCCTACTTTTTCTCTACTGTCGATCACGGGGAAGATATTTACCAGAATAACTTTGTACCATCTCATCTTAATTAAGGATTATTACCAGAAGGCCAATGTGGTTTCAGAGAAGAACTTGGATCACCTGATGTTGAAAGACAACTTCAAGAATAATGTCAAGAACAACACTGTGTACAACAATTCTGTACACAGAATTCATAGACTTATAAGAAAGCATTCAACACAGTAAGTAGAGGGTCTGTGGAAGACTAGCAAAATACGGTTGACCACAGAAATTTATTACAATAGTACATCAGTTTCGTGATGGAATCCAAGCTGTGTTAGAGCTTAGGATGATGGAGAGCTATATGCAAATTTTTCCTGTCTCAAATGTAGTTAAATAGGAATGTGTATTAACGCCAACTTTATTTAGTATCATGTTTTCTACTATGCTGGATGATTCTTTCAGAGATCTGGATTTGGGTAATAGTAGCATAGCCTATTCAGGACATAGCTATCAGCCCAACATTTTTTGGTTGTGCTTTTCTAGACAATATAAATACATTCAGTAGTTTGCCATTGCTTACTGAATGGTCCGGATGCACAATTGCCTGTAGTGGGGATCGAACTCGGTACCTTGGCTGCCACAGAGCCGGACCGGTTTTGGGTATAGGTATTCATCGAAAAATGTTACACCAAAAATTCTTCAGCAGCTTCATGCAAAAACCAAAATCGAATGATACCTCATCAGGGATCTCCTATTTGCTGATGACAGCCAACTCTGAGGTGTATCTATAAATCATCATAGACAGATTTTCCAAAGCCTGTACCAAATCAGATGACAAGACAAGATTCTGGATAACATTGCGTGTCCTTGGCAGTGCTTTGTATCTCTAGCATTGACACTATTCGGATGCAGACACAGATTCATTGGACAGGTCATCGTCTACTAAAGATATTTCTACATGGTGATTTGCAGAAGGGCATGAGTTCTCATAGTGGCCAAAAGAACCACTAGAAGGGCTCGCTAAAAGCTTTTGAAATAAAACAAGATGCATGGGAAGCCACTGCATGAAATAGAGCTACATGGTGTTTTATAGTAACAAAAAAGTGCAGCGGCTTGTGACAAAAGTAGAAATGTAGCAGCTTAGAGGTGGAGCGTGGTTAGAAAGTCAAAGGTTGATAAAAAAAAACCATCTGCAGTGGTCATCCCATGCCAGATGTGCCTAAGGACATTTGCGGCCAAAATAGGCTGTAGGACCTGTTAGATAACTGCAAACTCAGTCAAGTACATAACTCTAATTGATTTTCTTAAAGTTGATGTAACAAATGAACATCATATATATATTTTTTCTTGTCCGTTAGTCTGTGAAAAGTAAAACTAACTACAGGTGCCTTGGTTTCTGCAGAAGTATACTTGTAAAGGGAGGAGGCTAACATTTGAAAATACAATATTTACCATAACAAACTGTTGGGTTTTAGTGTGTGGAGTTAGGTGCTTCAGGATCAGGGGGTTAGTGGCAAGTGGATGATGTTTTCTTAATGAGAAGTCATATTTTATGATTCGTGAATATAAGCATGCCAACATAAATTCTGGGTCGTATGTCAAAGATGTAAAATTATTAATTCAAAAGTTAAATGTTAACACAGTATTTATAGTGATACCCATCACCTTTAAGAATAGGGAAGTCCATGTTTATGAGGAGACTGGCGATAGTAACCATTGGACTTCTGTAGAGCTATGTTTTAGTAGGTTGTCCTACTGCAGTTTGTGTTCTTTTCACAGTGAATATGTTTTGCATATTTATATCTAGATAGATCAAATGTTAATAGGTACTAATATTATTTAAGTTATTATTATATAGTTAGTTAATTATATATTACAAGGGACATACCTTGTGTGACTATGAGGTTTCTCCTTGATTTTTTGAGCACATCTCACAGAATAGATATGTGGCATGCCCGTACAATTGCCTCAGAGTGCGTTCTGAGATATACCACCCACTATGCAGTGAGCTCCCTTGTGCAAAAATGAAGCAGGCTCGGCTCAAGATAGGCAAAAAGTGAATGGGTCGTGCTGAGGGTGCAGTTAAACAGATTTTCACCCCAGAAAGTATAACTCCTATCGAGGAATCCTATTGTCTTTCAAGAGGCAGTCAAGAACATCATTAAACTCAATAGAGAGTTCAGGGAACAGCCCCGTGAGTGTGGATGTTGAGGTCATTGCACTCATCTGTGAACATGCTGATGACATAGAAGTTGTGATTTATGTGGTCGGGTCGGTCATCCGCCACCAGTGATTTGGACTTTTACTACCAGATCACAATGACGAATAGTACACGAGGCTAGTGTAGCCTTTACCGCAATAACAAGCAGTCTAACAGTGGAAGTATTTGCAATAACGGAGGCACTTAACTAGCTGGAATCGCAAGCCTATTATCATGCATGCATACTAAGTAACTCAATGAATATAATTCAGAAAATTAAAATAGGTCATGTATGTAGAGGATAGGTGGAGTTAATAGAGAGAGCTGAAATGCGGGCATCAATACGAAAACCTCACGTTTATCTTTGTCCCCGGGCACTCATGTGGGGAGGGAAACGAATGAGACAGCCAATTAGCTAGCCTCGCCACCATAACAGATGGTCAGCCTATGGATGGAGCAGACATACTCATTGCTCTTCATGAGGCTGCACGATCAGAGGATTTTTAGATGAATGAGCATGAGTCAATATGAAGAATGCGCGGATTGAGAGTGAGAATGGGTGACCCATAGAGAAAACCTGGCAAATATTGTAAAAATGACAGTGAATCAACATGGAGCCAGAACAATCAGTCGCTACACCCTGAGAGATTTAATGAAGCTGAGATCTGAGCACCCATGGATGTGTCTGATGTGCGAAGAAGATACGCAACTTATTATTTATTATAGACTATTGAGTTTAGACGAGTG
The DNA here is from genome assembly GCA_034231615.1 of Meghimatium bilineatum. Lineage (NCBI taxonomy): Eukaryota > Metazoa > Mollusca > Gastropoda > Stylommatophora > Philomycidae > Meghimatium > Meghimatium bilineatum. Next base: position 22,251,491 of record CM067318.1, read on the forward strand.
GTTCCCAACCTTCTTTTGGCCATGCATGTGAAACCCATATAACCACAAGAAATGCAAAATAATTACTTTTAATAACTAATTCTGGAATATTGCCCCCATTCTCTCCCCCCCCCCCCCCCCCCCAATCAAATTGTCCTCTCTGTCAGGCGTGTCCACTACCCTGAGAACAATGAATTTAGATTCTCTATATGTCTAAATATAATAATCACTTGAGTTAGTCCTTCAGTTTAAGCCAGAATAAGTTATTTGATTACTGAATATGATCATTTTCAATGTCGTCTCAGGTTTATTTCTTAACTAGTAAGTTGAATACATATGATTTCAAATTTTTTCCCTCCCAAAGCCTATTTGGTATCACTAATTAATCAATTATGACAATAATGGCATTGCTTAATGTGATATGGAAAAGTAGAATCAGTAACTCAGTTCAGATTGACCTATGCAAAATCAATAGCACTGACTGTTCTATTATGTTGGTAACTAGATAAAGCGTGTCAAATGGATGGATGTCAGGGCTCATGGTACAGTGCACGAATTCGCCCAACTACACTCAAAACCACAAGACATAATATACACAGATGACTCCGTTAACAGAAAAACAAATAAAAGCGGTAGGGGTTTTATTGCCTACAGAAACAGCGTGAAGTTAGTTGAGAAATCTTCAGCATATACCACTGTCACATCGATCATGAGGATGGAGATAGAGGGAGTTACAACAGGACTTAATTGGTTGATAACTGATACATCAGCACACTTGGTAATACTCACAGACTCTCAAAGCATGCTGCGCAAGATAGAAAAGTTCATGCTAAGAAAAGAATGGTGGGACCTATTGAACAACTCAGTTGTCTAGAGCATTACATGGATATACTGCTCTTGTCATGCTGGGGTCAGAGGAAACGAGAGAGAGCCGACTTATTGGCAGGAAATTGACAGCACAATGCTGAGAAGAGATAAAGTAGACTTGATCAAGGCAGTAATAAATTAATTTCAAGATGAAGATATTGTCAATGAGGCTGAGACATACAGAGAATGTTAGAAATGGGAGTGTCTAGAGGTGAGGGAAGGAAAAGTACATTTTTTGGAAAGCCCAGAATATCACACAATCAACACCTGACTGGGACCCTGAGTCTACATACACTGCTGGAGTTTCTAATCAAGAATTATGTTGGTGTAATAAGTGTATAATAGCAGATGATCAAGGTCTAATATATGAAACTGAAGACAAACTACAAAGACATACAAATTCATTATAAGCAGTGTGAAAACAATACAATATGAGATTAAACTCATACAAAAATATAAACTATGAATATATGCAGAGCAATAGAATAGCTCAATGTGTATGTTAACGGCACACAACTTAAAGAAAACATCAGAATTTGAATATCTAGGGAGCATTTTTACAAAAGTCGCCAAAATTGATAGATAATTTGAGATGAGGTGCTAAAAAAGCAAAAGTTGTAGCATACCAACTGACACTGCTGCTTAAAACTCAGCTGTTAACATAGCGACAGATACTATAACACAATCTTTATTCAAATGTTATGTTATCAGTACCAGACATGGCCCCTGACAAAAGCACTCACGAGAAAGATTACATGTCAGGTGAAATGCCTATGAAAGGCTATAAATGTCAGCAAAAAGGAACAAAGACATCTGAGAGATAGTATAGACCATATCATGCAAACAATATATAGAAAGTTAGCAGATAAACTGGTTTGGATGCCGTATGCGAATGGAACTATCACAACCAGCCATCCTTGTGTACAACAGTAGAAAGAATGGCTACAAAGCAAGAGGAAGACCAAGAACAAAATTGGAAAAATCAATCTGAGAGATTGTTAAAAACCATGGCCTAAAAATGACAAACGAAATAAAGATGGCCAAAGACAGAAAACTTCAACTCCCTGCGACACCCAAGAGCATTTAGGAATATACAATAGATAGATAAATAATTGGATACTTGATCCATATAGAAAGATTCAGGTGTTTAAAATACAAGATATGGATGTTTATTGGGCTGGAACATCTCCACGACCGTTACTGGTTTTATTATTATACTGAGTGAGTAATTATAAATATTTTCACTTGTATGCTTATTAGCAATTAATGTTGCATATAAACAAACTTCTTAATATGTCATGAGATAACTTTGCGAGAAAATAAATTTCAGAGTTTGGGTTTCTGACAGCAGAGCCTTTAACTTTTATTGTGCTGTATATTTTATGTAGATCATATGAAATTGTGTGTTGCGATTTCTGAGAGCTGAGCAAAGAATAGCAACAAAACTCTTGTCTACTATGTATGTTGTAGTAGGTGACTAAGGAGGTTGTGGGGTTAAGTTGACTGTCCCATGCCACAATGGGTCAAAGTGACCCAGAAGCCATGTAGAATGGATGTGTGAGGACATTAGATGCTGATGTTGCAGCTAAGCTGTAAACCATGGCACAATGCATGCTCTCTGGATTACATCTTGCTAATCTGCATGCGTTTGAAAATGAAAGTAGAAGAATTGTGTGTGTCCTTGTTGGAGTATTGAATACATTGATCACATAAATCTTCTTCATAGTATAGTGACGCATAATTGCATCTAATTACTAAATTAAACTCTTTGATATAGATTTCCAGAACAATTTGACATATCTCATGCATATACAAATAGGAACGTCATGAAAAAAATTATTGGAAGATTTAAAAAAAATAAAACCTTAATAGATATTTTGGACGCAGGCAAATTACTGAAACAGAAGTAATGCTAGATGAACAGTTTGTGGCAAAAGAAAGGCAATGATGTGCATAAGAAAGAAACATGAAGTGAACTAAAAATCGAATTGCTATTTTATATTTCCAAATTGAATCTCTTTGAAGGTAGCCAAAACTAGAATGAATTAATATACGAAAATCTTGTATGTCCAGGAAAATGATGAAAGTGATTGCATACTAGCATATGTGCAGCCTCCAGTAGATATGAGAAAATATAATCACTCATGCACAAGAGAAGGAAAGAGAAGATGAGATTTCATGAATCTGGCTGTATATAGTAGGTTCAGAAGAAAGATCCCACATTCATATAGCCATTTGGAACATGATTTTTCTGATGACATTCTAACATACAGGGCTGGTTTAGACAGATAGGTAATGATTCCAGAATCCATTACTCTTCCTTACCAATGGCTGTAAATAACTCCATGTAATAAGATGTTTACACAGACACTGAGTCCTTCCATGACATTAATAATTGCATCGAACCTCCTGTCGTGCATATCCATCTTCTGTTCTGGGTATTCTAGTTTTATGGTAATGAAAGAGCAGATAATTTTTCCATCCAAGGCATCTATATTCAGTGATTTGATAATGAATAATTATATTTCTGATATATTTTAGTTTATTGTAGTATATTGAGATATTTATATTGTAGTATATGAGATATTGATGTAGTAGATAGATCTGGAGATCGGTGAAGAACATTTCGGTTTTATGAAAAACAAAGGGTCCAGATACGCTATACTTACTATCCGACTAGCGATAGATAAATATATAGTAGTCCAAAAAATATCTATATTTGCTTCATAGACAATAGCAAAAGCCTTGGCAGAGTCCAACATGGAAAATTAATCAAATGTCTTTATGAAATAGGCATAGATGGAAAAGACATCAGACTGATTAGAAATATATACTGGGTACAGACTGCATCAATAAAGTGTGCAAACAGCTGCTCACCATACATAGAAATAAGAAGAGGGGTAAGACAGGGGTGCATCTTATCACCAAGTTTATTTAATATCTGCACAGAGAATATCTTTAAAAATATATAAGAAATTCCAAGACTGAAGATCAATGGGAAAATAATGAACAACATGAGATATGACAGATGACACTGTTCTTTTAGCAGAAAGTGAACAGGAACTACAAAGACTAATAGATCAAGTCAATAAATCAAGTAATGAATATGGACTGGATATAAATATCCAAAAAACAAAGACCATGATAATCAGCAAAGACACAGAAGAACAAGAGCTAAATATAAACATACATGGAGAGAAACTGCAACAAGTAAACATCAATATCTTGGACACATAGTCACAAATGATAGCAGATGTGAAACAAAATAAAAGGAGAATATGAATGGTTAAAAGTACCTTCAATGGCGTGAGGGAAATATTAACATCTAAACAAATTACAAGTTAAAAATGATAATTATAAAATGCTGCGTCTATTCTATGGCTTAGAAACATGGACATTAAACAATGAGACGACAAAATCGATGCCTTTGAGATGTGGGTATACAGAAGAACAGAGAGAACATCATGGAAATAGAAGCAATCAAACAAAGAGGTTCTAAAAACACATATAATATGAAGAAAGAATTACTAAGAGAAATAAAGATCAGTCAAATAAAATATTTTTGACACCTTATTGAAGACCTTACTTGAGGGTAAAGTCAAAGGGAAATGAGCAAAAGGAAGGCAGAGATACAAAGTACGAGAGTAACATCACAATATGGACAGGTACAGCCTAGCAGAGTGCACCACAAAAACAAGAAACATGGGATGCTGGAGGTCTGTAGCAGCCAATCTTCGTTGCGGAGACGACACTTGATGATGAGTATATTGAAAGCACACGAAAAAGAAGGCTGTAGAAGAAGTAGTAGTGTCAGAGTGGAAAACACAACCTTGGTGAATTGAAATTAAGTCTAGTAATCTTCTTCTTCTGCGATCAGTTTCCAATGCTCATAAGTCTATACAGGAAGGTGGGCCGCCTCCATGAATTCAGTCGTCTGCAGGAGGTCCTCACGGTTGCCCCACAGCTTCACCTTCAGATCTGAGTCTAGTAATCAATTTAACAATACCTATAAGTGTTACCAATATTTCTATATGTCCGTTCACCACCACCTCCGTTGTTTCATGTATCTGATGCGTTAAGGTTGGTTTCTTGCATAGCGATATCTGCACCTTTCAATATGTCTATATTCGTGCGTCTCCCTATCCAATCTCATCTTCTGGGTCACTTTGGTCCTGTCTACTTAGCCGTACGACCCCCCCCCCCCCCCCCCCGTCCCTTGTGCGCTACAACATGGCTTGCCAATGTGCGACTATTCTTTACTGCCCAGATGCGGAGGTTTTGGCGTGGATTGGCGTATTATTTACTTTCGATTTTTATGTCGACAACATGACACATTACGCCGTGGCCCAGTCAGTGTTTACTCTTCCCATTCAGTTGACTTTAGCGCCGGACATTAACTTATTACTAAAATAAGTAACCCCATTTCTAATTTTTTTCCATTTTATCCTCTAATTCAATCTCATCCGTTACCAAATCATTTACTTCATCTCCACTCTCTTGTGCACTTTATCCACTCTTCATGCTATGTCTGTCTTCTCTTATCTTTCTGGACCCATCCAGCTTCCATCTTTGTCTTTTAATTTCCCATATGTTTCATATCCTGCTTAACCGCTTCCTCCTACCATAGCCACACCATATGTGTTTTCTTATGTTAAGTATATTGCTCGCTTGTCAGTTTTTTTGTTCCTCCCGATGGCTTTTTAGCTGAAATATCTGTCGCTGTGTGTCATTGCTAGTATGCTTTGTTTATAAAAACTGGTAACACTTGTACATATTTCCGTTAATTTTTACATTTTTAGTGTTATCACAGCCCTCGCATTTCTAGTGTTATCACGGCCCTCGCAATTCCAGTATCCGGTTGTTTCCTGACATGAGATTTTATCGCTAGCCTAATTAAAGATTTTCACACTCTGAGTAAACTAGTTGTGTCTTTAAGTTAGATTCTTTAACTTATAGAATGGATTGTTACTCTTAGACGTACCACTGTCCGTTGTACCGCCGGGTATTGAAACCTCCATGATAGATTGGTTCTCATTTCGTTGAACAGTAGAATTTGACTTTTGTTGCTTGTGTGTTGTTTTTAAAGAAGATACCATGGTGAACTTGTGTTGCTTGTAGCTGCCAGTTTCTCAATGCTCTTTAGATCGTTTGTAATTGGTTATTTTCTTCACTTTACACCGCCTCGAGCATAAATCATTGTTTTGATGTGTGATCATGTCTCGCGTGCATCAGGTTAGCTCTTTACTTAGTACCTTGTGCTGCCCTGGGCACGCGTGTGTATTTTGAGTGTGATACTCGAGTGAGTTACATTTGTTACTTTCATTTATATGAAACAGATGTGTATGGTATCAATTAAAAAAATACTATAGTCATGGAATGGAACTCAGCTCACCCATGCAGCCAAAAAGACGATGCCATCCACAAACTTGGAAGAAAATAACTATTTTTTAAGACTGAGTGCCCGCTAAATACGGATGTGTCAGGCCATGGGCGCAAATAAAACGGCGACACGATCATTTCCATTATCTGGACTACATCATGCTGGAAATCTAGTTGGACCATGGTTCTGCTACACGGGAGATCCAGCGGGAGTTTGAGAATGAACGAAGAAGAAGAAGAATGAGAACATACCATAATATAAAATCCTCATTGAAAGCAACGGCAAACTACAGGAGTATTGTGCCAAGAATTCCCTTATGGATGTGTTGAAATATTCAGGAATACATGCACATGTCGCTAGAGGAAGCGCGACGATTTGCTAGAGAGCGCAGGGATTTCAGGAGATTCATAATGAAGACTACGTTCTGGAAAGAATACGTCGTCACACAACAACAGAAGATATGTTACCTAATTTCCACTGTGCCACACAACAAGAAGAAAACTATGGCCACCTGAATCAGTTCTGAGACACCATATTTCAACAGTTTCACGACCATTTATGCCTCTAAGGTGGAAATCCAGATATTATTTATCTGCCTAGGAGGTGCACTGATGTCACACAGATCAGCACTACATTATCACAATTCAAATGATGTAACATCGCGCCGAATGTGAATGAGCGCATAGTGACTTAGTAGATATGTCTACTACGTAGACATATGTAGCTATTATACCTTATGCGCCGCGTGGATGTGCTTTTATAGTCGTGGTTAGTGACCCAACACATGAGTAAACACAAGCAATGCTCACCCTGTTGTGACCTATATCACTTATTAATTTGGAATTAAGGAATATCAGTAAGTGTACACAGACATTGTCTTCGTACAATTAGGCGTTCGGGTATTTCACATTTAGCCTTGTTTCATATATAAACATTAGCCGCCGAAGACGGATGTGTCGTACCATTGACGAAAATAAACGGCGACACAAAAAATATAAAATTATCTGAGCTACATCCAGCTAGAAATTTTGTAGGGTTTTTGTCCTGCTACAAGAGAGATCCAGCGGAACTTTGAGAATGAACACCGAAGACGAAGAAGAATACATACACATATCAAATATTTGACGTGGATAATGACATAGTTTTGATGACAATAAAGATGATTGAGCACTTCAGAGCTTAGCTATCTCTAGCCTGAAGACGGGGTTTTTTTTATAAGCGGTGAATCTATCTGGTTTTAATTGATTTTGAACCAGACATTTCTCAACGCTGATGGATTCCATCCCCACGCTACAACCTCCTTCCATTCTAAGATTATTTGTCTCAGATTTCTTGACTTAGCGAACACACATTGTTTACTAACTAATAGCATATTTCTGGCTCACCTATAGTCTATTTGTCATTGTCGTGTTCTCATCTATTGATGTCTTTTAAATACTGAGCGATGCACATACAAATTTCACATTGTCATTATCTCAGCACGTAAACAAATCTTGCATACTGAAGCTGTCGGTAATATATCTGTTTACGGTTTCTGATAGGCTTGTCTTCGGTTCCATCTAGTTCGTTTTGATAATTACAGTACCACATTTCCATCAAGAATGTTTCGTTGCTTAGCAACACTAACAAAAGACATTCTCAGTTACTGAAACTTTTTTTAACAGATGATGGAAGATGTGAAATAAAGGTGTGTTTTCAAATATTGGTTCACATGCGCTTGTTGGATCTCTTTTGTAGCAGGATAATAGACCTATTAGATTTCTTGCAGTATACAGTTTTTCATTATTTGTTCGCGCCATTGGCCCGATACGTGCAACTTCGGTAGTAACTAAGTTAAAAAGATAATAGGATTGGCCAGAAGTACTTTTAACACATCGAAAAACTAAAATACAAACATATTACAAGATGAGAATATAACATTTAACATATATTTTTTGCATGACTAAATATGCATCTGAAACCTGGGCATTGAACAAACATTTAGTAGACACAAGTAACATGAAGATATACATGATATGTAGAATTTTATAAAGATAAACAACATTTTGATAATATTGAGCGTTTTGGACGGTTAGAAACAACTACTTTATGTCCTATGGCACCTATTAAAACGGGTGTATTTTCCGCCCCACACAAATGTTTAATCTAGCCTACCAATCGAAATATGTTGTCCATCTCTGTGATATTCAGTTTACTGTCATTATTTTAATCATAATTACTAATTTATGTATCAAATGTAGACAGTGAAACTAGGAAGGGGGCGGCATCCTGGTTGGAAGGGCACAAAAAATCTGTAGGGCACCACAATCGAATATATATATATATATGTATATATATATATATATATATTCGATTGTGGTGCCCTACAGATTTTTTGATATATATATATATATATATATATATATATATATATATATATATATATTCGATTGTGGTGCCCTACAGATTTTTTGTGCCCTTCCAACCAGATATATATATATATTTCATAGTAGAAAAACAACATGGAATCTCTAATAGAAAACGATGCAAAATGTAGACTATATATTTTCATAGTAGAAACACACACATGGGAACTCTTTAAGTAATGGAAAACGATGTCAAATGAACTCAAAGCTTCAATGTGTTTTAAGTTTAGTAACGAGGCAATGTCTAACAGTGAAAGTGGACAGAGCCGTGACCTTCTACAGTACTATAAACACTTTTCAAGGGAAACGTAAACATGACCTGAAAGACATATTTTGATTATTACCGTGCGTTTCATTTGTCGTCCTTGGCTATTTTCGGCATGCAACTCCAAGTATATAAATAGCTAACGTCAAAAATAAAAAACATAACGAATGTAGTCCTAATAATTTCTGTGCAGAGGTCTTCTACAGGCGAACGTAACAGCAGAGCAAGTCGATGAATAAGCGCGGCGTTAGACTGGAAGTCAATAGAAGGAAGTGTAGCTTGAGGCTGTCATATAATACTATGATAGAAGACAGATAATTAGTTATGAGTCATTCGGAACGAGGTTGCTAAGTTGTATGTTAAGACAAATCTAAGACAACTCAGTGTGTGGGTTCGTAGAATGACCGTCTCGATTAGGGGACCGCCGCACAATGGTTAATTAGGCATTCATTCGTTCCTTTCCTTGATCATTGTCGCGATTTTGTTTGTCACTATTTATATACTTGGAGTCGCATGCCACAAATAACCAAGGTGAGTCCAAGTATATAAATAGTGACCAACGGAGCACGACAATAATACTAAATGTTATAAATGAAGGCCTAATTAATTCCGTACAGATAACTTCTATCGTAGGTGGTCACAGTTTGAAGGGAGGCAAATTAACAAATACAATAATAAACAGTGATGGCTTTAGTTTAGTGTAGTTAGCTCGAAACCCACGGCTGGTGGAATACCTTGGGGGGGGGGGGGGGGGGGGGGTTGTTCGTTTCGTTCTCCATACAGTATATTTCCCTTTAATCGTTACGGAGTTGCTGTGTACGTAAGATATCTGTCGCTGAAGGTGCTATGACGGAGTCACCTTGTGTGGCAAGTATAATTTCTGTTACCGTTTTAAACAACTGAAAGCCGTGAGAATATGTTTATTGTCACGTCACTTTATTCTATCTATTTGTTAACATGACCAGAGTGGACACCTGATATCTTGCTAACATCATCAGTAATGTATGACGATTAGACATCTGATATCTTGTTAATTACAGCAGTAATGTATGAAGAGCAGTAATGTATGAATAGATACGATATCTTGTTAGTAATCTATGACTAGATTGAACAAATGTTCTATCTATCTATTCGCTAAACCTTTTGTTGCCTGCTAGAAGAGTTTTCTGGAGATGGCCCACGTGTGTGCTGAGTATATTGTGGAATTTGTCGCCTCTTTTATTTTGGTGGGCCATCGTTTTCCTGGTCGGCCTCTAGGTCTACCTTCGCTGTATCTGTGTAGCATAGCTCGCTGTGGTACGCTGTCTAATGGTAGTCTGCTAATGTGTGCAAACCATCTGCTGATCAGTTGTCTCTTAATATATTCCAAGATTGAGGTGGTGCCGGTTCTTTGTCTAATGTCCTCATTCCTGCGTGAGCATGCCATTTCAGCTGTCACAAGTTTACGTTTGTCTTGTGTTTTTATTGTCAAAGTTTGGCAATGGTATAATAACCAACGCAAAGTGTTGGCAGAATAATCGTTTTGAATAGTGTTATTTTGGCACCTGATATCTTGTTGTAAATATCAACAGTAATGTATGACTAGGTTGGAAACATGGTTTCTTTTTTTACTTAATAGTAATGTATGACTAGATTGGACATTTTTGATATCTTATTGACATCATCAGTAATGTATGACAGATCATATTATAAATTTGATATCAACAGTAACTTAATATCAGATTCGAAACCTGAGATCTTGTTCCAAACATCAACAGTAAATTATGGACAGTTTAGAAACCTGATATCTTATTGACATCAACAGTAATCTATGATCAGTTTTAAAACCTGGTATTCTCCCCCAAATCATGTATTTCTCACCCGTTTAAAAAAACAAATCATCTTACTCATTTTGTTTGGGTATTTCTTCCTGCGTATGCATTTTTATGATTTTTACACAGTAACACGGCTGCTGACCTTACCATGTCGGTGACTCAGCTGTTCCTTCTTTATTCTGTTGTCTGCTTCGTTTCTCACTGCAACCAGTGATGGCTTTGTGAATGAATTGAACAAAGGGCCGCGGGGAAAAAAGGGAGGGTTCTTAGCACAAAAAGTTCCAAAGACCTTGTGACCTCTCGCCTGCTCCCGTGTCTGTTATCCTCTTTCACTCTCTCTCTCCCTGTCCACCTTCATAATCTCACTCTTTACATAATATCAGCGTATGTTTTTCCCCTCTTATTTTACATATTAGTGAAGTGTACTCTCCCATCACCTGAGCTTCAGAATATCCTCTCCATTCACACTATCTTATTTTTTGTTTTTAAAACTCCATCTATGAATCTCCGCCCTTGACATTTTAGAATTTCAAGACAGCAGGGGGAGCCTGCATCTTGGTTAGTGTGTGTGTGCCCAGTTTTTCATCAGCTCACGTAAACTTTGTATGTTTTTTTAAACACAGCAGCTGCATCTGTGTTATATGGTGCACTTTGGTGCAACTTGCTAGACTTTTACCAGAGCATGCAATTATTCTCAGAAACTAGTGCATCTTATCTCTAATTGTATTATTTCTAATTGGAAGCCATTCCAAACATGCTAAGGTGTTCGGATAATTTAATGGCGAATAACCAGCGAGTCAGCAGAACCATTAGCATGCATTGTAACTATATATTTGGGCGACTGAGGAGGTGGTCCCTACTCAGAAGTATGATGCCAAAATGTTAGAGAGGAAGTAAATGGAATACTATTATTTTATATTGTAACATGATGAACAAGACGTTCACAAAATGGGAATGTGTCTGTAGATAATATAAGGAGTAGAGAGTTGAGGAGTTTATAGCTGATATTGCAAATGATCGTATTAGCCATATATAGTGTGATATAAAGTAGGCTTACACATGAGGACTGTTCAATAAGTGTCTAGTCTCATCTTGTTTCTGGAAAGCCGTAATACTTAGCGGATTGATATTTACCAGGCGCGTGTGATGACCATGCGCATTGTTGGAAGTATGTAACCTCGCGCATGCGCTATGTGGAATCGTATAAGTGAAGGTGGTCTAGTAGATCTCGTCGCATTAAAATTGGACGTCAATGTTCAACAATCTTTGTACACTAGTTCCACAATGAAATGCTTTCAGAAATGCTATCACTTTTCGAGCGTCATTTATAAGTAGATCCCTAACATTTAAGTGATATCCCCGTGATATTTAAAAGTGGTCGCAGACAGATCTACCAACCCCGACGAGTTCAGTAAATCATATACTAGTTCATCATGAATACGTCCCTAGAGGAAAGAATATCAATATAGAATTGCACAAAATAGCATGACAAAGTCCGCCAGTCTGTGAGCAGGCATTATCCTGAGAAGTGGCGCATATGCAGTTGGATTGTGCAGGAAATACGCACATGTCTATCCCCACGAACGAGTTTGTGGTGAAATGTAACGTTCCTTTTCTCACATTCAGACTCACCCGATTTTGCTCTGTGTGAATTATTTTGGGTATTCAACTTAAGAGAACATTGAAAAGGTCTTTGAATCGGTTTGATTACATTGAAGAGATTCAAGCCAAAGAAGTAATAACATTAAAGGTTATTCCGAATGAGTGGATTTCTGGGGTGCTTCCTTCAGTGGTAGGAGTGCTGGAATAAGTGTATACTACCACCAGGGAACTATTTTTATGGTAATAGAACCAACTAATCTGTAACTATACCTGTTGTCCAGGAACTTACTGGACAGCTCCTTCGTTGGAACTTCTAAATGGTTGTAGGGTGTCATGGCATTGGATGTCTGTATGCATATTGGTGGGAAATTATTTTTTTTCTGTAATTCATCGTTTGCATGGTCTGCCCCTGACTTTGTACACATCTTGTCTGTATAGTAATGTCTTTTGAATGGCATTATCTGATGGTAGTCTGGACGCATGTTAAAACCACTTAATCTGTTGTCTTCTAATGTAATCCAGGTCGGTATTGTGCTTGTTAGTCTTCTGCTGTTTTCATTTCTAATTCTATCTCGTATTGTTACTCCGAGGATTCTACTTAGACAATTCATTTCCGTTGTGACAAGTTTTCTTTTGTTGTTAGTGTCACATTTGACACTGGTAACATATTGATGGTATAATGATCGTTTTATGTAGTGCAGTTTTGGTGTTCATGTTTACATGCTTGTTTTTTTTTTTTTTTAAAGTATGGAACATCTGCATACGATCTGGTATTTTATGTTGGATTTTGTTGGTGTTTTTCCTGTTTGATGATATAATTCTTCCAAGATAAGTGAATTGTTTCAACTTTTTAAGTTGTTGGTCATCGATAAAAATAGTGATGTTTCTTTATGTTTTGGTGGTTGACATTATCCCTGTTTTTTCTGTATCTTCCGGCAGTTGTTTAAATCACAATCGCCAAGGGAAGCTAGTAGTCTGAGAAAAAAGCTTATCTGGCATGTAATAAGTACGATTTTGTGGAGGGGCACTAAGGAGGTGACGTGTTGAAGTGAAGAAAGTGAGTCTGTTGTCAATAAATCAAACACTTGTGTGTTTATGTGGTCTTTGACACGACCTTTTATCTCTCAATGTTCCCATCGTCCATCGACGTACGCTTGGGTACTTAGTGAGGTTGTTGCAATTACACCTTTTCCAAATGTTAATGGCTGTCAGCTATTGACAAAATACATACATACTTGTTTGTTTGAGAGTTAGTATGTGAGCTGAATATGTGTTTAGTAGGAAAGATTCCAATCACGACACAGTCGAGTCTAGTTATCAGACTAAAAAGAGTGAGTTTGTGAGTTGAGAAAACGTTCCTGATTCTTCCTAACCGATGTGTAAGTGCTATACTGTTGAAATTTAAACCCAATTTTATATGACTGGAGTTGTACTCGTATAGGAATTCCAGTATCTTGTGTAGTTTTCCAGGAATTGAAGTAACAATTTCATATGAAGTGAGAAAATGTTGGTTTAAGTATGACCTATATTTGATTTATATTGTGCTGTATGGCTGTGAAAGTTGGACATTCAATTGCAGACATGGAGACGAGGGTACATACATTGAAACACATACGTTACAGACGAGTTATGTTCATCTCCTATGTTGTTTTTTGTATCGATTCCAAGGTATTGCGAGCAATTAGCTCTTACTTTCTGCGTTCATTGGAGTGGGGTTTTTTTCAGAACTGTGTTTCTTACATATAAGACTAACCTCCATCTGTATACAATGCTTTGAGAAGTATGCTACTCAGACGGGTAAATTCTATTGTTTTGTAACTTTGATACCTTTCCGCCACATACCGAGTTGGAACGATGTTCTATCATCGCTATCGTGCCAAGCATCCCTTTCTTTTCTAATGCCCATAGCAGGCCAGGACCATTGTCATTGGTGTGAGTTGAGCAGCCATTTATGCATTCCTCGCGCTCTAAGGGGGCTCTCCAATTATTCAATGATACATTTGTTTACATGATTCTGGGCTCTCCAAGAGAATTGTCGCGAACTGTGCAACGTTACTCTCATCACACCCATGTGTCACCTGTTCATAGCCGGGGGACCATGCACAACACACATTGACAGTTAGGACCATGTTCAGAATTGAAACTTATTTTACTTCACCAGAGCTTGATATGCAATGTTGGATTAAACAAAATGATGAACCACAAGAGGAAATATAATTTTCACGAAGGGTATGACAATATGTATATAATATTTATGTAATAACTAAAAGGTTAAACTAATTGGAAATTTTGACGTGTTGTCAAACAGGAAATTTGGTTAAACATGCGCTATAAAGTGATTTCACTGTAAATCTATCGCTGAGATGTAGTGTCGTACCAACAAAGTACATTGATCGATATCAGCTGTTGGTCATGTGCACCCTTTAGAAGTAGCAGCAACTTATAGTGTGTTGAAAATCATTACAGGAAAACACAAATTGGTTAATCGTTGCTTCCTGAATAAAGATCGTCTCTAAATATGTATATACGTTTTGTGTGAGTATGATTATATTTAATCCTGAACATCTCCCGCCTTTCATCTTGTCTCACTTTAAGCGTGTGTGCCGACTTCTACACGTTCTCAATTATCATATTTTCCTATCAGTGATCGTTCATGTTTATAGGAGTAATCGTTCCTTCCGATGATCGCATGGCTGTTCGTGCTTGATCAATCACCCACTTTAATATTTGTGTTATTATGGGAAACTTTATACAGGTTCTTACAGGCCAACGCCCATATCTCAATCAGCTTCACTTTTTTGTACCGTATCCGACTTTTTTCCGTTCTTATCATTGGCTGGCGATATAAAAAAAATAGACAAAGTGACCAAATGTCCGTTGAGTTAGCCAACATAAGTGACAATGTTTGGGATCAGCGCGTGTCACTTCTAGATAAGGACTTACCTTATGTGTACTAAGTTCATGTCTCCGTTAAACCAATAGTCCCCTGTGCCAAACTAGAGCATTGCCCGTTTCATATTAAATAAGGCCCGTCTTCTAACTCTCAGAGTTACTACTATTGCCTGATCGGATTTATCCATTCTTTTTTTCAATGGCAGACTACAAAAAGTGACCAATGTAAAATACAATCAGGTATGGTCATCTATGCATCAGGTAATGCCACGGCTTTACACAATAAAAACAACCCTCAGATCATCGTCAATACAAATATATGTTGTCTAATTAGAAAACAGCCTGCTAAAATTTTCGCGTGATTTTCATTTATCACTGATTACACATTGTGTAGTAAAGCAAAATGAGCCATTCTAGAAGACTTTTTTGAATTAGCCAACAAGTCTTATATTGACAATGGTCATAGTTTTATTATCATTATCATCAACCTTTGTCGGTTCTCGAGGCCCTGTGATCTGGTGACCACGTGATATCGCCCATCACCGGGAACCAGCATAGAACCTAGCTCTGAGGAAAAAGTAAAATATATACTTGGAGTTGCATGCCAAAAATAGCCAAGACGACTTAGTGTATAAATAGTAACCAACCAAAATACACGACAATAATCAAAAGCGTAACGAATGGGTTCCTAATTATTTCTGTTGAAAGGTCTTCTAAGTACTGTAAGCGGCCATGAGTAAACACTCTTTTCGCTAATCTGTTTTAGTATGATTAGATTTTGTGTGCTCACATTCCACATTCGGGTCTTAGCTGATTGTTCTAAAGGAAATTGCAATGGTAAAATAAAATGTAAACACACGAAAATGTTGCGCGACAATAGAGAGATAGTTGGGGATACTAAAATATCCTGAGAGTCTATAGACCACGCTTCCCTGTGGTGACCGCTGTGTCTCTGATATTTGCTTAACAGCCGTCTCATTTATTAGAGTAAACTTTAGTCTAGTCCTATTATTTTCCCAGAAATCTCATAAAAATACTGTAACTCTCATAATTTATTTTCTGTTTCTCTCCAGACTCTACACGTGTATCGCTCTGACACTCTTTAGAATAGTGGTTCTCAGCATGTGTAATATGGATCCACAGAGAGTTTATTGGGGGTGCCACGAAGAGGGAATCCTGTCTGTCCGGAGGGTTGGGGGTGCACAGAAATGGAATTATTTGGACGAAGAACAATTTGAAGGAAAGCTAGGGTCCATATGGAAAAGGAGGGGGGGGGAAGGTGCATAAAAAGGTAATTATTTGAAGGAAATCTCATAGATCATGTAGCTATAACTTAGAGGAAAGTTCATGTCGTTTTAAATGTCCAAGATAGTGGGCGTGTTTGGCTATGACGAGCGATACATTCAGCAGCGAAATAGTCAAATATGCTTGACTGTGGTTATCTTTCAGGTTGGTATGAAGAGTACGGTACGGGAACCACTTCTCTCGCGCGACTGACCTACTAGGGATATGGCTACATACTTCCACCATTTAGTGGAAATGGCAAAATACTGAATGTTTTAGTTACCACGCCGAAGTCGGATATGTTGGACAATTTACGCAAATAAAACGGCATCGCATTTCCATTTACTTCTTCCAGCTGAGAATAGAAGGATCATTGACTATTACAAGAGATCCTGTGAATGTGTGAGAACGAACACACGAAAAGTCTTGAAGGGGGTCGCATGAGAATGAAATAGGTTAAGAATGAACGCCTTTCTCTTATTTTGTGTGTGTCTTATATACATAACTCACATCATACGGCTGAGGCACGCCACCTTCAACCCAAGACTCGGGAAAAAGTGACTTGTCTTCTGATGCCAGCTCCCGTGGTAATAAACAAAACGAATAACAAGAGAAAGTAGTGAAAGGAAAAGCGGTAATACATTTCTAAAGTAGTGTTTCTCGTTATTCAGTCTTCTGTGTGTGATAGAGCATACGTTTATCGTACGCCTAGGTGATACTTGAGCTGAGAATACTTTCCTATTGTGAATCCTGTCGTTTACTACTCGTGATAGATTGCGGACTAGTAGTTATAGTAATGATTTTCACTGTCTTCCTGTGAGGATATGTAGGGCAAGTGGGAGGAAGAGACTGATGGAGTTCTCTTGTGTGTCACAGCTTGCTGGAACCGACAATCGTGTAAATTGTCCATTTCTTCAAAGGTTCTCACAAGATGATATTTTTTTACACTTCCGTTTACATCTTCTGCTAGACTGAAGGAAAAATGTTTTATGTTTATGGTTGGTGCACGTGAAGCGTCGATCTGTCTCACGCACGCACGACCTTCATTTCCCACATCCCAAGTTTTCTAAATGCGGGCAGCAATGTCTCAACA
Organism: Meghimatium bilineatum; assembly: GCA_034231615.1. NCBI lineage: Eukaryota > Metazoa > Mollusca > Gastropoda > Stylommatophora > Philomycidae > Meghimatium > Meghimatium bilineatum. The sequence continues at coordinate 22,269,072 of CM067318.1, forward strand.
CTCGAATTCTCCCATACAACTGTGATAATTCCAAGTTCTCGGCTGTCATTTGAGCAGTTAAAAAGAACGTATCATGTATGAATGTATTCTTTCTGTTTCTTTATCTGTGCTATCTCTTCTTTATTCTTATTTTCAATGGGATCAATGAACTTAAATGGTGTCATATGTTTCCACTAACTTGATGCTATTGTGCAAGGCTAACAGGTGTATCCCTCAAACAAGAAATTCTGCCACATGACATATTTATATACTCAGCCATCCATGTGTCTGTCTGTCTGTTTCATCTAATATGTCTGTTTGTCTGTCTGTGATTCGTCGGGTAACTTTTTATATTGCGTGGTTTATAGTTTTGGCCAACATCCATAATCCATCTGCCTATCTATTTATATCATAGACTGAACAATTTCAGATAGTTATTCATTCAATCCACATTTTCAACTGTTTGATAATCTCCAGTAGAGAATTTCACATGACAAGCAGAGGCGGAGGCGAGTAATCTAAAACAGAGTAGCGGAAATCAATGGCGCACTGTTGGTGCTACTATTGTTGTACCAGTTTCTCTTATGCATGATCAGTTTGTTGTAAACGTGGATGTATTCACAACTGACATTTAACCGTACATTTTATAACAGGGAACAACCATGCGTTGGAACATTGAAACCTGTTTTTATGTTGTATGTATATATATATATGTATGAAGCGAGGTTGTTTAATTTTGTTTGCAGAAATATGGAACGTTTATTTGATCATGGAAATGAAACTTTATTTTACTGCGGGCATACCAATAGGTGCTCAAGTTTATGATGGGAATGAAACGACATTATTTTATTCTGGCATACCAATATGTGCTCAAGTTCTCAGGACATATGTTGAAGTATGTGTGTGCTGATGGTTTTTGGCTCTCTGGTTGACTACAATTCTTACTCTGTCCAATATAATAGGATGTTCAATCGTACATCTCGCACTTAATGCCGAACGTCCTTAGTCGTAGTGACGAGGAATTAGAAATGACTTTATCAGTATCTAATAGACATCTCTAAGTTTAGGTATAGCGGATGTGCATAAATTACGTCAGAAACAATTTAGGAAAGAATATACGTATCAACAAGTTTAAAAGTCGTTTACAAGTGGGAGGGGAGGAATGATACAAGTTGACGTCAGCAATATTATTGTTTTTTAACACACCAATTAAATTGTTTGAATTTGAATATTTATAAAATGTAAAACAATTCGTGTAGTTCTTTTTGTACTTGTTATGCTTGAAAAAAGTTTTTTTTTTTTTTTTTTTTTAGTGGAGGGATGTGAATTGTGTTTGGACATAATTCACTCTATGTTGATTATCGTTTTTCCATACCTGAAGTGTCTTTATGTACACTACGATCTCAAGTAAATGTCTTAGCAATGTAACTAGCCGCAATGTAAATGTATTTATGATAGGACGACAAGTAAATTGTGATCATGTTAGATCAGCGGTTCTCCACAGTTTTTGGCGGGTGCCCCCTTCCAGATAATTTTTCTTCCATGGTCTCTACCTGCCATAACATTAAGAAAATGTTTATCAGCTTTCTCAAGTCTTATCATTATATATCTTAACAATATCGTTCTTATAGTTACAATCCTCCTGGTGATGGAGGGGGGGGGGCTACCGACTCCTACCAGGAGCATTGACAGGTGGCGGATAGTGGAACAGTCTCTATAGAGGCAAGTTGCAAATAAGCAGTCGCTGACCAAACCGGCGTTGCTGACTACGAGGACGGGGTGGGATATCAGACAGCGCCGATATCCCCGCTAAATTAAACCATGTGTCCAGTGACTGGCAGCAACAAGCGAGTATGAGGTTTTGTAAGGTCAGGCTGCTGAAGTGGAGTAACTGACAGAGCGCCAGAAACGCGTCAATATGATGGGGGGGGGGGGGGGGGGGTTGGGTAGGGCAAGTGGGAAATTGTGAATATTGGAACGACAGAGAGGAATACTTTTAAATCATCATCCTTGAGTATGGGGTACCTAAGATCACATGAAATAAACCACAGAGGAAGGATAATGAATCCCTGGCAACAAAACATTATCCTAGGAGATAGGAGAGGAGTACTCTGATTTCAAAACCCCGGGCAGACTGCTCGTTAACCCTGGTAAGCAAGCTGTCTAGGAGAGGGAAAACTCCAAAATGAAACCTCTACTGCCCTGTGGATAATCCTTGGATGGGTACGGGCTAGGGAAACATATAGTTACCCAAAATTAAAAATGGTAGACGGAGGCACTGTACCGAAAGGTACAAAATAATCCAGCCAAAGTATGACTGGCAAGGTAAACACCCACACCATTAGGCCACATTTGGATAAACCTAATACGGCCTGATATAACCAAAATAGACTTATGTTGAAAGTGTCAAGCCTCAGCTAAGAGGCTTTAATCCCCCAATTAACAAATTAAAAAATGAATGGCAAGGCTGAAAACCACAGTGCCACTCATGAACTTCATATGTCAAATAAAATGTTGCAGACGATTCGTTTTTGGTGCTTCATCTTTGGAATCCCGTCAGGCGGATAAAGTGCTGGGCTTGAAGGAGCCCACCTTTAGCGACTGGTGGTACTGTCTCAATTTGTGGAGCCAGGAAAAGAGATTGGAGGACAATAACTACTGGTTTAAAAAACACGCATAAAGATCATGATGCAGACAGAAAAGACAAGAATAAGCACTTGAAAATGTTGCAATGGAATGCAGAAAGTTTCTACAATAAAAAGACCGATGATACCAAACATTTCAGAATGTTAGGGAAAAGAGACACAACGAAGGAGTACTTATGCTGGTAAAAATTTATGCTGTCTTGTGATTGGTAACTTTAATGGCTGGAAAATATGCAGAACATTAAAAAAGAATAAATGGAAGGAGGGTGTTATGTATGTAGGTTAGAGTCGTGGTACTTTATCAGATATTGTTCTTTTTGTAAAACATATTCTTTCCTGGCCCCCCCCCCCCCGAACTGGTCCATCGACATCCAATCTCAATGTGTTCTCCATGGCCCGTTTGAGGACATATGCCCCACGTTGAGAATCATTGGGTTAGAAAAACCTGTGTTATGTATTCTGTTGTAGTTATACCTGGCTTGGAGCGTAAGGAATAGATATACAGTATACAATATATGTCTTTTCTTGATCATGTCAGCGATTTTGCTTTTTACTTTTCTCTGAATTATCACATCAGAATTAAATGAGGCCATGGAGAAATCTGATGGTTCCATTGAAGGTACGTTTCTGTGGCAACGTGCTATTCTTGTTGCGCCTGTTGGCGATAAAAAAAATAGATAACAGTACTCATCGCGTGGGTGGTCTTCAGTTAATCATGTAAGATAACAATAATTGAGGTAGCGCCTGCTGTGTTGTATCATTGTATTAAAAGGTAGCAGTTCTTCCTCGGTCCTTCATCTCTGAAGCCGACCTTGAATATCCATTTGTGCCCTGTAAAACACAAGAAATACATAACTGACCGTTGACTGCCCTGTCCAACCTACTCAAAGCAGGTTTCTAACATGAGTTGAAAGAAATGTTTACTATTAGTGGTGGACAACTTTTTTGGAACGACGGTCCGGATTGAGTATTACTTGCAGTGGATGGGGCGAAAACTATTTTAGTCCACTGAAGTTCCAAAAAATGTGGAAGTACTTGTTGCTTAGTTTGTTATCTTATATTTTCTGGGTTATTGCATACAGTAATTTTAAATCAGATTGGCATCCCGGATTCGACTCACGGGTCGTATTTTCCCACTCGCTTTTATAAACAGATGCCATCGCACTCCCGGCAGATCATTAGTTGCCCATCTATCATCAGATGTCTAAGGATATACATACTGGTCGTTCACTTGGACCTTTAACATGCCTCTCACTCGGCCCGTCCGTTGTGCAATTCTTATTTGTGCCCTCCGTCATAATGATTTTTTTCTGCACTAGCATTATCGATATACAGTACAGTGTCAACATGTTTCCTTGCTGTTTTATGTATTTCTTGAAATACTTTTGTTGTTTTAAGCATGTTTTCCCCATTATGTAGAAATGATGAAGTGATTGCAAAGATGAATCACAAGTATTAATAAATCACTTTCTTGAGAATTATCAATAAATTTGCCACCTCCAAGCAATCATGTTTGCCAATTAATTCACGTGAATAGAAAAGTGAGAACTCCGTGACTCCCTAGAGTCATCAATAATTTGTTCGTTTGATCAAATTGAATCTCAACTTTTCCGCTTGATCTTACAACATGCTGTTTTGAAGGTTATATAACAACAATGTGATTGTTAGAATGTTCAGTTATTAAAATATATTGTTGAAGTAAACGTGCCTGCTAGCACTTCTGCGCACATCTCTTCTATCACTAACCTGGTCTTCATGCGGAGTTCCCAAAGTCTCTCCAGTGGCCCACTATGCAGCAGCAGCCACGTAGAAAATAAATGCCAATATAATAGTATTTTGTGGTAATCTCACAACACTTCGTTTGTACAATTGTGTTTTACTACCCCCTTTAAAAGTAGACGTCTTCTCGAAGCAGTGTATGTCACTAAGATAGTCTTCTAAGTAGGAAAGAGATCTGTAGAAACCCCATTCAACATTGCACAAAAGAAGAAAAGAGCCGTGTTTCATGTAAATTCCAAGGAATATAAATGAAGAACCATTGATATTGGAGAACAGTAGGATGGACGCGAACTGATGGAAAAACATTACAATCATTTGAGACATTGTACAGAAAATGGCAAATAACGTATAGGAACGAAGCGCTTTCGGGTTTATGGCATAGAATCCATTGTCTTTATATTCTTCCTTTGAGATCAATTGTGAAATATCTAGTCCGATATTGGTGATTTTTAGAACAATTTGTTTTAGGTCAATAATAATTGTGGTGACCTAATAAGATGTATGAATTCTCTCAAGATTGTTTTCACTCTAAACCCGGACGAGACCGTCGGCAGAAACAACCTCAGTACAGAAAGTAAACAAGACTTCATCCGTGACGTTTTTGATTGTTTTCGTGCATTTCATCGATCACTATTTATATACTCGGAGGGAGTCGCATACCCAAAAAAGCCAAGGCCGACCAACAAAAAGAACGGAAATAATAAAAAAACGACATCTCAGGTCGTGTTTACTTTCTGTACACAGGTCTTTACTGGAACCCTGTCGTGACGCAGTAGTGGATATTAATATAGTTCGTTCATTAATTCGTAATCACACTTACAAGTGAATATCTCAGAAATTGTTTTAGATCGCAGAGATCTCCAAAAATTGGTAGAGTATCCTATTCAGGACGTAGTCATTAACCAGCACTTTTTGTGATGTAGTGATTTTCTAGGCAATATAAATACGTTCAGTAGTTTGCCATTGCTTTCTGAACGGCCTGGATGCTCAAATGCCTGTGGCAGGGATCGAACTCGGTAACTTGGCCGTCACCAATCTCTGGCATGCAATGTTAGATTTTTTCCAACGCATAAATATTGTTTAGTCCATAACTGCTCTGGATTGTGCATGTCGGCGAAATCCTTTGAAGTTTTTGGGCCATTGAAAATAAATGGGGTCAAATTTTAGATATTACCGTAAACATGTTATTGTCAAGTAAAATTTCATTCAAAGACGTATCTCCTAAAATACTTAATCTCTGTGGTCTAACGGTGACCGAAGGGCAGACTAACTGCTGCATAGTTCAGTGACGTTACTATTCTTATCAGTGACGTGACGTTCTTATGTGCAATAGTAACATCACTGAAATATGCAGTAGTTAGTTTGCCCTTCGGTCACCCTTTGACCCCATGGTTTCTTAACTGCGCTTAAATACTGTATTATTTAGCCGATATTGGATGGGATGTATTGTGTTGCCACTGTATATGTACCTAATGGTGTGCATTTATGTACACTTCTTTATTTAGGGACTTTATGAGGTCTGTCCACGAATTAATTTCTTCAAAATTCCGAATATGATGATTCCAAGAGGTTGATTATTGTTATTAGTTGCAGAAATTGTGATCTATCTCTGTGTTTGTTATAAGTATGTTCCTCTCGGATTACATGATTCAAGCATTTTTTTTCTTTCAAAACTGAATGTCTATTTTGGATGTCGACATCACACATTTTAAATGTTGTGTTCTGTTCGGCAATTTGACCATAGCCCAAACTAACATTCTATCAGGTTCAGGTGAGCACGATAGATATGCCGGTAGTGGCAGAGAAGTGTGATTATTCTGTTGAATGATTTTGTCAATATAATAACAATTTGTCTTCTTCACAAGCTGTAACAATTCGGGCATCGGAAAAGTATCGTCGAAGTGGTCATTTTCCTTAGTAAGCCAGGTCTTAATTTAGTCTTTTATATTTGATGCATTTGATAGTTTGTCTTCCTGTGATACTGCATTGTGATTGGAAGTATTGCCCATTATTAAACATGATGGTCTTTCTAGAATCGGAAGAAGACTATTCTTCATCCAATGCCTGAAAATATGCCCATTCATTTAAGTATAGTTATCCATGTCAACTGTACGTTTCAATTGAAAAATAATCCTAGCTTCATGGACTAGGCCGCTGTTGCTACTTCCAGCATGTGTGAGTATAATTCTCTGATCTTTGCTGCTTCGAATGCTTCTTTTATGTTCACTGTCCGCTGAATGCCATTCTTTAGCATTTGTGTGATGAACATCGACCCAGGATTTGTCCAATTATACAATATCATAACATTGGCTTATCTGCTTACATATCTTTCTCGGGTATTTATTTCTGACAGCAATCAAGTGTGGCTTTTCACAAATAATATTCCTGCCTGCCTAAGGTTTTCTGAAAGTGAAGCCGTCGGTTCTTACAATTTTTCAGAGAACATTTAGATATAATATTGCAGTCTATCTACAATTTTACTTTTAATTTCCGAAGAGGAAAAAAGTTATTATTAGCAAGCATTTTCAATATCTCCCGTCCTATGACATCTAATGTCTAAGTCGTCAACTTAAATTATTCTTCCTTGCATGACATAAGTACATTTTGAATCCTGTTTAATCCAACGCTAGAATCCATCCATGCCAAGAGCCAAATGAGTTCGCTTTTTAGGGTTATCAATATCACAATATTAATGACCCATCTTAGATTCTTTCAAAAATGCTGGTAGAGTAAAACGGTAGCTTTCTGCATTGTAATAAATTTACATTTCGAAACTAATTTTGAATTATAAGTGCATGTAAATTGTAAGAAACGAACAAGAGAACACAATGGCCATGCGCCGTATTAGGAATACAACTTTGACTGAATTACAATTTCACATTTATATTTGAGACATATATTTTGTTGTTCTTACAAAAATCAAAATGAAATGCAATGTACTTATTTCATCACTTCTGTTGTCAGACTATACACATATGAATCAGCACAGAATGCAGTGAGTTATGGAGGTGCGGGTGTATGTATATAATATCCACACAAGCCTAGAGATCAGAAGACCGACAGGGAAATTCTGCAATAATTATGATGCAGACATCCTGGCAAAATGGGTGGCAACTGAAAAATTGCTAAACTTCAACCCTGCTAAGGACCAACTTGCTAAGGAAGGTGCTGTCGAAGATCAACCAGATGTACCAATTACCTACCATCATAAAAAACAGATGCTCAAGTAAATAAGAAAGCCACAAACATCAACACATTATGAACAGATCAAAACACGTTGTAAATCTACACATCAGAACGGGACACAACCGACACCGCAGTCACACGTGCACAAAATTCAAGATTGGCAGAACGGCCATGTGGACAGGCAGCACAGAGTGCCAAACATATACTTGGTTGGTTGCCGATCCAGCGGTCTATGGGCTCATGCCATTTAATGGCATTATATTGCTGGGAAGTCTGTGGATTTTCGTCCCACCCCGGGACAGAGCCAAAGAATAACTATCACACCTCCAGGAAGGTAGGTTTAAACCTATGCATTGCTTTGAGCCACTGTAGCCAAGATAGGGTTCACTGTGCTCATTCCCCGCCACCAAATGACTACTGGTTATGCCGAGCTTCTCTATTGCTCTAGGCATGCAACCAAATGTTCAAGTCAAAAGGATTGTCACTGTGCCTCTATGATGAGTCTCAGCCATAGGAAAAAGCAGTGCTGTCAGTTTCCTCCTCCCCAGTGCTGCACAGTACATCTCTGGCTCCCTCCCAACCACAGAGGGCGCATACATATATTCAAGTAAACATGAAACACAATTCAACAACAAAATAACAGCACAAGGAGCCTAATTGTATAGATGACGTGCCATGAAGCTTCTATAAGAAAATAACCTCAATATGTATAACGGCATGTCATCTACTAAGATTTTCTGTTGCATGGGTGGTTTGTCTAGAGGGCCATTGGTGAGACCCACAGACCCAACCACATGCGTAAACATATACTTCAACAAGAGTGTCCTGAGAACGAAACGCCGAGATAGACATTTTGGCCAGAGGAAACAGCACTGGAATCATAACTCTATGGACCACTGTGTGAACTACAAAAGACAGTGTTTATTAAGGAGACAGAATGACAGATACGAATTTTGTTATAGCTTCGTTGTAAATCAAAAGTTGCATTCCAAAGATCTCTGCGATCTGATCGATAATTTCTAGATATTCTCCAACGGTGATTACCAGTTTGTAGACTGACCCACTTTCAGAAAATGTACTACATTAATTCTGTTAAATTGCGTGCTTCTCGAGGAAAGGAAATCTGTTCTATGACACATCATTTCACGTTCCAATGAGTGCCACAATAGGAATATTTACTACCATAATCAATATTTGAAGTGTGGGCCAAGCCTAGACTGTCAACGAAATAGAAGACCTTCCAACATAATTAATTAGGACCTCATTCGTTACGTTTTTGGTTATTGTTTGGCTTTAGTGTGGTCACTATTTATATACTTGTTGTCACCTTGCCTATTTTTGGCATGTGCTTCCAAATATATAAATAGTGACCAAGCGAAATCCTACCAATAATAAAAAACGTAACGAATGAGGTACTAATTAGTTCTGTTGGAAGGTGTTTATTAGGGATATCATGGCCTAACGCCGTATTCTTCGATACGTAGCAGACATGAATAAGGGCAATTACTTACTTAACATCCATCAGTGAAACGTGTGATTGCTCATATGTGCTCCTTGCCAAGTGAAGGTCAATGCGTAATTTCCATTTAGTGTTTGACCAGACACCACCAAACTTTAGTGCGTAACGACTTCGCGATGGCGTCATTCTTCAACCGACGCAGAGCCTTAGTATCAGCTATAGTAAAAGATTACAAAAAGAATTGTTACATTGATTCTGTGATATCACAGTTAAAAGCCAGATTGATTACATTCTGACAAGGGCGAGAGATAGACATACTGTTTTGGATGCGAAAGCAATACCCAATACTATGTGTCGTACTGATTACAAGATAGTAGTGATAACAACAAGGTCTACCTCATCAAAGATAAATAAAACTACAACTAGAAATAACGGTTTTATCAAAATAATGAATTTAAAAGAACGAAGGAGTAAAAGAACAGCCCCAACAGACAATATAATCCACATTTAAACAACTACCTACTGAAGTCGACAGTGTGGAGAAAGAGTGGATTGAATATAGATCGAGCGTAATCCAAAGTGTGGAAAGTTTGTGTGGTAAGAGAAAAAATGGAAACAGACAAATTGGAAACAGCAAACACACAACATGGTGATGTGATGAAGTAAAACAAGCAGTCAAAATTAAGAAATATCGACACAAAGAATAGATAAAGTCACAAAATTATGTAGATTATGTAAACTATAGAATACAAAGCAGAAGAACAAATAAAATAGTCAAAGCAGCGAAAAAACAATCATGGGAAAGATTTGGAATATCATTAGCAGAAAATCATAGTACTGCTACCAGAACATTCTTTAAGATGGTTAGAAGTATACGATCAAGAGATGAGAATTACAACAGATATTATTAACGATAAGAATGGACACCCTTTAATACATCCTTCAAAAGTCACCATGCGATGGAGAGAATATTTCAAAGAGATACTTAACCTCCTGGGGAAAAAGAACAAAACAATACCAACAGACCTAGTGGTTTCAACATTAAAACCAGACATATTACAACACGAAGTGGAGTGGTCAGACAAGCACCAAAATACAAAACACCAGGGGTGGACAGATTATCGTCCGAAATTATACAAGCAACAGCAGAGTACGGCATCAATTGGTTACACAGAATATTTAACGCAGCATGGGCACAACAAAGAACACCTAACAATTGGCAACAAGCAATAATCATACCGCTGTGGAAGAATGAAGGTAGTAAAAGAGAATGTACACAATATCGGGGCATCGCACTACTAAGCCATGTAGGCAAAATGTACGCCAAAATTATAGAATCTAGGCTAAGACCCATTATAGAACCACAGCTATCCGACGAACAGATGGGATTTAGAAAAAAACAGAAGCTGCACAGATGCAATTTTCATTCTCAGGCAGATGTTAGAGAAAAACAGAATACAAAAAGAACCTTTTTGTATCATTTGTAGACCAGGAGAAAGTCTTCGATAGAGTAGATAGAAGCGTTCTATGGCACACACTGGCTAACTTTGGAGTCAACAAACGACTTATTAAAGTATGTCAAAGCTTATATGTGAGAGTGTAATTTCAACGAATAAAGGAACATCAAAACCATTTAAAGTCACATCGGGAGTTAAGCAAGGATGCGTTTTATCACCACTCCTGTTCATCACATATATCGATAGCATTACGAAAAAAGCCAAGATGCAAAATGAAAATACCACAGCTACTTTTTGCCGACGATCAGGCTATAATAGCAAATGAAGAAACAGAACTTCAACATCATCTAACATCCATGGACATCAAGTGCAAGAACAATAACATGAAGATAAGCATAGATAAAACAGAACTCATGGCAATAGGAAGGGATACTAAATATAAGTGAAACATCAAATTATTAAACCAATCAACACCTTCAAATACTTAGGCGTAACATTCTCTTCAGATGGAAAGATGGACACCGAAATAGACATTCATTGCATCAAAGCGAATCAAATACTGGGTTAATTATCCCCTTTATTGCAACACAAAATTCTACAATGACAACAACAGAAAAACATCCAAAGTATCTTCATTCCAACCCTGTGCTACCAATGTCAAACATGGTCCTTAGCAACAAAACAATAGAGACAACTGGTTACAACAGAGATGAGATGTCTGAGAAAGGCCACATGAGTGACCAGAAGACACATAATTAGAAACGATGTCATAAGAGAAAGAGTGGGTGTAATATCAATTCTACATATACAATACATACAAAACCAACAGATGAAATGGTTTGGTCATCTGGAAAGAATGCCGTGTGATTCATTAGTTTATAAAGCATATACGAAGAGAGGAGAAGCAGAAAGAAGAGCCAATGGTATACCTAGAGTACGCTGGATCGACAACATCAAAGAGACATTACACAAACACCAAATAACATTATCTGAAGCTGCCAGAAAAGCGAGAACAAGAACATTGTATCTCCCTCGACACCCGTAAAGGGTAAAAGAGGAAAGAAGAAGAAGATTCTGTGACAACATATTTGCCGTTTTCTCCTATTTGCTATGATTATATATATACATATATATATATATATATCAAACTGTGCGGAACCACAGAGAACTACGGCAAATTACTAGTGGTAGTTCAATGGACCGTTCTGATAATATGAACGCAATAAAGGAGTTCGGTCAGTTGGGTATTTTTTCTTATGTGTTTATGGCTCGAATGCAGGACCGCGTGGTGTGGCGAGAACGGCGTATATGGATCAAAATAATAGTTACCAACCAACACAGAAATGAAACAGTTGCCCACCCGTTTGTTGCCGGGGCCCGAAAGGGGAGCAAAGAATAGCAACACTGTTTACCTTCCATGCGTGTCGTAAGAGGTGACTAAGGAGGTTATGGGATGGAGTTGGCTGTCCCATCCCGTATAGGGCCAGTGAGGCAAAGTCATGCAGAAGTCGGATGTGTCATGCCGAAAGGCCTTTATATGTGTGTGAATGGTAAGGTGAGGCAACAATGGTTGTCAACGACGTGACTTTCGCCAATGAAAATCTTAGCAACAGAATTTTTTTTAAAACCATTATACATAGCATCCCATTAAGACTAAGGAATCATACTTGTGTGTTTAATGTACGATCTTGTCGACATGTGCATTTCATCTATCTGGTAGCTCTTAATTTCACATAACCATTCTGACAAGAGTACAGATTCTTCTCGGTTCTGCAAGTGAGACTCAAATGTATGGTTGTGTAAGTGGGGTAGGGGTAGGGGTTTTTGTATGCATGTTTAGTCCTCGAAGAGAGACAGTGCAGTGCGCCAGTACCATACGATTACCACGTCCTTCCAGGACCACAGCACACACCTCTGGGACACCTATCCCATCATTCTTCTACCAGATATGTTGACCAATCCGCAGTGATGACACATCTGCATTGCCCGTAACCCAGGAATATAATAAAAGTGCATTTTTGCTGGTCTGCATATCTTCGTCATCCATGGAGATTACTTCATGCCAGAGATCTGTGTATTTGAGCATTCGGACCGTCCAGAAACCAATGGCAAACTACTGAACGTATTTATATTGCCTAGAAAATCACTGCAGCCAAGCAATGGTGGGTTGATGGCTGCGTCCTGAATAGGGTATGCTATCAATTTTGTTTAAAGATATAACTACGGTTGAATCAATTCCTCGATAGAGAATCCTCTTTGTACAACACTCATCATTCCATTATATTTATTGTTTGGAATGTATATAGCGAATATTTGTAATTATATACATGTACATATTTCCTCGGTCTGGACCAAGTTGTTATAATGGAACTTGACTGAATAAAATATTAATATTAGACGGAGAAATTATATAAATATATACTATGACATTAGAAAATATGGGTTTTGTCATTCGCAATTTGAAATGCTAAAGAAATATTAATTAAAGTGAATAAAGTAAAGATAATTATCTGCAGTGAAAAGAAAAAAGAACATACGGTAGATTAAATTCTAGTTGAGGAAGACAAGCAAGAAGATTATAAACGACGAATATAAATTGTGAAAAAATATCATGCAACGATAGAAACAAGGACAAGATGGAAATGTGAAATCGATCGATTCGCTATAAAAATAATAGAAAAATCTATGAAATAACGTGTACACACAATCTATAGCACTTACTGGATTCTTGAAGTGAATATGAGTATGGATGATGGGGGGGGGGGAAAATACTAGCTATATATGGGCTAGATACATTAGTGGGCAGTCATTACGATGTCGCCCGGCAGCTAAATATACAACACAAATGCAAGGCGCCATCAATGATTGCCACTGAGCTGATGAGTTCAAGCGCTTTAAGATATATGAGTCTCTATGCTATGAGAAGATTACAGTAGCGACATAAATGAAGACTAGGAACTCTTGGAATATGCGTGATAAAATATTTCCATTGCGTATATATCATTGCATATATGGCATATATTCTGATCTAAATCGGTTTGTTACAGAAAATAAGATATGTTGAATTAAATATACGGATCACACACAATACAACCAGAGAAGAGCGAGAGACACATTCTTAATGAAAACAGTGCCGGTTTGCCGTAAGCAATAATCATCATCAGGTGCCATGTCGGCTGGCGTAGGCGATCATGACTCTCCACAGCTCTCTGTCTCCGGTATTATGTATCAGAATCGTTGTTTCCCTGCCGTACCAAGTTGTTAAATTGTCTAATATTTTATCCGCTGTCGCCCTCTGTCTCTGCTGCCCTAAATCCTGCCTGTTGTGACTATGTTCTCCAAACCTCCCTGTCTCATTAGGTGGCAAACAAAATATGAAGAATGCGGTTTTCTTATGTCATTGATTAAGGTCCGTTTCACATTTGACGCTTTCCACGTTAGTTTTTCTGGCAGTCCATGGCATTGTCAACATTCTTCTATAGAACCACATCTATTGCCTCCAATTTCCCACTTTCCTGTTTGTTTATTGTCGAAGATTCGCATCCATATGTTAGTATAGGAATTATATAGCACTGAAGAACTCTCTTCCTCAGCAGTTGTTGGTAGCATAACATATTTAAGATGTAGCGTAAACCCCTACATTTTGTTAACTTTAGTGATTTTCAAGGCAGCTTAAATACGTATTGCTGTTACTTTATGAATGCACAGTTGCTGTCGCTGGGTTTGAACCTGGTATCTTTGCGGTCTGAGAAGTGCTCTTTACCACTCCACCACATAGCCGGTCTTCGTCCATATAGGGGATTTATAGTCTTTGCTTTATATATCGATAGCCATACAGGAATAATAGCCAAATAAACGTAGAGGACTTTTATCAATGTACACGTTTCCCCATTGGAACTTCATCTCTCTCAACAGAGCAGCACATTGCCTGCCAATAGTATCACTCCTAGCACATAAATCTGTAGTTTCAAGCGATAATTTGCAGGGGTATCTGAAATGTGCAATTGTAAACAAGACGATGATATCGAACCTACAACCCCTTCATAACAAATATCTTAACCACAATGTCACGACAATCGCAAATGAAACCTGGCTTATTTAGTTATATGAGTTTAGAGAAATACATAATTCTTAAGTCACCCATGCTATTCCTTATATATCAGACGTAAACACCCATGCTTATAGAATCAATTCCTGTACTTTAAGGCAGTGGTGTTACACCTTCTTAGCTTGTAGCCCCACTGTGGGACAGCTCATCCTCTTTCCCGGGTGTCTAAAAATGTCACTGACTTATTTACAAGTGACCGAGGGTTTATAAACTTTATCTCTATAAATCTTGTTGCTTGTCATTAAAATAAGTACCTTGCCGTAGAAGTCCTGGACGAATAAGTTGCTCTAATTTGAACATTTTTCTCCTACAAGCCTCGTTGTCTCCATTTGGTCCATGTTGAGAACCACTGCTTTACGGGATTGGCAGTTACTGAGTACAGTACGTTG
Organism: Meghimatium bilineatum; assembly: GCA_034231615.1. Taxonomy (NCBI): domain Eukaryota; kingdom Metazoa; phylum Mollusca; class Gastropoda; order Stylommatophora; family Philomycidae; genus Meghimatium; species Meghimatium bilineatum. The sequence goes on from CM067318.1 coordinate 22,284,074, forward strand.
TATATGTTAATCAAGTGACTTAAGACCTATATGCCGTGTTCATGTGAGTCACCCGCAGCATACGATACGTTTATACTGTGCTTGTTGTGAACAAAGTATATGGGTGTTTTAGAACAAGGTCGCTATGCATGTCATATGTACATTTGTGATTGCTACTAGAAAGGGACTTCTTACAGCCCGTGTCATGTAGCTTTGGTTATAACTATCCACATCCTCATCTCACGCGTGCTGTCAATCATTCCCGCAATGACAAGCTTCTCAGTACTTTCTCTCTTAAGTGTTCCCCCATCTCCTCGTGATCTTGAACTTGGTTGTTGTCACGATGTGTTCCATCTTTTCTCTTCTCATGGTATATCAAAAAAATGTAGGCTGTCTTTTTTTCCCCCTGATGCTAGTGAATAACGTTTTTTTAAATATCTTTCTTTCAAAATATCCTCATTACGTGTGTTTTCTTTAAAATCACTGCATAATGCTATGAATATTCTACAATAAAACCACTTCTCTACTGCCTTCACGTAATGTCTTACTATTCTCTGATTGTACAAGATACATCCTATTTAGTTATGTATTTTTCTTCTTCTTTTGCGTTCGTTCTCAAACTCCTGCAGATTATCAGGATACAGTATGGAAAACGGAATGCGTTTTGCGTCATGGTTTACAACATTGCTGCGGTATCTCCGCCTTTCATATTGACACATCCGACTTCAGCATGGCGTTGACTCTACATGGGATGGGACAGTCAACTCCATCCCATTATCTCCTTAGTTGCATCTACGACATGCATGAAAGGTAAACAGTTTTGCTGTTGTTTGCTCCCCTCTCGGGCCTCGGCTCACACGGGTGATTTAGTTATATATAGCGTCTTTGAAATATGTGAGTATTAACAAAGGTAACATAGATTTTTACTTAGGACAACTAAAACAGTCAACAAAACATGCCACATGTCGATAAATTGACCTCCATCAAGATTGTTGTTTCCGAACGTCTTGGAATTCAGATTCATGACCAGTTGAAATATTCTAGAGATGACAGTGTCTGCCTACGTGTCTGTGAGCATGCAGTTTTCATGACTGCTCTCCTTGAACGGAGTGTTGTCTACATGTTCTTTTATCAAATCGAACCCCTGTACAGATATAGGTCCTGCCAAGTTACATACAGCGGCACTCATCTTGACTGATCCGACTTTTTATTGGTTGGCGAAAAACAGTATACACAAAGTGACCAATGAAATGTTCGGATCACGCGCATTGTCCAACACAAGTGTCTCTGTTTCTGACTATCGCACAGGATATATTCTGGAGAAGGGTTAGCAAAAATCTATGAAGGCTGCTCAAAAAAAGGTGACATGATGTGTAATATCACGAAATTCGTAGGTTTTCTTTGGTTCTTCTCTCTCGAAGGTATGTTGGATACAAAAGGGTTAACTCTCTTCTAACAACCAGAATGTCATCAGCATGCTTCATTGCTATGGAAATATGTATCGATCATCATAACTTTATTGATCAGGTTTGTCCATTTCTACAGTATATCTCCTTTCTTTTTCTTCGTTCCTTATCAAGCTACTGCAGAGTAGCAGTATGTACGGAGAAAGGTATGCGTTGTGTCGTGGTTTGAAGCTGAGATACGATGTCTGCGTTTCTGACTGATGCATCGAACTTCAGCATGGCTTCTCGGCCACCTTGACTTTACGGGATGGACAGCCAACTCTAATACGAAAACCTCCTTACGATGTTCAATAGCAGTTAGTATTGTCACTATTCTTTACTTCCCTTTCGGACACAATCAACATGCAGGCGATAATGCATCATTCGAGGCTAATTGTCTATAGCTCTGTGCTACTTCTAACTGAAACTGGGAATAATGGAAACATCATTGCGCACTACATAACGTTCTAACTGATGGAAACATCACCGTGTAGCGCATAGCAATGAAACAATAAAATCTCGTTGTGGTGCTAGTTTTTGTGGTAGTCTGATCACACATTTGAGGATGTCCGTATATTACGTCATTTTTTGTGTGTGCTAATTTTGACCCAAAATATCTGTCAATAATTCAGGGATTTCCCTGCTTATGTCAACATTTCAGGGATTTTCCAGCTTATATCAACTCCTAACACAGATTGCCGAAAAAGTTTCTAAAATAAGTATTTTGTATCACACATTTAGAAAAATATTAGAAAATCAAATAATTCAGTTAGTGTATAATAACAGTATTGTTGACGTCGACTTTTGTCAACACTTGCCTCCCCTTATTGATGACGTATTTTTTGGACAGATACTTTTTTTTAAAGGTCCAACGGTCCATGGGCTCATCTCGTGACCCATATAAAAACAAATAATACAATGATACACAACATGAAAACACTTTCCTATGTGTTATTGATCAGCGCTCGTTCTCAAAGTCCTATCTGTTAGCGGGATGTAGTCTGTAGAACAGAATGCATTGTGTAATTGTTTATAGCTTGGCTGCAATTTTTGCTCTTTAAAATTTGCGCCTTTCGGCCCACAGCATCCGATTCAGAATGTCTCGTGGGTGACATATCTTCCCAAATATGGCAGGCGAGACTTATACAAATTTACTTTTGATTTTGTTTTGTGACAGCGAAGTATTGTATTGCTTATTGTGTAGATCGTCCCTCATCGAGGCAGTTTATGCTGTCCAGTCATTTGTGCTCAACAATCTCACGAGAATATAGCTCAATAATAGTGCACAGCCAAGACCCCTCTTCCAGAAAGTCCTGCGTGAAAATCTCAAATCAGCTTAGATGAGTGACGCTTTGTTTGTTTTCCCGTGCTTTCATTGGCTGGCGACACAACATATAGGAAAGTGAACTTAATGAATAGTCTGGTAAGCTCAGAGGAATGACTCAGTCAGGAGAATGACTGTATTTGAGACATGACCGGTTCCTGGTATAGACATATGAACAGAAAGTAAACATGATTTCATTCGTTATGTTTATTATTGTCGTGATTTTCGTTGACCACTATTTATACACTTGGAGTTGCATGCATACCATGCAAAATCCAAGGCCGAAAAACGAAATGCACGGGAATAATTTAAAAAATCAGCCTTTCAGACCATGTTTACTTTTTGTTCAGAAATCTTTACTCTCGACGGTCGTAATTTGGGAAGGGCTGTATCATGACCGGGCTCCCCACTAGATGACCTAGCAAGCTGGTTTTCCGATATTTTGATTATTTCTGTGCTTTTGATTGGTCGACTTTGGCTATTTTTTGGCGAGCGACTCCAAGTATATAAATAGTGACCAATGAATATCAAAGACAATAATAAAAAACCTAACGAATGAAGGCTTGTTTATTCTGCACTTATAGCTTCTATACTTTCGGCAGTCTCATCTGTACGCGCAACACGGGATACCTCTTTCACTGGCGTACTTTAGCTTCCCCTCTCCCTTTCATTTGATTTTTTTTAAAGCATTGTTGGTTGATTGCTGATCCTGCGGCCCATGGGTTCATGACCTTTGACCCAATGACAGTGTGTGATATATATACATGTGTTTGTGAGCTGGTGTTTTGTTCCATATAAGGTGTCCCGTTTATCTAGCATCGGAGAAGCATTTTCCTGACGTATTCCGGCGCAATTTTGTTTCTCCGGGCAATAATGTTCACAACATAACTTATCATCTTCTGCGATCAATGATTAAACATCCAGTTCAATACTGATCATGTATTGAGCGGTTTATCAGTTTCCAAAATTCCAATGATTAATTTTAACGTGTGACATTTGTAAAAGTGACCTAGTTTTATATCGTCCATCTTAGAGCCAAAGGCAATGCAATAGCCTTTGTAAATTGGCGAGAAATTGTATAGTGAAAGGCAAATCCTCTAGAATAATCTTGAGACTAACGGGAATTGAACCAGTCCGTTCAACGGCACCAAATCGCCTAGCAACTATTGAACACGCATTTCCCGTACTTGACTAACCGCATCTCCGGTTGCGGTTACATTGGTATTTTCACCTGCACGCAGCATAGAAACTATACCTGGGAAGCCGTACAGAGTTTCAGCGCCAAAAGCATTACCAAGATTCGCCACATATAATATAGAGAAATCCGGGGCTGAGCTTGCCCAGGACGCCTACAATTCATTGTTCCGTCTTTATCTCTTTGTGATTAGGAAAAGTTTATCTGATTATGTGATCTGTTAAACTATACCAACGGTGATTTCTGTTCTAGGTAGTTAGTAGCTGTTACATTAATTTTAGCTTTCATTCTCAAACTCCCGCTGGATGTCTCTTGTAGCAGGACAATGTTTCTATTAGATTTCCAGCAGGGTATAGTCCAGAAAACGGAGATTTCTTGTTTCACCCGATTTTTTGTTCTGATGACCCGACACACCCGATTTTAGCAGTATGTCTATCCGTATGTTTGCACATGCGTAGTTATATTATTTCATTTGAACATAGAAAAATAGTTTAGTAGTTTAGCTTCCCATATTGTGTTAAAAGTACCAGTTAGAATTCGGCTTCTAGCGTCTGATTTTAAAAAAAACAACCCAAAGTTGCTATTTTCGTGGAGCCGTGGGGAGTGTCGCTTGAACGTGATCGTCGGCAGATATAGAAAACTTCTATATCCCAACTTCTAAATTTAAACAGGACTTAATTCGGTATGTTCTTGATTATTTTTTTGTTTATTAATTGGACAGTATATAATTGGAGTCGCCTGTCAAAAATAACCAAGGCCGACGAATGAACTTCAGGGCAATAATCACTGCCGACCTTCTATGTCATCAGTCCACAGGTCGTGACTTGATCCCGCTCGTTGCTTGAAAGTTACAAGACATGAGTGATACTCTCGAGAAAGGGGGGGGGGGGGCTGGGAAGTACATATGGAGAGAAACCCAAGTATAGTAAAACCAATCCTATACGCATTTCTTTAATAGATCACTAGCGAAAACATTTATCAACATGGCTTGTATTCCAATCGAAACTGGTTATTGTTTTTCCGATACAGCCCTGAGTCATCCATTAACTGACTACCGTGTTGCCAGGCACTGTCATCAGAAATTCTGTGCATGCCCTGAAGCGTATGAGGCAGTGACAAAACATGCGTGGTTTACTTTTTCTCCGACAACATATGTTATCTGTGTTTTGTATTGCATTTATGTGCACTTTATTTGTGATTTTTCTGTATCACTATTTGGTACTCTCTCTCTCTCTCTCTCTCCCACACACACACACACGCGCGCGCGATTTTTCTCTAAATACATTACATCAGACCGAATGAATACTAAAAATGAATTTCATTCTTGTATTGCTATTTTCCCCCCTCATTTAGCATACTAGTCTTTTCCATTTCTGTGAGGTTATAGGAGACCACATAATTCTACGCCCCTTTCTATATTGATGCGCAATTCTTTGTATGTCCCTAGCTTGATAAATACATTTTGGTGGAGACGTTGATTTGATCTGTTGTAATCTTTCTGTAAAACTTACTTAACCTACTTCATAATTAACAGTAAAATCATGTATATACCTATATTAGACTGAGCGCACTTGCTATATTGTAACGATATCAAAAACATATTTAAACCTTTTGGGTGACTCAATTTCTACTACAGGTTCCCGTGGCCAACCTTGTACACAAACTCTATTCTGTTGTAATGATAATATTTAAGACGCCGGGTTCTTACTACAGGACAGTCTGCTGCACCGCGTGCACACATGTTGCAATCTGCTCTCAGTGGTGAAATGTACCAGCTCATGTATGAATCATTTATAAATAATATGTGTTGAAGTTACATTATATTGTAAAACAATTTAACCTGGGTAACACTGATGTGAAAATAACTTTGCTTTCTAGACAGTCAGATACGAACGATCAAGTGTCATCTTCACGTCTATGGTTGATAATTTTCTTTATTCTTCTGTGGGCGTTCTCAAACTCCTGCTGATCAACAGTGTGTATTCCAGAGTACAAAATGCATTGTGTCATGGTTTATAGCTTAGCTGCGATATCTCACCTTTCAGCTTGACACAGGATGGTTTCTGGGTTACTATTACCCTATATCGGATGGGGCAGCCAACTTCATAACAAAACAACCCATTAATCACATATTAGAACATGATTTGCAGGTGACAGTAACATCACTATTTTTACCCGCACATTAAGGCCATGGCAGCTCATGTGCAGGGTAATCTATTCTCAACAGTTGATTTAGAATTCTGGAGTGAAATATTGATTTTGTTTACTATAGTCAACACTATCTATTGCACCTATATCTGTTGTGAGCAAGTAACAAATCTGTTTGGAAACTTATTCACCTCTGAGTAGGAGGCTTCTCAAAACATTGCACATTGCTGAGAGTTTGGAGTCTTCTGATTTTGAAATATAGCTCTGGAGAAACTTCCTCATTGCACACAAGGATACAAGAGCTATATAGTTTTGAGTCCTGAGGATTGAAGCAAACAAGACAAAACAAACCTATTTCCATTCATGCTCACATATTTAATCTGTTACTGCAGCCCCTATATTTCCAGCTGTTACTGCAGCCCTTATATTTCCAGCTGTTACTGCAGCCCCTATATTTCCAGCATGTTGTGTTTCCCAGATACGATTAATTCTGTGGTATATAAGCACTTTTATTTGAGTGAGCGAGGTTTAGGATTGAAACACCTTTCTGGTGAGGCTGAGAAGTCAGCTGCGTGCCCCACTACCACATCGAGTATGAGAATGGAAATAGAAGTGGTGACAGCAGCTCTCACTTGGCTGGCGACGAAACCACCAACAGATTCAGTGATTCTATTGGACTCTCAAAGTATGATGACTATCAAAGTATGCTGCGCAAGATGGAATAGTGTATGATCAGAACTGAATGGGTCACTCTTCTCAACAGCGCGCAGTGCATGAATCTACTGTCCAGGTCATGCTGGCGTCAGGGAAAATGAAATGAAAGAGCTGATGTGTTCCCTGGTAAAGCCTTGTGAACGGCACTGAGATAGGAAGAGACAGAATTTAATTGATTAGAGAAGTCATGGGTAACCTACGAGAAGACCAGGAGGAAGTCGAGCGAGACAATGTACATATTCACAGAATGGGAGTGACTAGTGGCGATGGGAGAAAGTGCTCCCTTTCCAGAAAGATCAGAAAAACGTATAATCAGGAGCTGACTGGGACACTGAGCGTATACACTTTCAGATTGCTGATGGAATGGCAAGCAGAGCATATATGGGAATGCCCCAGTGCTGTGACGCTTATTCTAATCAAGTAAATTCAAGTAGGAAGTGAGAGGATAAATTAAAAATTCTTGAGACCAACAGGAATTGAACTAATCCATTCTGATGGCACCAAATCGCCTGGCAACAAGAGTAAAGAGGTTTATAGGGGCTTGACTAACCACACCTCCAATAAAAGATGCAATTTTGTCAAAACATTCAAACTGTGTACTCAAGTCACTTAGAACGGAACAATTGAGACTAGGGCTGTTACAAAAACAACGAACATCACGTATGTACAAGTATTAGAAGTATCCTCAGTAACAACAATAGCCCTTGTAGAACTTATACGTATGTTATATGTTTGTTGTTACTGTATGGGATGTTCATTATCAACCACAGAGAGTGATACATAATATAAAAATAACAAAGCATAAAACACATTGCAACAACAAAATAAAAGCATGAGAAGCATAATTGTATAGATGACATGCCATAAAGCTTCTATAAGAAGATAACCTCAATATAACGACATGCCATCTATTAAGGTTTTCTGTTGCATGAGTTTTTTGTCCAGTGGGCCATTGATGCGACCCATAGACGCAACAACGTGTCTAGTTGTAGTCGTCTAATTATGAAATAAAGCTTTGTTGAAATTTTTCCAATCAACAAATGGATACAAGATCTCTACACTAGTAATCCCTGAGAATGAAAACACAACACAAGTATCCAGAACAATGGAAATGCTCTCCACAGAATGATATTGAATGACTTTTCTATTATTCATTTGTGAAATCACTGATGCAACAAAGCTTCTGTAAATCGATGCTCCATTGAATATATTCAAGAAAAAAGTCAGCAGACTGAGGTTGTTTGATTGTTGAAAGAGATTGTTCCAATATATTTTGTATAGTTGATCAAAGAGTCGTACTTCTGGCACAAGAAATAGGTTTTATTGATCTAATTGGTTATGTTTGCTATAAATAAATTATAACATGATATTTATACGGATAAGTAAACTATTGAACCATTAATCTAAATCCAATAAGTAAGGGCTGAAGTATACATTGTAATTAATTTAAATAATATGAATACCCGGTAAGTAGTTGATTAAAAAGATTAATGAACTACTGAAACAAGTGCAGGACATTAATTATCTTGGGAGCATTTTTTTACAGATGACAGAAGAATGGGTAGAGACAACAATTCAAAAGGCCACATACGCAAATTATGAACTTGCATATTTTGTAACACACATCTATCTCAATGGCATCCAAAAGACATAAAAACATAAATTCAATCTTAATAAATTGTATCAATGTTCATACTAACTAAAGAACAAGAGACAGAAAGCTTACTATGTGCGAAATGAAATGTCTATGGAAAGCAACAAACAGAACAAGAAGAGATCATGCGAGGAATGAAGCACTTACATAACAACACTTCTGCAGTGACATATATTGAACAACAAAGACTGAAATCATTCAAAGAGAATGAAACCATATTAGAAAGCAGCAAGAGCATACAACATGAGAATGGAAACATGAAGTGATAGAGGAAGACCAAGAACATGGTGGATTGGTGGAGTTACCAACGTTTTGAGAAATCACAATATTGCTGTCTATCAAGCAACCAAATGTGTCGTAGCGTGAAAATCGGTCGTAATTCAATCCTGTAACACCTAACAGCAGCAAGATAGATATGAACTCTGGTATTTTGGATATTGTGACCCAATAGCATTTGTCAAGAAACAATAGCAATGTACAACTAATATCTAAAAAAGGAAAGGGAATGTATAAGAAATGTATAACATGCCTGTCATGTTTTTGAGATGAAAATCTGTGCAGAATGCTTCTATGTACAGATAAATATATTTATAAATTCTAATTCAATACATGATTGACAAATCAATGATTAAGAATATATGTTTAAATTCTGATACATGGCTTAGTGGTTAGAGTGTTGGTCTCATATCCGTGAGGTCCAAGGTTATACTCCCTGTCTGAATTTTTTTGTCGGAGGATAAATTAAAAATGCACACAGTACATGATGGGGTGATAGCAACAGCATGCGTCTTTTATCACACAACTACAAATACTACCTCCTTTCAACTCCCTAACAAGAAACATGCAGTATTTGACCACTTTTTGGACAGTTTAAATTCTTCTAAATGATTTTTGTTTTCAAATGTTCTTTGAGGTCATAGCTAAGCCACCTCTTTAATATACTTTTTACAAACTTTAAAATAGCATAATACTTTTATACTGTCTATTTCACACTGTCATTTGAAAATTATGAGAAAGGTTATATCAATGATGTAAGGCTTACTTACCATTGACAAATATGGTTGAAAAGGTTACATTGTAAGGGTAAAGCTTACATGTGACAGGTATGTATTTTCTCCATGCAAGCATGTATGATCTTAATGACATTCACTGACATATACAAATTACTAAATATATTTTCTGAACCTAATAATAAAATTATAATCTAGCATTTAGATTGATTTCATTCTTGGATTTTCATTTCCAATATTGTATTGTTATTGTATTCTCCAGTTGGTTGGAGCTGCCATCTTTGGTATAGTCTTATGGCTGCGTCTGGATTTCTGGACCAATGAATACCTGGAGCTGAGCCCAAAGCTTGACCAATATCTTATTCTCATATACATTGCCCTTGCTGCTGGAGCAGTTATTGCAGCATTCTCAATTTTGGGTCTGATAGGAGCTTGTCTAAAAAGAAAGTGGCTCCTAATACCAGTATGTGACACTTATATGTTGTAAAAGTTTATTTGTTAATATTTCCAAGAATTATGAGCAATACCTGTATCCTTTTGTGCAATGGGTGTTTTCTCCAGAGCTTTATTTATCTAGAAGCTTACTTTAGATGTTTCATTGAGTGTACATGCTTACTTTATATATTTTATTGAATGTATAAGCTTACTTTAGATATTTTATTAAAATGTACAAGCTTACTTTAGATATTTCATTAAAAGTGCACAAACTCACATTAAACATTTCATCGAGTATACAAACTTACATGTATCAATTCGTCTATCTTTCTATTTGTTGTTTTTTGCTGTAAGGAGTCTCATAATTGAATGACAATAGTTTTCGGACTATGGCATGTTTGGTAGCTTGATATGCAGTAATATTGTGGTGTCTCAGAATGTTTGTAACTCTTTCAATTCACCTTCTTCGTGGTCTTCCTCTGTATCTTGCTATTTCCATCTTTATTTTGTATTCCCTGTCCGCTGGCCAATAAGCGTTCATTCGCATTAAGTGGTCAAATCATTTCAGTCTCTGTTTTTCAGTATATTTGACCACATATGTTGTTCAAACAGTTTCTGTAATCTCTTCCTTTATCCAATGATCTCTTCATGTTCTATTTGCTGTTCTTCTTAGACATCTCATTTTCACACCTAGTAAGCTTTCTCTCTTGTTCTTTAGTTAGTGTCCATGTCTGACATTGATAACATAGTGTTGGCATGAAGATGGAATTTATGATTTCCCTATTGGTTCCATGGTGATAGATTTGTGCTTCAAAGATTAGGTCATAGAGTTGGCTTTTTGAATTCTTACTCAATCTCTCTGTCCATTATTCCGTCTTCTGTAGAAATGCTCCCAAAATATTAAAGTTCCTGCACTTGTTTCGGTAATTAATTGTTTATCTTGATGTTGATTGTATTTGGTTTCTCTGCTTATAGACATTACTTTTGTTTTGTCTATGTTGTGATTGAGGCAGCTTTCATTGAGTAGGTTTTTGTGATTAACTTAAACAACAACTTTTTTAATAGCTCGCTCTTAACTTGAACGGATGGTTAGCCAGGAGTAGTTCAGTTAGGCCAATTTTATGGTAAATGTCTGGTGGTGATTTAGCTGCTTTGGTAATATTGTCCATATAAATAATAAACAATAATAGTGATAAGACACACCCCCGTTTCACTTCTAATGTTACTGAAAATCATTTTGTAAGTCCAGCATTTATGCTAACAGCTTTTTCACGGTTTTTGTATGTGGCTCTTACAAGTCTATGATCCTTTTATCCCATAATTTTCTAAAATACTTCAGAGAAGTTTTTTATTTATTCAGTCGAAAGGTTTCTCTTGAGCTATAAAAGCAATATTCATTTGGTGTTTATATTATATTGTCTTTTCACAAATTTCTTGTAGAGAAAATATTACATTTGTACACCCTCTTCCTTTTCTAAACATGATTTGTTCTGGACTGATCACTGGATCCACAATACCGGTGGGTCTTCTTCATTTTTCAAGAATCTTGACGTTCATTTTACTGGCATGGCTATGCAGGGAAATTACCTCCATATCTGCTGCAATCTTGCTGATTTTTCTGAGAAGGTGCATGACTTGATTTTATGCTTTTGCCATTTGGTCACTCAATTTGTTCTTGGTATACTATCTAATATGAATTCTATATTATTTGTGGTCTTGGAGTGTCTGGATTGAGAAGAAATCCTACTGGATTATTTCAATGAGTGTGCAAAATTAAACATTTCTTTGAGTGTACAAACTTACATTAATTTCATAGAGTGTACAAACTTAATATTTCAATGAGTGTTCAAATTTACATTTAACATTTCATTTATAAATGCTACCAATGACAACAAAAAAACATCTTATCCAAAGTATCATCATTCCAACCCTGTGCTACCAATGTCAAACATGGTCCTTAACAACAAAACATAAGAGACAACTGATTACAACAGAGATGAGATGTCTGGGAAAAGCCACAGGAGTGACCAGAAGACAGAATTAGAAACGATGTCATAAGAGAAAGAGTGGGTGTCATATCAATTCTACAATACATACAAAACCAACAGATACAATGATTCGGTCATCTGGAAAGAATGCTGTGTGATTCATTAGTTTATAAAGCATATACGAAGAGAGGAGAAGCAGAACGAAGAGCCAGGGGTAGACCTAGAGTATGCTGGATCGACAACATCAAAGAGACATTACACAAATACCAAATAACATTATCTGAAGCTGCCAGAAAGCAAGAACAAGAACACTGTATCTCTCTTGACACCCATAAAGGGTAAAAGAGGAAGGAAAGAAGAAGATTCCGTGTACAAACTTACATTAAACATTTCATTCAGTGTACAAATTTACATTAAACATTTCAATGAGTATACAAACTTACATTCAACTTTTTGTTCCATTATTTAAACTGACTGTATACTATTTTTCAGTATCTGGCAACAATTGTGATAGCTATTATACTAACTGTGGCTGCTGTTGTATATGGGGCTGTTTACAGGGATGAGGTAATGTGTCATCACTTGTACATGTCATTTTGTATATGGGGCTGTTTACATGGATGAGGTAATGTTTCATCAGTTGTGCATGTCATTTTGTATATGGGGCTGTTTACATGGATGAGGTAATGTGTCATCAGTTGTGCATGTCATTTTGTATATGGGGCTTTTTACAGGGATGAGGTAATGTTTCATTAGTTGTGCATGTCATTTTGTATATGGGGCTGTTTACATGGATGAGGTAATGTGTCATCAGTTGTGCATGTCATTTTGTATATGGGGCTTTTTACAGGGATGAGGTAATGTTTCATCAGTTGTGCATGTCATTTTGTATATGGGGCTGTTTACATGGATGAGGTAATGTGTCATCAGTTGTGCATGTCATTTTGTATATGGGGCTTTTTACAGGGATGAGGTAATGTTTCATCAGTTGTGCATGTCATTTTGTATATGGGGCTGTTTACATGGATGAGGTAATGTGTCATCAGTTGTGCATGTCATTTTGTATATGGGGCTGTTTACATGGATGAGGTAATGTGTCATCAGTTGTGCATGTCATTTTGTATATGGGGCTTTTTACAGGGATGAGGTAATGTGTCATCAGTTGTGCATGTCATTTTGTATATGGGGCTTTTTACATGGATGAGGTAATGTTTCATCAGTTGTGCATGTCATTTTGCATCTCTTTCAGTTAATTAAATAATAGGCTCAAGAGGTTGATGCTTATTAGTCAATGATTTATTGTTGACTGCTACAATTGGAGTCAACCAACCAGAGCTGTCAAAATCTCATTTCACTTCGATATGGTGATTGTAAACATCAGAAGTTAAAGATATGGAGTATAGATTTTGCTTAAATCCCTTGGAATTGGTTAAACGAACAAGCCATGATATTTCACCTGAGAATGTGACACTGCCATTTAAAAGCATACTTAGATTGAACTAGCATTGTCGAATCTGGTTAGCATCGGCGGAGCAACAATTCAGACAGCAGAACATATATTACAAGATTGTCCCAGTTGTGCTGCTCTTGTCTGACCTACAGAAGAATTTCTGCAAACTAACCTGTGGGATCCCACAGTAACCTAAAACAAACTGTCCTATATATGATATGTATTGGACTGAATACATATGAATTTATCACAGAAAAAAAACAACTACCTGATAATAAATTGAATAATTTTTATATATATACATATATTACGGTACAAAACTCAACCCCAAGTAAAGTAATATATGTATCTAGGCAGCGTGTTCTCGGAAGACAGGAAATTAGATAGTGAAATAGCTTTATATCAAGTAGCACCACTGCTGAAACATCAGAATATTGACATACGTCTCCAAGAGAACTTTTATAAACACAGTGTTCATGGAGACACTGCGCTACCAATGCTGGACCCTGACAGAGAAACTAGAAGAAAAACTTTTTGTACGCGAAATGAAGTGCCTGAGAACAGCACTGGGGGTAAAAAAGGAGATGGAATAAACAGACACTTTAAGGAATCGGATGAAAACAGTACAGTGCAAAGAATACAGACACACAAACAATCAAATGGTTTGGCCACCAAATCAGAATGAAACCAAATGGCATTCCATCGATAGCCTTCAGTAAAAGATCATCTGAAAAGGGAAACAGGGAAGACCCAGAAGAAGATGGATATATGACAGAAATACTAGAACACCAAGGCTGCACTATGGCAGCAGCATCACAGTTAGCTAAAGAAAGAAGACTTCAGCTCACCATAACGCCTAGCGGCACACACGGATAAGACAAAGACATATATATTAAGTGTTGCTCATTAATTTTGTTCTATTATATATCTCGTTATATATATATATTCCAATTCCTGATTCTTCCACCCATATATATATATATATATATAAGTCTACCTAAACATGTAAAATTGGTTTTTTGCTTGTGCCATTTGGTCACTCAATATGTTCTTGGTATTTTTCAGCTGAGAGACACTTTGGTGAGTGGCAACCTTCTGCAGGAAATAATAAAATCTAGATACTTCAATGACCGGACCAGCCGTATTGTACGGGCTGTAGACATTATGCAGTCAGAGGTTTGTGGGTTTTCTCTTACAGCTCATTAACACAGTTTCTCCCATACTATCAAATTAGTCAGGATAATAAGTTTCTAGCATATCCTATTCAGGATGTAGGTATCAACATAGCATTATTTTTACTTGATGTTGTCTGTCCATGCCTTTATTCGTGCTCCTCTGCTTCTTCCACCCTCAACAGTTGCCTGTAGTATTGTTGTTGACAAGGAATCGTGCCTGCATACATGTCCGAACCATGCTTGTTTTTGTCGTTTCACTATTGAAAGAAATGGCTCCTGAACACCTGCAAACATCTCTACTTTATTTCTTTGTACACATTGGTCTTATGTTCCCTATAGGAAATTCGTAGAATTCGTCTGTAGCATTTGTACTCGAAAGCCTGTAATCTTCTCTCCATGTCCGCAGTGAGTGTCCAACTCTCATAACCATACAACACAACAGAAAGCACCAGCGACTTATACAGTTTGATTTTCACTCCAACACTGATGTTGCTTTTCCAAATCACAGTTAGCCTTGACAAGGACGCTAAAGTCATCTCCAGCCTTATTTTTAGTTCTGCTTTGCATTTACCATCGCTGCATATACTGGATCCGAGGTATTTGAAGGTATTCACTACCTCAAGCTTTTGTCCATTCATCATGATATTAGTCTGGTTTTCTGTGTCTCTGCTGTTTACCAAGATTTTGCTCTTATCTGTATTGATTTCCATTCCGTACTTGCTGGTTAACTTTTTCCAACTTTGCTGTTAACTCTTGCAATGACTGTTCTGACCCAGCTATCAGATCAATATCATCAGCAAAACGCAAGGATATAATGAGATTTGATTGCAACCTATATCTCTGATCGTCACGTCTCAGTCAATGTTCTCCACACAACTGTTGTATGATAGTGATGCAAAATTGTCTGATTCTGATAGCTGAAATGGAAGGTAACAATGGGTAGCTGGAATGAGGGACCACAATTAATGAGTCCAATGTCATATCCCCTGACATGAACAAATAAGATAACAGTGTAGTAATGCCTTGAATAAATACACAATTAATCACATTGGTAGCACATGCTAGAAATCTGTGTAAGGGAAAAGCAAAATGTGACTAAAAAGTCTCAAATTACTAGCACGAAAATGGCTAGTGTTACTTATGAACATGAACAGCGTTTCTCCACATTTATTTTGACCATTTTTTTATGTAGAAATTCTCATCCTTGTACACACACCACACCCACTGCTTCTCTCCTCTTCTTATTCTTCTCTCTCTCTCTCTCTCTCTCTCTCTCTCTCTCTCCTCCTCTCCCCCCCCCCCCCCCCCCCCAAAGCATTGAAAAAGGAGATAATTGTTCTACTTTATTAGTCACAAGGCATAATATTTATTGCTATAACTTTTTTTGGTATTGTTCCAAATGCTTCCTCCTGTGAATCCTCCACTTCCCTCCTAAACAGGTCTGTTGACCTCCAATTTCAAATTTTTTATGCGCTGCACCTATCTTAGGTCTTCGCATTGAGAACCTCTGATCTAAAGCTTTATTTCTCAGTGAGGAAGCTACTACTGCCATGAGGGCATTTTGGAAATGGCAGAGGATACTTTAGGCTGCCACAGTTATATTGGGACACTTCTTGCCTGTTTAGTATGCAACAGTAGATTGTGCAGACGTTATACAAATTGTTACTGCATATTTCTGACTGTAAGATTATCCTTTTATAAGCCCAGGATGCAGCTTCAATTTTCAAAAAGTGATCAAAGTTTAAAACCTGCGTATAGGCTGTTCCTGTCCTTCCGTTATCTGGCTTCCATATTTTGGTTGGACACATTTGTGTGTTGCGATCATTTCTATTCGTCGTGTTTTGATATTTTGTGCGGATCTTGATAAAGGCCTTATAGTGGAAACATTGAATATGTTTTGTGTATTGTAATGTGTATGTTTTCTTGTTTGCATATCATAACCCCCTAGTTTTAGTGATAGTCCATGGTGTCTAAGTGGGATGTTCTAAAAACTTGTGTATTACGTACGAACAATTGTATAGGCCAAGGTAGGAAAAAAAAACCAGTAATACTATGGAATCCATTATTATAAGAATGAAGGGACAAGCGAAACAATGCTGAAAGGAAATTACCAATAACACAAAATTTAGCACAATGCAAGGTCATTTCTTCCATTTACAATCACGTATAACTCACTGGAGATTTAAACAACAAAGATTCATATGTTTTTTTATTTGTGTTAATTACTTTATAATTGTAACATATGAATTGATAAACTTTTTTTATGTGTAATGTAACTTATTGTTGCTTAAAAATGATGGATGGTCAATAAACAATATAAACTATGCTATTCTGAACAGTTGGAATGTTGTGGAGCGGAGAATCCACAGGATTATGCTCAGTCTAATTGGGGCACAGGTTTAAAGACCAATCCAGACTATAATAAAGACAGTGAGAAACTAATACCAGTGCCAGCGACTTGTTGTAAAGACTATCTGAAATATCAGGATTACTCAGCGAAGTGTTACGTCTACCTACCAGAGACAGATCAGAAAAAGAGTGATAGCATTTGGCAGACTGTAAGTATTTCTGTTAATGTTTAATACATTTTTTTAAGTCATTATGCACCTGGAGATTTGGATTACAGTAATCAAGAATATTTTGTAGAACTATCCTTGAAGATGCTATAGTGCAGTGTTCACCAACCCTTTTTTTTTAACCATGACCCACACGAGTCTTTCTAAAATTCTGACACCCCACCCCCTACATATATATTATATACATATTTTTAAATTTTAAAACATTTAATTTTTCCCTAAATGAAGCCAAAATACAACTTTTCGAATTGCCCCCCCCCCTTGTGGGGCATGTGCCCCATGTTGGGAAACACTGCTCTTGTGAATAAACTTTTGAATAAACTTCTGCTACAACACATTGTCCTGCTCAAGAAATACAGAGATAATTTATACACTTATAATATACACTATAAATCAGTATAAAATTGGAACTGTCAACCGCTTCGCTCTGATGGATTTATTCAGATAGAGTTCAGAGCACATATGGACTGGTCTGATGTGCGTTGATGATAACCTGCGGTCATAAATCAATAAAGGATGCTTTACCATAAGTGTGACCACGATGTATGAAGGATCTTCTTCTTCTTTCTGTCCTCATGTACCTTTCGGTGTTGAGGGGAGAGTGAGTGTAGGGTCTTTTGCCCTTCTATTTGACTCTTCCATTGTTATATTTCCGAGTGTTTCTAATACACTATCTATCCACCTTTTACGAGGGTTTCCAATAGGTCGACTGTTTTCGTATCGTTTGTTAAGTGTTTTTTTGGATAATACATTGCTCTTTCTGTCTGGTTATGTGGCCATACCATTTAACTTGATGTATGAAGGATGCATGTAGAATTTTGCCTCAGAAAGAAACAATCTAGGTACTAGCAGGAAATTGATCTCGAACCATCACAATTGTGAGACCAGTATTATAACTATTTGGCCATGCATACTATGGCACTAGTGTTCTGATCTATTTTTATTGTGCATTACAATCTCAAACTGTAAATTTGTTTTTTTAAATATGCTATTATCTTGTATTATGTATATTTTTAAAATAGTTTTAAGTGGACAGTGGAATTTAAACATATTTCAACAGAATTTGAATAGAACAAGAACAATTTGAATAGAAAAAAAATGGAATTTGAAGAAATTTCTCCCTATGTTTGCTTGACGCTTTTCCCTGTGCAATAGGGAGATTTCTTATAAAAAACAGTTCAAACAATATAGAAATTTTCCCATATGTGCCTTGTCTTCTCAACAAAGTGACACACCATCTGCAGAGAGTATTGCTCATAAGTACATAACTCCATACCTTCAAACAATAAACCCCTAGAAAAATTCGCTTTATGTACAAATGTCTTGAACTAGATAATCTTCAGCACAAGGTGAATGACTGGTTCTATCTCATTCAAATAGTCCCACTTATTCCAACGCTCCTGCCACTAAAGGGACAACTGATCGTTCTTCTGGTTATCCGTCAGTATACAGAGGCATGAGTTTTGTTGTCACCTGTCGGCGCAGATATTCTCGTATAATTGTATGGCATATGCCTTATTGACATTCCATTATCCTCAGCAGTCTCTCTGATAGTCTGTTAGAACCAATGATTTCTTGTAGACATGCTACAATCTCATCAGTGTGGAAGTGGATGGTCTGCCCGAGGAAGGGGGTGGTTATCATCAAAGAATCTGCATCCAAATTTTTTAATTGGAAATACCACTAAAATATGTGAGATCGATTTAGACAGGACTGTCCAAATGCTGATTGCAGCATTTAAAAAGTTTTTGAACCAGCTTTTCCAAGACAAAAGCAGAATTCAATGCATACATACTGTTGAATATTTATATCTATTTTTTAATGCTGTGATCACTTCTAGGTCACCTTCACTTATAGAATTTCATTTAGCAATTGTGCAAAGCTATCAACTTCAGTTTGGTATATACATTAGCACATTGCTCTCACATGTACTGGGTTAATACCACAATGACATATATTAAATTTTTCACTGGAGAAAAGAATCAGAACCCAAAGAACTTAGTGAACAGTCCTTGTCTATACAAGGTTGCTCAAATTAAACCTGTCCAAGTGGGTTTATTACAAGATAAGGAAAGGTACATCAGCAGTTGAGTTATTGTTAAGTAAAGCAATTATTAGGAAACATGTATACTCCTGGAATTGTTAGAAGTCATAGGCATTTAAACATGCAATGTTTCGGTTGAAGGTGAATTTTATCAGATGAAAGACTTTAACCAAATGGTTCAAAGAGCATTGAACCAAATCACTTGTGACATCTTCATCGGAGTGGAATCTTGCCTCATTAGAGCGCTCTAAAGATCCAAACAAATGAGTCTCATGGCGATCAATCTAGGCTGTAGACAAGATGTCGCAGAATTTCCCATTTCATCTTTTCTGTGCTAACTTTTCGCACAACCGTTGCAACATGCGGGTGAACATCATTGTACAACAGAATAACACTGTGACAGCATGCTGGGTTGGTTGAGCTTAATTGCTACATGCAGCTTGTCTAGTATGTTCTTGTAGCGATAGTATTGATGTTCACACTAGGCTCTTTAAAGTTCATCAACAAGAGCTCTTGCTGGTAAAAAAGAAAAGGCAGTGTGCATAACCTTACCTTCAGAGATTTGTAGCTAAAAATTTGTTTTGATGTGTGTTGATACAGGATGTTTCCATTTCATGCTAGTTCCTTTGCTGCTTGACTCTTTCATTGTCTGCTAAAATATGTGGCAGAGATGAATCATGGAAAAACTGCACATGGTTCAAACTTCACCCCATCAGTTCTTCCTTTTGGTGGTCAGTCAATAACCATAGTACCCA
Organism: Meghimatium bilineatum; assembly: GCA_034231615.1. Taxonomy (NCBI): domain Eukaryota; kingdom Metazoa; phylum Mollusca; class Gastropoda; order Stylommatophora; family Philomycidae; genus Meghimatium; species Meghimatium bilineatum. The sequence continues at coordinate 22,303,966 of CM067318.1, forward strand.
CTGATACTTACACCATACTTCATTTTCTTCCAAACCATCATTTACACTTTTCCTAATGACACAGAATTCATCAGCTAGCAATACATACTCTGGCAGCAATCAACTCGTATTTCTGTATCCATCTTAGTAATAGCTGCTTCTGTCACAATAACATGTGCCTGACCAGGCCACGAAAGATAATTTGTAACATGTCGACATGTTCTGATCTTCACAGAAACTCTTATCACTTCTTTACTGTTGTCATCTTTGACGCACATATTTCTCCATAAATTTTTCACTGCCTGCATTCTTTGATGACTGTTGGTTGGTCGACATCTTTTGTCTGTAAGAAACTAAATCATTCCTCGTTGGTCCAATTTGAATGGTTTCATTATCATACAGGCTATGTTGTCAACTGTCAGCACTAAGTATATGGAGAGACTCGCCATGTGAATGTATGTCCATTTGTGTGCACTAATTACATCAGTAATGTCTTTATGATCCTCGTTTGCTGGCATAGGCGGAGCAGCATGGGCTATTTTCATTTGAAAACGCTGTGTATTTATTCATCAGTGTTTTAAATAAAAATGGATAAGTGTGGGAGATAACTCCAATTTTTTTGACAAATTATTTTTCGTTCTCTACTCTTCTTCATAACTGTAGTTTATAAAGAACTGCACAATATTTCGGATACTTACTGCTGGCATTGTTATTTCTCTTCTCAGGGCTGTGAGCAGAGTCTGCAACAGTTTCTGGACAAGTATGTGGTGGTTGTAATTGCCATAGCAGCAGTCTACTTTGTCTTACAGGTTAATGTGATATTTTTTTATTCTTAGTGTTAATTGTTGTTATCTGTTGTTCTTGTTCTTGATGTTGTTGATAATGAAGAAGTTTTGTGGCTGTTACACACAGACAAATAGATTATTACGACTGTGTTGTGCTGGGACCCGGAAGGGGAGAAAAGAATAGCAATAATGTTTACCTTCCATGCATGTCATAAAAGGCGACTAAGGAGGTTATGGGGTGGAGTTGGTTGTCCCACCCCGTATATGGTCAAAGTGACTCAAAGCCACACTGAAGTCAGGTGTGCCAGGCCAAAAGGCACAGATATTGCAACAATACTGTAAACCATGATGACAACACAATTCCTTCTCCGTACTAAATCCTGCGAATCTGCAGAAATTTGAGAATGAACGCAGAAGAAGAAATAGACTATTACATTCTGTCTCTTTCTAGTTTTGTGTCTGTCAATCTTTGTCTCTTTCTTCTGTGTGCCTTTTTATTGTCTTTCACATCTTTTAAACTTAGGCATGCTATGTTTACAATTATGTAATTTCTCTCCTGCCACTGACTGCAGCGGAATTGGTTTTTGAAAATGTTATGCAATCGTCTGTGGCTGTTTTGAAATCGTGATAACTTTTTTGTTGTTACAGATATTTAAATAATGTTTGTACATATAAATAAAGAATTAAATTCTGCATATATTGGTGTAAGTTTTGTTTGTATGTGTGTGATACGAGACATGTGAGAAAGTGATAAAGACAGATTTAGACCTATCTAGGCGTAGTATATTTTTGATCGATCAGCAGCTATGAAATCTGTTGACTATTATATTTTACATAATAGAAACCTCATGGCATATTTTAAATAATGAATATGAAGAACTTACCTCTCAAGTTTTTCACTTTTCCAGCTGGAAAAAATATTTCACTGAATATGCGATGATAGGAAAGTATAATAAACTTGATTCACTGTCATGTCGCTTCACCGCGATGCAGATGACTACAAGTTGTTCGGATTTCCATTTCAAAATCACTTGACATCGTATCCCTGCCATTTTAACAAAATGGCGATAAACTTTTTATTCTCAATGTTGCCACACAACATTCTGTCAAAAGTTACAGATCTAGATTATTTGGTTCAGTTTCAGGATTAGTGAACCGGGCAGTGGAATACGCCTTCCGAAATCAAGACATGACACAATTCCGGCGGAATGCACCGCCCAAATTGTAAACACAGCGTGCTAAAGGTTAATGTCATCTAGTAACTGAATCGTGGACAATAAAAAAAAATAAACAATTAAGAAATTAAAGGCCACATAGATGTACTCCTTCAAATGAGTGCAGATACAACCAAATGTTGCAGCATAGTGTATAACAGCAACTGGCATAGACAGTCCTGGCTGTCATGCCCTATTCCTCCTAAAAGCTAGACCAGTGAGTAAGAATTCAAAGAAGTAAGGCTAGTCTATAGAGTTCAGTGCAAAGTTAGCACAATGCTAGAGGACAGAGCCAAGTAAACATGGGGGCACAGTCGAGAAATCGAAACATGGAAGTGATAGTGTAATGATGTTGATGCTTGAGGACAAAGCTCTAGCTATCTTCTGGAAACTTGTATAGAAAGACAAAAGACCGGAAGCCATACAATTCCTGTCTACAGAAAAATGTGTGCAATGAGTATTGACAATGATGGTAAATGATACCTTGGTTAAGATGGTGAATGAGCTCTAGTCCAACTCTACTGTCGAGCACACTGTAACCAGGCTGTGAGATGAGGAAGGGTGGCATATCCAAAGGTACAAAGAACAATGAGCTGTCTGATTATACGAGACACATTCCCTGATAGTGGAACACTGCATCCAGGATAGATGTAACCCACGCCCAAATCCCTGCTTACTATTTCTGACTCAAGAAACTGCCACACAGGGATTTGATAGGGCCTGTAAAGTGCAATGGCACAGTGGATGATTAGCCATAATGGTCTTGCTCCTTTGACACCATTCTCTGCATTCCCTATTATGTACTATTTCTACCCTCAAACAAGTTTCGAAATCTGTGGATAGACCTATCCATTCTGTACATGCTGCCACATCTTGCAATCTGCACATGCTTTGTATGACATCCTTAGCATGTCCAATCCACGATTTCCCTCTCTTAAGTCTGCTACCTTTAATGTTCTGTATTTCAGAATGCTATGGGTGTTCCTTGTCTGCATGTATTTAAAGGTACGCCAGTGCACGGCAATACTGTAATCTGTGCTCTGCCGTTGGACGGTCGAGTAGGTACCCATAGCTCTTGTTGATGTGTCTCTTGTGCACCCAAGAATGATATGCATTCTGGATTCTATCCTGTCTTGCAATCTGAGTTTGGCTAAGTCAGAATTGCCAGGACATATTCCATCACAGCCACCACCAAACCCTGGTGCACATGAGTACACAATACAAATATTATTCCCTACCTTTGTTCATTGCAATGTACACATTGGTATAAATACATTAGTAGGAAACAATCTATACTGTTTAAAAAAAAAAAGAAATGTAACATTATGGTAATGGACACCCAATTTCAAACGTACCAAATTTTATTTTACAGAATTATGCATCATCCTTGGTATGCAGAAACTTTCAGACTTTAACAATGAAAAGACATTAATTAAATTTAGTTTGGACTATTATTATTTGCGTCTGAGGTCTCCATTTCAGTAAAGTGTATGGCCTCTATCAGAGAATAACATCTCTTTGACATGGGTCCGATTAGCCATTGGATCTGATGTTGTGGGATGGCTTCCCACAGTGCAAGAGACAACTGTCAGAGATTGACTGAAACCACGTCTCGCTGGCGGAGTCGTCTGTTAAGCTCATCCCATATGTGGTTCATGTCTGATGACATTGTTGACCACGGGATGGTAGGATATTGTCAGGGAGGAACAGGATTGTGAGTTGTATCACATGAGGTCGAACGCTATCCTGCTGAAAAATTGACCCTCATGCAACCAAAATTGAAAGTACGCGAAGACAAACAATCTCAGCGGCCTTTTGTTTGGCATTCAGGCATCCTTCAATTTGCACTAGGTCACTTCTTCCCATGAAGTTGATTGCCCTTCCTCCCCCACATCAGTGCACCTCCACCATCATGTGCATGAGCCTAACCAACGCTGTTTTGGGCATAGTGCTCACAGACTCTGTGGTAAACTCTTCTTCGACTATTGTGTCGCTGGAGCACAAAAAGTGATTCATCACTAAACCCAACTTGTCTCCAGTCATTCCCAGGGGTCCATTGATGATGCTGGTTCTGATGATGCAGGTCCATAAGAACAGGATCTCTGTAGGGTCTCCTAGAACAAAGATTAGCATCAAGTACAGCTGGTTCCTGACTATTTGATCTGAAATTTGAAAAAGTTGCTGGCATTGACTGGACTGTGGAGAACACAAATGCAAATTGTTTCCTGAGGTGAATCCGAATGAAGCGGTCTTTGGCAGGAGTTGTGACTGGGTGTTCCACTGCGACCGATCTGCTACTGAGCAAGTTTGTTAAAATCACCTCCAAAAACAACTAATGGTTGTTCTAACCACATTAAATTGTCTGGCCACTACACTTTGTGATTTTCCAGTCTGTAAGCATCCAGTGATGATGTGTCATTGTTTTGTAGTGAGCTGAGCCATAGTTGATCATTGAATTTTCAACTAATCTTTTATAGGCATTAAATAATGTGGTCAGAGAGTTTTGTGTTCAGTAAGTTTCATGGGATTCTCATGAACCTGTTATGAGTTATTGCCAAATTTGCTTTGACCGTGGCCTCTGTCATGACCTCTCGAGTCATGAGGTGAGTACAATTCAAGTAACCACGATAAGTTAATGACCAGGTGGACACAGTTGATAGGTTGAATGATGTCCAATAAATGAATATCTTTTATGAAAGTAACTCCCAAAAAAGCGAGGGTTTTTTTTGTAACAGTATATATAAAGTGAATTTGATATGCTATGTAGGACATATACCTTTTCAATCACACTAAGTGTATCATGGTCAATTTCAAATGTGACCACATCTATTGATCATTAGTCTAAATAATTTAACAGAATTCATGAAATGTCAGATGGTGGACACTAACTAAACAAAACAAGAGAGAAAACTTACTACTTGTGAAATTAGATGTCTAAAGTAGTGAATAGAAATAGAAATGATCCTGAGAGGAATGAAGAGAGTACAAGAACTGTTTGAATAACATTTTTTCCACCGAAGATGGATGTGTTGGGTCATTGGCACAAATAAAATGGCAACACAACGCATTTCCATTCTCTGGACTACATCCTGCTGGAAATCTAATAGGACCATGGTCCTGCTATAAGAGAGATCCAGCTGGGCTTTAAGAATGAACGCTGAAGAAGAAGAAGAATATTTGTGGTCAAATACATTGAAAAACAGAGACTTAAATGGTTTTGCCACTTAATGAGGATGAATCCTTATTGGCCGGTGGCAAGAGCATAGAACATGAGAATGGAAACAGCAAGAGTCAGAGGAAGACAGAAGAAGGTGGATTATAGGAGTTATCAATATTCTAAGACATCACAATATTACTGCGGATCAAGTGACCAAACTTGCCATAGCCCGTAAACAGATTGTCATTCCATCCTTCGATGTCATACAGCAAAACCAAAGAAAACAATATATAGACAATAGTTGTCCAATTTATTTCCCTATCATTTTTATAATATGCACCATCTAAATCTAATTAATCATACTCTGAATTAACAAGAACAGTTTAGGCTGTTTCCACTGTCCGTAGGAATATTCCTGATTTTCAGCACATTTTTTTTCATAATGAAGGTATATAACAACCACAACTTATTGACAATCTATCCACACCATAACTTGAGTGTACATACCCACAACGCATTTGTGATGTCACATGTCTATGGATATCTGAGAATTCACAATATTAATATAGTTACGGTCTATTAGACAGATATTTCGGTCTGATGAGGAGGCATGATTGGTTACATACAGAACCAAAGTTTGGGAAATCAGGTTCAATGGGTTAATTGTTTTCTTATTATGATTAAGACATTTTACTAGATATGTTGCTCTTTTTATCTTCTTATACCCTTGCATCAGTAATACTGCACATATTTGTATATGTATATCTCCCCAATGAACGGCACCACGTGAGTTTTCTGCTGGGTACAAGTGAGTGAACCCAGTGTCTATGGTCTGATCCCCAGGTAATCTGCATGATCATATGTTCCATACTTATCCACGTGATCAACTGCATGTATGTGAGCAAGCCTGATGACATTGTCTACTATGTGAATCCAGTCTCTGTGGTCTGATCCTCAGGTAATCGCCATGATCATATGCTCAATACTTATCCACCTGCTCAACTCCCTGTACGTGCCACAGCCAGACGACATAGTCTATGATATGGCCCACAACCAGGAAAAGTCACCGTACCCATCCAGAGGAGACTACCGGGACTACTACCACTAGGAAGGATATAATGTCCCGCTGTGTGCTGAACTGTATTCACTGTATGACTAGTATTCAAACAGCTAGTCAATTATGAGGTGTGCAAGAATCTGTCCAAGTCAGGGTTGCCAGAATTTTGCCCTTTATTAAAATGCCACTGTCCACGAAGTTTATACTCAGTCATTTTTGTATTAAGGGTAAATTAAAATGCATTAAAAGTTAGGCAGTTGGCCATATTTTAGTCATATTTTATATGAAATGTGACTATAATTAATTTCAACTATCTGGCAACCCTGGTCCAAGTTAATGAGTGAGAGGGCATTGTCTAGTTACAGATGCAAATTATAATGTGAAAGCAGCACTTTTGATGTCTGCTTGCCTCATGGAATCTGTGAATATGCCAAATAAGTTGTAGTTAGCAGACATATCAGCCTTGAATGAAATATGAGACGTATAATATAAGAAATAGTTACGCTCGCAGTTACGTATCAAAATAGTAGTTGTAGTTAAAGTGGTCAAAAATGTGTTTATGATGTTACGTTTCAAAATTGTTGATTAATCAAATTATTTTTTCACTGTAAATGAGAATTATGTTTGTCAGATAGCAACAGCACTTCATTCTTTCATGTACTTTGTCAGAATTGTTTTTTATTTTCTTTATTATAAAACCATGCAGTCTGATAACATGGCTTTAGAATTGTTTCTTTTCTGAAATGTACACTTTCTTACATAATTGGTTTGTTGGGGAGGGGGGGGATCACTGATACAAAACAGTGAACAGTTTGCTGGACACAATTATTAGTAAATATTGGAGAAACAAGTGAAGTCATCGTGACCAACATGCAGCAATTAAAGGAAATAGAAACCACATTAATTGTTTAACAAATATATCTGTTATCTTTGAAATGCCATTATATATATATATATATATATATATATAGTGTAATGGTAATTTTTTTTTTAATAGATACATTTATTGTTAGAACTCACTACAGACAAATCTATATTTGCACAGTCTAATTAGACAGCACATAATGTGAATTATCACCAGATAAATAGATAGCCAATACTGGTAAATGATCACTTGATAATGAGATAATGATTTCCAGACAACATAAATGTGAGGAAATAGTTACCTGCAAACTAAGCTGATAGTTTACAGAACTGTAGTACTTCCAGTGCTGTTATACGCTGGTGAAACATGGAGTGTGTATAGAGGACACTTGTTTTAGAAAAGCTATGAATATCAGATGGCAAGACAAGATTCCAGATACCACTGTCTTTGACAAATCCCTAGCATTGACACTATTCTGATGCATACACAGATTCATTGGGCAGGTCATCAGGTTTGTATGCTAGATCAATGCCTGCCAAAGATACTTCTCTATGGTGAGTTGCAGAAGAGCATATGCCCTCAAGGTGGCCAAAAAAGTGCCACAGGGGGGACTTGTTAAAGACCTCACTGAAAGCTTTTGAAATAGACCAAGACACATGTTAAGAGCTTGCACAAAATAGCTACATGACACTCTACATTAAAAAAAAAACAGGTGACTTTTACAGCATATTTCCCTGTTGAGGTTCATGGAAGGTTGCTATATGTGTGTGATTAAAGCTGCAAATCAGAACAACACAATCATCAATCATGCTTAGTGGTCTTATTGCTTTTTACTACATTTCTCTACTACAAACTACAGGCCAAGTCTCATTGAATTTTGTTGAACATTAAATGTAAGTTTAGTCAATTGGATGTAGTTTCATATATCTTGTTTTGTTTCATTCCAATATCTATTTCGATTTGTGAGTGTGCTTTACGTTATAGCTGACATCAGCACACAAAAAAGTCCTTAAACAAGTCTGTCCAAATTCTAAACATCATAAACATCTGTTTGGATGAGTGTAGAAATATTGAATGTAGCAGCATAAATTAAGTTTAAAAAAAATAAACAGTCTATATTTTATTTATTCCTGCCCGTTATGTGACTGTTGATGTTTATTCATTTAATGTATAAAAAAAGGATAGATTCTGCAGATAAAAATTACCTGAAGGAAATTTTAAAATATGAAAGAAATATGAAAGAAAAAAAATGCATTACTATAAGTGGATAATGATACTAGGAAACTGTGTTAGACAAAATACAGCTAGGGCCAAATCCACGAAAAACGAATATTTTTCTGGCAAGTCTGATCTAAATATATTACATGTAATACCCCCAAGCTTATACGGTACTACTTGGAGCTTCAGATGACTAAAATAAGAATTTTGACTCCATACCACTTGTGAAATGCTAATTTTGGCATGGTGATCCACAATTTTGCCCATCTCTTATCTAATGTGAGTACCGTATACTATAACCGTAAGAGACGACAGTTTGAAGATCTAGAAAAACCAACATTAAATATGGAGATGGTGGTTGTTCTTATTCCAAATTTCTAATTAATTAGGTAAAAATTCACAGATTAGTCAACACAGTGTGAAATGTGTGCCTAAGCTTTCCTTTCTTTGTGTGTGTGTGTGTGTGTGTGTGAGGAAAATTATGAAATTTTATTGCTGTGATATGCAACTAACACATCGAGTATAGAAAGGTGGTCTAGAAAGATAGGATTGCAGTAACTCAGTTGTTAGCGAACTGGTTTCCAGTTCAGGTTATCCCAGTTCGATTGGAAATATTTTAAAATCACCAACAGCTCCTAGATCAACCCAGCCTAAGGTGCAGGATACCAGATCGTCTGAGAAAGTCAAGGTGGCAGGCTTGATGCTGACTTCATTCCCAGGTATGCTGTTGGTCAATAAAAAATATGGGCCTAACACTATTCCTCAGTACGCTCAATTCTCCAGAATAGAGACAACTTGACTTTGCTAGAAATATTGATGATGATACAGATCTCTATTAGACCACAACATAGCCTTTGTTTGTTTGTAATTTTTTTGTAATTTACAATATTTTACATTGAGTATTTTTACTTATTTATTAGTTGTATTATTAAAAATAACACCATTACATTATCCTTAGTGTTATCACACATTCAGTCAACTTGACATTTGTGGGGGAATAAGCTTACTTGTAGAGATCAGTTCAAATTATGTTTGTAAAATTCTTAAGTCAATGTTGCGTCCTGTATCACGTAAATCTAGTCTAAACTGTATATCACATATGTAATGATACAAATTGTCAATACAAATATTCCATGATCTTTTATATAAATATTCTCTTCATATTTCAATAGCTGATGCTGTTTTCATGTTTTATGTGTGTCATAGTTGACATTTTTGTATTATAATTACTGATCTTCATCTTGAAAAAATATATTAAAATTGATTTGCCTATGACTAGATCAATTTAAAAATTGGACATGTTTCATGTTTATTATTGTTTTATGGAGAGAAAAAATGACTGATAATCATCTTTTACAAATGTGTTTAATATAAGAGAGGTCAAGAAGACTAACACAGCCTTCAGAATTGCTATTTCAGAATATTAGCATTCAGAAGTGTTAACTCTAAAAATATGAGATACCACTTCAAGTGGCTGTTGGTTGTGCCCGTCTTTGCTAGAAGCTACCTGAAGAGGCTTTAAATAGTACTATTTCATAAAGCAGCTTGTAAAAGCATGTTTTTAGTCTGCATTTTACAAGAATTCAAGAACTTAGCCTTCAGAAGTGCTTTTGCAGAACAAGATATAGCCTTCACATGTGCTTCTTCTGCAGATGAAACTTTTATGAAAATGCTGAGAGACTAAAGCTAACTACTTCTTTGGACATATTCACACTGCCTGTGAGTGAATGAAGCAGAAAAAACAGAGAATTCTGACATTTATTTCTATGTATTGTATATTTATTCTTTTATTGAGATGTGCTGTTTAAAATGCTAAAAAAAATACACCAATATTGAATGTTGTGATGGAAGAAGAAAATATTTATTAAGAAGAAAAATGTAAACCAAACATTTTTTACTATATGTTGTATTGCAAGAATGTTTACCTAGAATTACAATTTATTATTAATTGTTTGTGGTTTTTTTGTGGTTTTTTTCTGATGTGTGTTTACTGTTACTATAGCAACGTTCCTGTTCTTTTCACAAATGAAACTGTATTTAAATGTAACAATTATCATTAATGGTGTGTGTCAGTGTAATGATAACGTACATGCTCTGAGTATTATTTCTGTTATACAATTTTATAACATGGCAAATGAATAAGTATCTAGAAAAGATTGAAGTCTTTGGTGTGTGAATAAACATCTTATTAGGAGACATGTTAGGGAATGTCAAGTCTTTGGTATGTAGATCAACATTTTATTAGGATATATGATAGTCAATGTCAAGTCTTTGGTATGTAGATCAACATCTTATTAGGAGATATGATAGTCAATGTCAAGTCTTTGGTATGTAGATCAACATCTTATTAGGAGATATGATAGTCAATGTCAAGTCTTTGGTGTGTGGGTAAACATCTTAGGAGATATGATAGTCAATATCAAGTCTTTGGTGTGTGGGTAAACATCTTATTAGGAGATATGATAGTCAATATCAAGTCTTTGGTGTGTGGGTAAACATCTTATTAGGAGATATGATAGTCAATATCAAGTCTTTGGTGTGTGGGTAAACATCTTATTAGGAGATATGATAGTCAATATCAAGTCTTTGGTGTGTGGGTAAACATCTTATTAGGAGATATGATAGTCAATATCAAGTCTTTGGTGTGTGGGTAAACATCTTATTAGGAGATATGATAGTCAATGGTGAGCACAAAGAATTATATGTAAAATTATATTTGTAGCATTTCTTATTCAGGATATAGTAATCAACACTCCATGTTTTGATTATAGTTCTCTCTAGACATGATTTGACATTCAGTAGGTTACCATTTCTGGGGAAATATTGTGAAGGACATAACTAACCAAAATTACAGACTATTATCATGATGTCTCCAGTATTTCTCACATGCGGAAGGTATGACCTCTTGACTCTCAACTTTGCATGTTCAGTAGAGGGTGCAGAGGTTAGCTCACTGGCTTCGTATATGAGTGGTCCTGGATTCATGACCCAGTTGAGGCAGAAATGTTTTTCAGACTGCAAAGGCTCCTGGGTTAACCCAGTCTTAAATGGGTACCGGATTAGTCTGGGAAGTAAAGTTTGCAAGGGAGATGAGATGGCTACACTGTCCTCCTATAGCAGAGCCACTATGGCATTAATAAATGACATGGTTTAACTTTACTGTTTACTTTATGTTAAGGAAAGGTAAAAAAAAAGCTACAAAACTCCTAGAATTTACCCATCTGAAGAGAAAACATCAAAATATTGCACACCACCCAAAGTTAGTTTTCTTGGTGTTAAAAAAAGCTCTGGAGAAGCCACCCCATTGTACAGAGGATGTAAGAGCTAATTGCTCATAATTCCTGAGGACTGAAAGAAATACTCCATTACAACTACCCACCTACAGATATGCTATTAGATTACTCCTACTTTCATGGGCTTAATAAAACTTTACAATCTGAGATGTTTGTGATTAAAATAAAACTTAAGATTGAATATTTTCTGAAGTATTTCTTGAGTATTGATACTTTTATATTTGACAGTGATGGCCAATCAATTCAATGTAGAATGATGGAGAGAGAGAGAGAGGATACTAGGCATCCCAAATTTAATGTCATGAAAAGTGTCTATTAAAAATGTTAAAAAATCATTTTATTTTTTAATCTGCTATTGTAATCATCCCACAAAAAAATACCACAGGCTTAGAATAGTTTGTTATGAGATTATATTGTTAACACATATTTTTATATATATATATATATATATATAAAAATTACGGCCGCTGTTATGTTCATATTTTTCTGGAATTTTGTGTGACAAATTGTATGTGTCATATCTTTCAATTCTATTAATTTGATATGAATGACTTGCATATTTTAGTACGATTTTATTTAACGAGGCTAAAGCTTTTTGTTTCACAGTCCGTATACACCTGAGTATGTGATTTTGTTGTCTTGTGTAAGAACTGCTAAATTATAGAGCTAAAAGGTGTTGTTAAATAGGGGCATTTTGTTATATAAATGTATGCACTATAAATGGATTCCGCTGTATGTTCTAGAATTTTCTAACCACTTTGGTAGTTCACAGATTTTTTTTATTATTAATGATTCAACAGCATGAATCAGTAACATAGTTCCTTCAGTTTGTATATTGTCTACCTTACATTATAGATGTCCTTCATTATTTGAATAGCATGGACTAACAACATAGTTTCTTGTGTTTGGCAGATTTATCAACACTTTCACTGCATCATTCCTACCTGTGCTCATTTGTCTGGCTATATTTGTCAAAACATTTAGATGTTTTATACATCACATTTACCTGTAATCAACATAAAATGTCAGCTCTGAACATGACAGAACAATTGGTAACAATTCTTTGATTGTCTCTTCATATCATTATGGTGACAATCTTTGCAGCAATATATACAATTGTGTAAATGGCAAAATCACCATCAAAAAAATGTGTTGGCATAGTCAATCACCATCACAAAAATATTTGGAATCTAGACATAGTTAACCACCCTCACAAAAATATCTGGAATATAAACATAGTGGCCATAAAAAAAATGTCTGGAGTTATAATAATAATTGTATTATGCGTGACATTACTATTGAACTATTGTTGAATTTCTATGCATCGCTATATGCTTCATTAATCTTGCCAGAGCTAAGTGAAATAACTCGATCTGCTCCAGAATTTGAAACCTTGACCAAGTTTGCATCAGGACTATTTGATTGTCTTCCTCCAATACTGAGACCAGCATGGATGTAGTTAATCACCATGGAAAAAATGTGAATTTAGACATAGTAATTAATCATCAAAATATATGAAATCTAGACAATAATTCAACATAAAAAATATTTGGAATCTAGACACTAATTCAACATAAAAAATATTTGGAATCTAGACATGGGTTTTAATCATGGAGGGAAACATTCCAGGAAAGAGAACAGAAAAGCAGACAGACTGTGACATACACATGACATTGAATAATTTTGAACATGACACTAGAAGAAAAACTGGGTAGCTTGCACAGAACTGAGTGGCTTACAGTGGCAGTGATCATAATGTTCTGTAAAGGACACATGATAGATAGACATTGTTTTTATCAACATTTTTAAATATTTGGATCTAGACACAGTTAAACAGAATACAAAATATTTAGAACATAGACAGTAAATTAGAGCTAAAAATATTTGGAATTTAGATATAGTACATCAGTGTTTAAACAAATTTAGATATAGGAAATTTATTGTTAAAAAAATTTGGAATTTAGATATAGGAAATTTATTGTTAAATAAATTTGGTATTTAGATATAGTAAATCATTAAAAAATATCGTAGACCTGGATGATGTTGTAATACAATTTGTCATCTATGTATGTGGCAGGTCATTTCAAATGTAACAGGTTTTATTCATTACTTTAAATCCAGTTGTCATTGCACATGTCATCGCATCTTACTCATTACACTGTTAACTGTGTGGGGTCAGAAAAAAATGTTGCAAGTTCTATTTGGAGATATCTTTCAAGCACTGCAAAATTGACCCAAGTTCTTGCGAAATCACAGCTATTATTTATACTGGAAGGTACTCATTGAATACTTATATATTCAGTATATACTCTCTCTATAAGTTGTCATCCAGTCTTTGTTGAAGTTGACATTTTCTGTATAAACAAAGTCAGGTTTCTGGACATTCAACAAGATGTCAGTGCTAGAGTAAGAAAATAAGAAGTGATAACATTGAGAATCACCGTCCAGCCTTGCATGGTCAGATCTATGGGGATAGTAAAAGCTTTGAACAGAGTAGAACACTGCATACAATGCAAAAGAGACAAAAGCTAAAGGAGAGATAAGACCGTTTTACCTCATCTATTGTCCTACTACATTCCTGCTCACACTGCAACAGGTATTTCAGAGTCCAGATTGTACTCATTAGCCATCTGGGACAAGCAAACAAACCAAACTCGACCATTTTCAATGCCATGCTCATCTTCACTTGCGAAGGAGGAAAATCATCATCTGATCATATGTTGAGGATAAGTAGATATTGTAATGAGTCATCATAAGATTCTTAACTTAATGAGTATTGCCAACATCAATGACCTGGACTCAAGGTTTTCATGATAAAATTGCATTACATTTTTCACAATATGGTCATTGCATTTGTTCAGTATTCTGTATCATATACAATTTCTGTATAAATTATTGTTATTCCTCACAAACATATTTTCTTTTATACTGTGTCATCAAGTCTTGTATAAAGTAGATATTCCATATATAAATTTTCATTAAGCCATGGGCAATGTAGATATTTTGTGTAAAATGTGCCATGACCTTGTGGTTACAGTATATACTCTCTTTATAAGTTGTCATCCACTCTTTGTTGAAGTTGACATTTTCTGTATGAAAAAAGTCAGGTTTCTGGTAGATAGTTTCCTTATAAACAAATCTTGAGTAAAGTAGATAATTTGTTGAAATACTTCTCATTAAGTCATGGGTAAAATACTGTATATACTTTATAATGTACTATCATAAACTGTCTTACAAAGTGAGATAAGACTTTGAATGTTCGCCAACTCGTGCCATGGCTAATTGGCACAGTAAAAGTGAAATATCTTCAATAATTAAAAAAAACCTAATTCATGTCAAAATTAGTCTGGCAGTCATTGTCACGGTACTTTTTCATTATAAATTCCATCCATGTAAATGTTATCAGAATGATTTATTATATGTACACATGATTATTGATTTATTTATCAACGGAGGAATAAAATATCTGTATTTTGTGTCTAGTATGCACAAAGCTAAGTCTGATTTGATTTTCTTTGTATGATGTTTTATAAAACTGTTAACTTAGGTGAATATCCAAACAGATCACATACTAAAATTGAGTATTGTGCAGTGTTACATCTGCTCTACATAAATGTAAGGATTAAAAGCATAGATTTTGAAAAAACAGCTAGAAGACAGAATGTATGCCTTTGAGATGTAAATATATAGAAGAATAGGGAAAAATAAAAGAATTGAAAAGGAAATCAAACAAATAAATTATTTTGGAATCATACAAAAACATGACACCTTGTAAGGTTGCGGGTCGACAAGCAAGAGATAAGCAGAAATATAAGTAGTTGAGAAATATGAGACAAAGGAAGTTATAGCCCATGATAGTTCAATACAAAGGCAAGAGATGGAGGAAGTTGAAGGTCCATTTTGAAGGTAGCAACTGTACTTGATGAATGTCATTCGATTGCTAGCTTTTTAAAACAATTAATTGATAGCATATCCTATTTAGAACATAGCAATCAACCAAGTATTTTTTGGCTGTAGTAATTTTATTGACAATATTTTATGTTTGTTTCTTCTTCTTCTTCAGCGTTCATTCTCAAATTCCCCCTGGATTTCTCTTGTAACAGGACAATGGTCCTACAAGATTTCCAGTTGGATGTAGTCCAGAGAATGGAATTGCGTTGTGTTGCCGTTTTATTTGCGCCAATGGCCCAACACATCCGTCTTCGGCGGGTTATGTTTGTTTGATCACCGTTGTTTTCTGAAAAGTCTGGAGGCACAATTGCATTTGGCATAAATTGAACTTAGTATCTTAGATACTCAAGACTCTGTGATTCTACTCTACAATGAAAAATGCCTTTATCTTAGCAGTGCAGATGATATTTCTTTTTATTGCTGTTAGTTAGTTTGTATCAATTCTTTATTCAGACATCTATCATTTAGAACAAATGATTCTATCAGGATTAGTGAATGCTTTATAAATGATTTGTGTTGTGTACTCTGATAGGGATTCTGAAAGAGAATCGATGCTTTCAAAATGAGATGCTACAGAAGAATTTTATATATACTATGGACAGCTAAAAAGATAATCAATAAGCGTTGAAGATTGCTGGCTCCTTAACAAGAAAGCTGTGGTTTTTTTTTATCATATAAAGAGACATAACAGCTGGAAAGATTAATAGCTGAAGGCAGAGTTAACGGCAACAGGGGAAGAGGGCAGACCAGGACTGATGCCATTAATGATAACATGAATACATCATTGGGAAATGAAAGCTGCATCGCCCAAGACAATGATAGGTTCAGAGAGTTCATTGGGAAGACAATATTCTGGAAAGAATATGACACAAATCTATCAACTGCTTGGTGCTTTATGCCATATTTGTGTGCCATGTCCAATTTCAGAACTGATAAAATATTGTGAAAATTTAGGAAATATTTCAAAGTATTGGATTTCCAAAGTTGAACTTTATTCCACTCAATATTATCATTAGGTCTAACTCTATTTTTTATGTAATGTAGTGCAAAATTATCATTGCTGTCACTAGGCCTATCTAATTCTTTAGAAACAGTAGCAGTGGGAACAGTTTTACAAAATTTTAGCTCTTACCTATTATAAGTCTAGGCCTATTTCTTTTCTGATTTTCAGCAAGTTGGTAATCTGTCAAAATTGAAAACACTGTTCTTTACAGATACATCACGTGAAATAACATCTCCAATTATAAATCTCAAAGGATACTAAAGCCTGATGTTTGCTAAATGTTTGAGCTCTCTTGCTAGTGGAACATGAAGTCATTATGCTAATTTCAGAAAAGTTGAACCTACATTCTTCAAATTTTAATTTGAAAGAAATATATCACGTGTCTAATCGCACAGTAACACAAGGGTTTCCTCTTGTTAGCCAGATTTCTAAAGTTTAAACAGCTAAATAAGTTTATACTAATTCATTTACGATCCAAACGAAGCAAATTTAGATGGTGTATCTGCAAGACGAATACGTCCGGAAAGGGGGGGTCTCTGCCATGATATATCGTGTTTACGTACAGAATGAGTTATTTATTTGTTGTGTTATCGACTTACAAGGATGTTTCAAATGAAAACATTTTTAAGTGAATATACTCAACAACAAAAAAAGTGTAAAACACATGATTGATTTTTGACAGTATTGGACGAGTTCTCCAGCACCTATAAAGTCTTTGGATTCTTGTTACAAGAAAATACCATTTTTATTCTCATTTCTATCACACTTGAGAATTTTATTTGAAGAACTCTCATAATTTCCTTTGTTTTGGATACAATGCAATAAAAACTTCATCCTTTTGTATGTTTATTGTGAAATCATTGCTTCACCTTCTCTGTCTATATTTCAGTCAAGGTATGTCTATGATTTTGATTTTTTTTACTTGTCAGAGAGAGAGAGAGAAAGATTCAGTCAGTTAAATAAACAACATCACTTTTACAACTGGTAATAACAATCTCATTGAATTGTTAATTCATCATTTACAAACTTGTACATCATATCCATTCTCCGTTATCAAAATACATGACGTAAGTTTGATACAGACTTTGAACACCTCATTCTCTTTGTATACATTATAATACATATTGGTTGTATGATTTCATTATATAAATACAGTGGAATCCCGTAATAACAACTGGTCCAGAATGACAAAATATGTATGTAATAACAGAAATTTACTATATACAATAAAAACAAAGGATAAATATAATTGGGGTATTTGAAAAGTGTTGTTATATAGGGAAATTTGTTATAACAGAATGCGTTATAAAGGGATTCTACTGTATCTTGTAAAATAGGGTGCAAGTTCAATATCCATCTGCAAAAAGATGCCAATATTTTTTTCATTGCTAAATAGCTTTTTTAGTGATGTTGATTTCTAATAATTCTTTTGTTGATTTCATCATGTCTAGAATTTGCTTATTTTTTCCTACAAGTAAATTTTTAAGTAGGAAGCCAGAGGACAATTTTAAAAATTCATGAGACTAACGGGAATTGTGTGCAATTGTTGCTAGGCGATTTGGTGCCGTTGAACAGACTGGTTCAATTCCCGTTAGTTTCATTATTTTTTCCTGCTGAGTATTTTATAATTTATTGTTAGCTTACAGGATATATATATATATATATATACTTGAAAGACTTTATTGAATATACTACTTAAACGTTCTAGTAGTTTTTAAATTTTGGCTAATAGTTTGCTTACAGGATATTAATGATTATGTTGAATGTCTCTTAAAGATCTTTTTCTGGTAATTTGAAATAATTCTGGTTATGACAGATCAACACTCTCTAATTAAAAGACTCATCATGTGTAAGTAGTGGACCATAAGATGCACTTTTAATGCTAGGGTTATAGATAGCATAGAAAGATTTTCATTTTGTACCTGATATATCCAGTTATATCTGCAGTTCTGTTTATATAAATCTGTTGTTTTCTTATATGTTATACTTCTATGATTACTAGATTGTCCTATTAATCATTCTTCTCTAGAGATTGCAACATATATCAGGTAGTATGCTATTTACTGATAATATCTACTGGAATGACTATATTGAATGTCCCCTTCAACTTCCTTTTTTATAGATTGTTAAATATTAGAATATACTGTTTAAAAAAAAGGAATGCAACATTATTTCAAATTTGTACCAAAATTTTATTAAGCGGAATTAATGTTTCAACCGTGGCATGAGGAAACTTTCAGACTAAGCTAAACCAAACCCATCTCCAGTCATTTCCAATGGTCTATTGACGATGCTGATTTGCCCACTGCAGTTGGTTCTGGTGATGCCGGTTTGTATGAAAAGGATTTCTGTAGGGTCTTCTAGCCCAAAGACCAGTGTTGTGCAGCCAGTTCCTGACCATTTATCTGAAATTTGATGATCTGCTGGCATTGACTGGACTGTGCAGTTTGCAGATGCAAATGAATTCCTCAGATAACGCAACCATATGAAGCAGTTTTCGGCTGGAGTTCTTACTCTAGGTCTTAAATTTATTTGAAATTGCCTCCAAATGTGACTAATTTTTTTTCTGATGACATTAAATTGTCTGACCACTACACTTTGTGATTGTCCAGTCTGTAAGCATCCAGTGTTGATGTATTGGTGTCCTGTAGTGAGATGAGCCATACTTGCACATTGAATTTTCATCTGATTTTATTAGAGGACTGTCAATCTTTTATAGGCATTCAATAAAATGGTCTGTGAGTTTTGTGTTCAGAAAGTTTCATGAACCTGCCATGAGTTATTGACAAAAATGTTGTTTTGACCTTGACCTCTTTCATGACCACGAATTATTGAGGTGAGTATAATTGACATAACTACGAGAAGTTAATGACCAGGTAGACACAGTCAATAGGTTGAATGATGTCCAATCAGTGAATATCTTTTATAAAAGAAACTCACAAATAATTTTTGTTTCCTTTTTTAACAGTACCCGGTATGATAAAAGCTGCAATGGTTACTAACTAAACTAGATAAAATAAGAAATGAAGAAATTAGGAAAAGTGTTGGTATAATATTTTGTATTTAGAATATTGAAAGACAGCAAGTAAAATGGTTCAGCCACCTTATGAGAATGAACCCAAACCAAATACCAATAAGAACATATAAGATAAGAATATCTGGACATAAGGCCAAAGGGAGACAAAGAAAATGGTGGACAGAAAACATCAAGATGGCCTTGAACAAACATGGACTAAATGCAACCATGGTGACACATCTGACCTTGGAACGACAGCTTAAGCTCCCACCTCTACGCTTAACGGCAAGTGTGAATACGATCAACCATCGTTCACCTGGGGACAGACAATAGACAATATTAAAACGATTTAGATTTGCTAATGTAATGCTTTTCACACACACACAATGCTTATGAATCCATTCAACATAGCATGAGCAATCACTAATTATATATTTTGTAGAATCAGCAATTGTTTCGTTTGTGGTTATCAGCAATTCTAAGTTTGTAGTTTCATCAACTTTACAGTTTTTAGTAATTAACTTTTACAGTTTGTAGCAACCATCAACTTTACAGTTTGTAACAGTCATCAACTTTACAGTATGTAGCATCAACTTTACAGTTTGTAGAATCAACTTTACAGTTTGTAGCTACCATCAACTTTACAGTTTGTAGCAACCATCAACGTTATAGTATGTAGCAACCATCAACTTTACAGTTTGTAGCTACCATCAACTTTGCACTATGTAGCAACCATCAACTTTGCAGTATGTAAGCAACCATCAACTTTACAGTTTGTAGCTCAACTCAATATTAACTGTACAGTTTGTAGCTTAATTAAACTTTCTCTGAAAAACTTTAGGTTTATTGCATGTGGTCAGTAAATTATTATATTTTTCACAGACACAAATGTGTCTTTAACAGAATGTTCTTGCCTTTCTTTTGCAGCATAACTTTTTAGTTGTCACTAAACATATTGTGTACTTTTTTTTTAAAGTGTACATTTTGTATGTTGTATCACAATGATTAGATTTTATTGTAAAGTCATCATTTTTGTCAATGGAGCCATCAAGTTTTGCTTAATATTGGTGTCCTCATCAATGTCTTCTCAAATGATGTTTAATGCTATTTGTGGTAATAAAGATCAGAACACTTTACATATTGTAATAAACAATTGAGTTTTTTTATATACTTTTTTATGTCTGTTTATTGGTGCATGTTTAGTCTTCGAAAGGAGACAGTGTGACAGTAGTCCTGGATCATCATGTCCTTCCAGGAGCATAGCGTATGCTTGTTGGTTGCTGAACCACCGGTCCATGAGCTCATGCCCTTTGACCCAATGTCGTTGTGCGATATATGCATGTGTTTGTGAGCTATTGTTTTGTTCCATATAATGTGTTCCATTTATCTGGCCTTGGGGGGGGGGGGAAGAAGAATTTTCCTGATATCATCCAGCGCTGGATATCATATAAGGTGGCAGTTAATAGTTTCATAGGGATAAATGCACAGCTGGCACCCTGTAGTGTGTTGTAGTTTTGTTATGTTTAAGTGATTGTTTAGCTGTACATGTTGTGATTAACATTCACCGCCCTTTTAGATATGCGCGCACGAAAGAATCAGTGCGTAGCAACTTGAGGGAAAAGGCCTGGGAACGCAAATGGGCATGACCTAACAGACACCATGTTGGACTGAAGAGACAGAGGCAACATGGCTACTCAAAAAGAAAGCTATCAAGTATTGGCAACGCAAGAGAAAAGTGGCACACATCACACTCAGTGATAGACGGAAGGAATAGAGTGCAATGAAGAAGACAATTGAGACTTTTAAACAAGTTGCCGAAGAAGGAAAGATGTGTTGGGAAAAATTTACAGAGGGGGTCACGGCAGACAAAGAAGCATTATACAAGTTCTGGAAGATACACAGGTCAATGAAGAGGAGAACAGAAACGAAATCCAATATAAGAGTGAGGAATGACTCAGGGAAGACACTGACATCTGATGAGATGAAATGCTCATCTGATGTGAATATAAAAGAAGACCAGTTGCACACGGACATTTGCAAACACAGAACATACCGCACCAAAATGTACAGAAGATATCTGGTCCTGCCGTTGTCTGAGTGTGGTTCCAGCTTGAGAATCTGCGAAGCGTACACGTCCTACCATATTCTGGTAATGTTAATTATTTGTACATATTATAATTATCAATAAACATTTATATATATATATATATATATATATATATATATATATATATATATATATATATATATATATATATATATATATATATATATATATATATATATATATATATATGCTACCGCTCTCTGGAATATGTCCTACTAACCAGCAGGAGTTATAATAGTTATATTGCTAACCAAGAAGAATATCATTACTAGGTGGCGCACAACAGATCAAGTGGTTTTCACACATTTCCAGACTACCAACAGATAACAGATATCCATGACACATATAAATCACGGCTGTATAGCCATAGTCAGACCATGTAAAAGATGGATCACAGAAATCAAAGAAGCCACAGGAACAAACTTACGTATAGCACACAAGAACGTCGTCTCCAGAGAACATTTCTACCCCTGACACCGCAAGGCAAACAAGGGCGGCAGCGTATTGATATATATAGATAGGTGACACGTTGCGGAACATTACATTACAATTACATCAGCTCTGAACATCTTGGACAAGTCGAATTGTTTCCCGTAAAGAGACAAATCACACCAAGTACTTGTTGTCCTTAACTAGTTTGTCACGATTTATTTGTCTGTTGGTGTTGCTTCATCATTTCAGCTCTTATTTTCCGATGGGATTCATGCGCTAAGTTTCCAGTACATTTGACTCCTGTTGGCTTCCCCTACTCCTGATTAGCTCGCGTATGGCTCCATATGTCTGCTGCGTATGGCTCCATATGTATGGCAGTGCAACATCCTGGGCAGCGACTTCGGCTAGTCAATTCTAATGGTTCTCTATATTTCTGTTTCCAGTGGTATTTTTGAACACATTTTTCCGTAGTCCCATGGTGTCGAAACAAGAATGACATTCCTTACAAGTCACCAAGGATTTTGAAGATGAAATGCTAAAACTCTTGTTGTTTATCGTTCAGATTCTTACTTTTATTTTCACCCTGGACGAATCTGCACACCACCCCCCCTTTCAGCTTTAAACTATTTCTCAGTATTCTTCCTCTATGTAGGTCTTCGTGGTACCCAGATGGAGTAATATGGTTGAATGTGAGTACCACTGGGCTAAGCTACCTGTAGCAGTTCAGTATTTGAAAGCCCCTTTCCCCTTTTTTAATCTTAACGGAAATTCAACTGCTTGTAGAAAAGAATGACGTTTCTGTTAACTATACCTGTTTTAGATGGAGATTAGAAAATCCTTGTATTATGTTGAAAGGAAATCAATGACGTTTACTGAAAAGCGATTCGAACAGGTTCGGAGAGCAATGATAGCCTAGTGATATTATTTGAAATATTCAGAATCACATGATGAAACTACTGAGAGATATTTGGAATGTTCAGAATCACCATAAATAAGATTCAAAGAAGTGCCTTAAAAACGATTTCCCAAAAAGGGGATTTGAAGGAATTGAGACAAAAATAAGGGAGATTTCCTAAAACAGAACATTTCAAATCAGCGTGGTTTCTTTCCCATCTTATTTGGGAAAACCGTTCTTTAAAAAAACAACGGATAGCAGGGTGGGGGCGGGGTGGTTCCATCTATTTTATTTATTTCTCAGTACTGACAAACATGTAATCTAAGTGATAAGAGTGGAGAATTTAACATTATAAAAAACCTCCATTAAACTCCGGGATTGAGTGTATGGCTGTGGAGATTCACACATCGAGTATACCTAATATGTCACAATACAAATGGAGGTCCTGAGATGCGGGAAATCATTTATGCAGATATTACTTTCATATTCTGGTGAATTATGTTAATTATTTGTGTATATTATTTTAAAAAAAAAAGATATAAAGATATTTTCCTGAAAACATAAATTGATACATTTGACTATTGACAGAACACAGGAAAAAATATATGTAACAGTTTCTAAAACATACTGAATCAGCATCTGGATCTAAACATCTATATCTGGATATAAGACAAGATAATATGAGAACAATAAATAAAGATATATTGAAAAAAGAAATTTACTGCAAACATTTAGTAACAGAATAAATGATAGTAGCTATGGCGTATTGTGGTGGGAACTCACTGTAAAAAGAAAAATGGAAAATAAAACTGGTACTGAAAACAAACATACTTACAAAAACAACATATCTTCAAATAGGATGAATTGTATTGAAACATATGTCCTTAATATACTATACTCCAATATATAACATTTATATCTTCCTTGTCCTAAAGTGTATGAGGCAAAATGTTATTGCATTTGCGTGGGATATTACGGCACCTGAATTTTCAATGACATATGGATGTATGGTTAGTATTTAAGAAAAGTATGGTTTATCTCATAAAGATATCGGTAGAAAACCCGTCAAAAAGTTTCCAGTCAGTTTCACTTCTATTTGTATCATGGTAGAGCAATTAAATATAATGGCGTTAATAAGAATACGGGCTTCCGTCCATAGAAAACGTCGTTAGTAAATTGTGACATTATTTTTTTTAAAAATAATACGAAACAGGTATACGAAACTGCATAGACACAGGTAGTACTCGTTAACCGTCCGCGACTGACAATGCCGAAATAGGTTGAAACATTAACTAATGTGATTATGGAAGATAATATCAGGAAGATGTTGACAGATACGTATTCTGTCGTGTTTGTTGAGAGATGTAAAACTGGATGTTTTTGTGTTGTCCGATAATATTTATTGGTAATCAGTTTTACTGCAGTCCCACTATTGCTATTTAACACCAATTATTTAAAATTGTACAGGTAGCTGTTGGGGTTTTCACACAGTTTATTTAGCAGGTTCACGTGTTTAGATAAAGTTTGTTTGGTATGAATCCGTCACCGCAATGATGCAAAGACCTATGCTTTATGTGAGTTGTTTGTGTTGAAGTTTATCCCTAAGAAGTGTCCAAAACGTATCTGTACCTTTGATTAATGTCGACCACATAGACATCAGTCCTCAGCCACATTCTCCAAGCAATTGTAGTTTATAGAAACGTCATATTCTCCAAGCTATTGTAGTTTATAGAAACGTCATATTCTCCAAGCTATTGTAGTTTATAGAAACGTCATATTCTCCAAGCTATTGTAGTTTATAGAAACGTTTTTCTTTATTGATATCCTGCACATATCTTTGCATCTCTGGAGTAGTCTGCCTCTAACTCTTTCCTCTTCCGAAAGTTCTTTCTATCTATTGTCTATCCCCAGGTGGATCATGGTCAGAATATCCACACTTGCCGTTAAATGGTGACTGGGAGATATATTTGTCCATCCAAGACTAGATGTGTCGTCTTGGCTGCGTTGAATCCGTATTTATTCAGGGTTGTATTGATGTTATCTATCCATCTTGTTCTAGGTATTCCTCTGGCCTTGTATTCAGATTTTCTTATGTTTTTGTTAATAGTTGGTAATGGTTCATTCTCATAAGGTGTCCAAAGCATTTTATTCTCATAAGGTGTTCAAACCATTTTATTTGTTTTTTTCTCGGTGTATTCTGTGCATGGTCTTATACCGATTCATCTCATGATTTCATTATTTATCATTTTGTCTAGATTGGTCACTCTTGCAGCTTTTCTCAGACATTTCATCTAACATGTAAGTTTTCTCAGCTGGGTTGCTGTCAGCGCCGATGTCTGACATGTACGTTTGACCATCTCCGAAAGTTCGCCAAACAATATCTGCTGTGGGATACGGCTATTGTTCATTCTTCGCACATTATGGATTCATTTTAGCCATCTAATTCTGTGCTTTCCTGTTATTGATGGTAAGATGGAGCTCACTATAATACATCTATGTGTATGATTTTTTTGTCCCGCCACTTGGTGTTTACTGTGTTGCGAATGTGGAATATATTAATTCTACTCTCGTGTCTGAAGTATGCTGTTCATGGAAATATATTGAGTCTTCTCTAGTGTCTGAAGTATGCAGTTCATGATTCTGAGCCGTATAATAAAGTACTGAGAACACAAATTTGATAGATTTATATCTCCGTTTGCTATGTTCATTTTATATTTTCCAGGCTCTTCTCGACAATCTAGCAAATTAATTAGATTCACTTCAAATGCGTGCATTGATTTCGTCGCTTAATGAAAGTCTGTGACTTTGGAACAAAAATAGCAGAGTTTGTGTACTATGGAGATTATCACTAAGAAGGATAGCGTTTAGTACAGTAGTTTCTTGACATAGAAATATTCTGTGTAAAAATATACTCAAAGAGAAAATGTCACATGATTTTTGTCATGCTGGTGATGAGAGATTGTATGACATTCTCCAAATGTGAAACCAAGGTAGCATCATCAGCGAAAAGGAGTTCATTGAAAAGAAACTCTGTAGCCTTTATTTTGGCTCTCTCTGTGGCCTTTGTTTTGTCTCTCTCTGTGGCCTTCATTTTGTCTCTCTCTGTAGCCTTTGTTTTGTCTCTCTCTGTAGCCTTTGTTTTGTCTCTCTCTGTAGCCTTTATTGTGGCTCTCTCTGTATCCTTTATTTTGGCTCTCTCTGTAGCCTTTATTTTGGCTCTCTGTAGCCTTTATTTTGGCTCTCTGTACCCTTTATTTTGGCTCTCTGTAGCCTTTATTTTGGCTCTCTCTGTAGCCTTTATTTTGGCTCTCTCTGTAGCCTTTATTTTGGATCTTGTAAAATTATATATTGTTTGCTGGGCCTGTGGTAGATTTTCTCAGTATGATGCAAGTATTTAAAATATGGCTTCTTAACTTTAAAAAAAATCCTTTAATGGATCAAATTGTTTTTGGATGTCGATGCTAATGCCGCCTCCTTACGGTGCCGCTTGATGAAGACGCCTCTCTGTATCATAGCACGGCACGACCCTGATTGTTTTAGTCGTGGCACACTTTAAGTGATAAATACCCAGCTCGTGTGAATCACCATATCTATTGCCGTAGGTACGGTACAATATTCGTAGACTGGGCTACTAATATTTACTTGTCATTTATATGTTCAGAACTGCTATGAAGATCCATCCAAACAGCCCGAACAATATCGGCATAGAGTTCAAGGTATGGGCTCCGAAACTTGCTCGTGTTACTAAAAGGCTCTACCTTCTAGGATCTCTAAAAGAACTTGGAGCCTGGAATATTGATAAGGCACTGAAAGCATTTCCAACAACAGGTAAGCTGTAAATCTAAGAAAACGTGTATAGGAAAGTATTTGTAGAGATGTTACAGACTGGAAATAAGAGCTGTGGATGTAAGTTATGTCAGTAATTAGGTTGGGGGGAGGGTGGAGGGGGAGGTTTTCCAGAAAAAAGTTTGGTTGTTGTTAACACATAGTTAACATAGTTAACAATGGAGAGCTGTCCATGATATACGTAACATTTATCTTAGTTAACAATGGAGAGCTGTCCATGATATACGTAACATTCATCTGTAGGATCTCATTTCGAAAGCTTTCTATAGATACCATTTGTATTATCTTGTAACAAAATATTTAGAATTGACAGAACATGATACAGGTAAGTGAACAAGTGCACACTAAGCAGGGATTCATGCACGTGAGGGTATGAATGTTTGTAGTAACATGGAAGTATCAAATACGAGTAGAGACATTTTTGCTCATCTCATACAATTTATGAGTATGCCTAATCAGTTATTTATAACTTGAGAAACTGAGATAATTATTCAGACAAGGAACATGTGTATTAAACACGGAGTCAAACTAATTATATCCTTCCATATATACACGATGTTTTATTTAAGAAAAAACTTGTTCTAGTAAAATAGAAAATTTTGAGTCACTGAGATATTTGTGACTGATGGTAACCAACTAGATTATGGCGGGATGGGGTCTTTGTGACTGATGGTAACCAACTAGATCATGTCGGGATGAGGTCTTTGTGACATGGTAACCAAATAGATCATGACTGGATGAGATCTTTGTGACATGGTAACCAACTAGATCATGTCGGGAAGTAGTGCTGTTAGAGTTACCCAAGTATGCTATTATATATTTTCAAAATAACTTTAGCGATTTATCTTTCTTTGGCCCAATCAGATAAATCCGTACCCCCTCCCCCTTAACTGTCCAGTTTTTTTCTTTGTAGCACAAGCAATAAGCTGTACACTGTACCCGTCCTACAACTGTCCAATTTGTTCTTTGTGATATAAATAATAAACTGGACCCCCCCCTCCCACGTTACAGTTTGTTCTCTGTGATAAAAATAATAAGCTGTACCCGCCCCTCAATTATCCAGTTTGACACGAGTAACAAAGATGTGCCCCCACGTCAACCATGTTTAGAACCACTGCTAAAGAATTGCACTATGATTTTTTTGTGCACATGATATCATGTCTTAAATAATTTAAATAATGATGTCCAAATAACCCCAGCAATCATTTGCATGTTCCTAGATACGGAAAGTTTTGTATATTACTAGGATGTAGTCTAGAGAACGAAATGCATTGTGTCGTGGCTTACAGCTTGACTGCGATACCTTCGCATCACGGACTAACACATCCGACCTCATTATGGCCTATGATCAGATCCTTTATAGGATGGGAAAATCAATTTTACCCCCGAAATACCTTCTACGTCACCTCTCACGACAATGTCCACCTCCTATGTCGCCTCTCACGACAATGTCCACTTTCCTTGTCGCTTCTCTTGACGATGTCCACTTCTTTTGTCATCTCTCAGGTCAATGTCCACCTTCTTTGCTCCCATTTCAAAGCCCGACAGCATATGGTTCACATTCAGTACTAAAAATCAAGTTTGGTTAAATGCCTCCTGCCCACTTTCCTGTAGTAATTTTGCAAAACTGCATTATCAAAAGTCTTCAAAAATAAATTGAATTCCTCCCCCTTTTCCCTTAAGCACATTAGTATCTACGACCCTGATCATATCGTTACATATTTGTACATATATTACAATACACATTTGAGACGAGATGAGCCGGCCTAATGAGCATATTGTTGTTTCAACAGACATGCACGTGTGGACGGTAGAGGTATCGCTGCCTCCCATGTGTCACTTTGAGTGGGTATGGCTAACTACTAACTTGAACCGTGTGGAAGTGGAGTGGGAGAAGACAACAAAAAGAAACCGAACAGTGGACTGCTTCAGTGGGACTATCCACACAATATGGGGTGACCCTGATGAGGTATTATGTATAACGAATACAGGTGCACATAAAAATATATGAACTATATTCTGAACTATACGACATACATAACCGATATTCTGAACTATACGACATACGTTACTGATATTCTGAACTATACGAC
Source organism: Meghimatium bilineatum (assembly GCA_034231615.1). NCBI lineage: Eukaryota > Metazoa > Mollusca > Gastropoda > Stylommatophora > Philomycidae > Meghimatium > Meghimatium bilineatum. Next base: position 22,332,877 of record CM067318.1, read on the forward strand.
ATACATAACCGATATTCTGAACTATACGACATACATAACCGATATTCTGAACTATACGACATACATAACCGATATTCTGAACTATACGACATACATTACCGATATTCTGAACTATACGACATACATAACCGATATTCTGAACTATACGACATACATTACCGATATTCTGAACTATACGACATACGTTACCGATATTCTGAACTATACAACATACATAACCGATATTCTGGGGAGGAATTCTTTTCAGAACGTAGTTCTATTATGAAAGCTGACAACAACATGTCATTCAATTCTATGGATTGACCTGTTGCAGTCAAGGACATGTTTATCATCGTTGTCTGGGGCGGTACTTTGTTATTAACATCCATGACTTTCTTGTTTGTCTTCGTTCTCCAGTTGCAGCTATACGCTGATATGAGTTTCTTCACTGAACTTATGTGTAGTCAACATCCCCCAAGACAGAGCAGAAGGGGTGTCCGTCAGAGCTTTTTTAGAAGGCCAGTTTTATTCTTGTGGTGTGGTGGTACAGTAAAATATAGTTCTGTAAAAATATACTTTGTTTTCTGTAGGTTTTTCGGTGGAGAACTTATTGCTATCGCTATTTACAAATCTTCCATATTTGTGTTGTTTGTGTATTGTTATATGGCCAAAGAAAACCCTCGGCTAGTTTTGTTATACTGTTGTTGAAGATCCAACCCGCTTCCACATTTAAGGTTGTTAACATTTCCCGATTGTTTTGTTGTTGTTGTGCTGCCTATGTGCTTAATAATGATAGAAAGAAACAATTTGCATTTTATGGACACTTTCTGAAAAAAGCGCACACACACACACAAATTGGGGGGGGGGGGACGCTTAACTGTTTATAATTTCTTTTACATTTTCGAAATGTGTTACATCTTCCAGTTATTTTTATCGACTATAACCCTTTGCACTCATTGTTACTTTATCTGTTGTCATGATTCTTGATACAGGGCATATTTTGTCGAACTTAGGAAAACAAAATCGTTATATGTTATTCAGTTCTAAACATATTCATAAAATACCACATTATATATATGTTTATATGTATATGCATAGGCATATATATATATATATGGATGTACACAGGACCGGCCCTAACAATTGAGGGGCCCAATGCGAAACGGATTGCGCGGGGCCCAGTCTGGGTAGGGAAGAGGATAACAAAATAAATTCTAATATGAAATTATGGGTCTATGAAGTGCGGGGCCAACTGCGGCCGCATATGTTGCAATGGTCTAAGACCGGCCCTGGAGGTACATGTTTTTTGTATGGACACTGCGATAGCTAGGTGGCTATCCCGTTTACAACTACACTAGTGTGACGGAATAAAAATGAAAACAATGTGGGCCCAGAGATGTCATGCACATCAGAGTGCACAGGCCGGCGCTACATAGCTGGTCGAGCATCAGGGTCAGCGAACCACAGCTGGCCAAGACCCTCAGTACACTTCCACGCAGTGGGCCTGGAAACAGGAGTGCAGCAATCCTGCTGTAGCCTGGCCAAGTACTAGGGATCGAAGATACGGAAATGCCAACCCGGCCCAAAAAAATGCTGGCTGAAATCGGATGTATCAGGTCGAAAGGCGCAGATAACGCAGCTTGCTGTAAAACATGACACAACGCATATCACCCTCATACGTCCTTCTCAGGACGGTCAGCGGAATGCTTTCAGAGGGTCCGCCGCAAGGCGTACGACGACGAAGAAGAAGAAGAAGAAAACAATGTTGTGCAATGAGACCCAATTCTTAGTCCTGTCACATGATTCATCCCATTTCCCGCGCACATCACTTGTTTTGACTTTCTGAATCATACTGAGTGGGAGCCGCAATAGTGTAATATGAAGTCTATTGGCCCGCGGAACAGCAGACCAATGTTTCGAATCCAATTATTATCCCTGGGTTGAAATATAAATTTCTCTCGCGGTTCACACAACAATCAGAAAAAAGGGTTCCAGGGATCATGGTTTGGGAATGTCGAATAGTGGTGCTATCACTACTGGGCAAGTGCGAAGGCGGCGCTTGTCAAGTCGTTTCTGGTCAACCACTGACTAGGCAGCTGAGCACGCTTTCCATTACCTTTACATTTTTGCTCATTGAGTTACTCAGATTGCAAATTGAGACTGCAAGCACGAACTGTAAACTCAGACTGCAAAATCGAACTATAAACTCAGACTATAAACTCAGACTGCAAGCTTGAACTGTAAACTCAGACTGCAAGCTCACACTGCAAGCTCAGACTGTAAACTCAGACTGCAAGCTCAGACTGCAAGCTTGAACTGTAAACTCAGACTGCAAGCTCAGACTGCAAGCTTGAACTGTAAACTCAGACTGCAAGCATGGTGATAGGCTTGCAATAATACCAAATCAGGGCCTTCGTCACGACAAACACCTCCATTATTAATTATGAGTTATGGCTATTACTTATGAGTTGTAATCAGCGCACATTAGGTAAGTACATAAGTGCTCTGATCCCCGTTGAAGTAAATCAGAGTTTATGGCTGATAATTCCAATTCATTTGATGATTTATCCTTATCTTTTTGTATATCTATTTATGTTTATTTTTATGCCTGCTCCTATCTTTACACCAATTTCATGCAACCTCGAGAGCGACACTAATTCACTTATGAAAATCTTCTGAGTAGAGGTGATCCCTTAACGCATTCATTATGTCTGATCGATCAATTGGTGTACTTATTGACACTGTGGACATGCTCGCCAGTCTATCGGCTCGATCATCAATATGGTTTAAGCGTTTTTATCAATTTAACAGGTTGATGTGTTATTATCAATTTAACAGGTTGATGTGTTATTATCAATTTAACAGGTTGATATAAGCGTTATTATCAATTTAACAGGATGGTGTAAGCGTTATTATCAATTTAACAGGATGGTGTAATTGTTATTATCAAATTAGTAAGGTGATGTACGGGTTATAGACAATTTAGAAAGGTTGTGTAGTCGGTGTTATCATTGTATAAATGTTTTAGCGACGCTATTATCAAGTTAGCAAGGTAATGTAACCGTTATCAGCAATTCAATATTGCCATGCTAAATTACGAGTAATATCTGTTTGATGAGCGTTACTAGGTACTATCAGTAGTGTCCTTGTCTTCTGTCAGGTATTTCTTCAAGCAGCCACCTGCTTAGAAGTGACCACTTACGTACGTGTTGAGGATGGATATACCTTGGTATTGACAGGATCAACACCTAGCACTGGAGAATGGGATCTTCATAACGCTAAACAGGCAACAGGTATATTATAATTGTAATTAATAAAACTTGAACAATAATATTTTCCTGCGTTTGATTCCTTACATTTGCAATTCCTCATCGTGATGTCTATTAGCGTCTTTACAGTCAGGAAACAGCCCTGTGAAAAACTAACAGATGGACTACGAAAACCTCAAATCGTAGTCTCCCTAGAGGCTTATGACCAAGCCACTCTAGTGGCTGATAAGCGAGCCACTCTAGTGGCTGATGAGCGAGCCTCTCTAGTGGCGGATGAGCGAGCCACTCTAGTAGCTGATGATCAAGCCTCTCTATTGGCTGATGATATATTTTCGAACTGATTTTTTGATCTGTTCATAATGTGATAGTCATCTTGTGTTGGTGTTTGTGACTTTCCTATTGACTTGATCATCTATTTTTTCTGATGGTAGAGCATTGATACGTCTGGTTGGTCTTTGCAGCACCTTCCTTAGCCAGTTGGTCTCTTTTTTTTTCATTTCCTGGTATTCCACAGTGAGAGGGTATCCACTGCATAGTTACCCTATACTGGTAAGACAGTTCAATAAGTATTTTTTGTAAGTCTGTTATTTTTCTAGATTGTAAAGCTTGAAGCACTGACCTTGCTTATGTCAGAAATACTACGGGCTGTGGACTATGGTTGGAGTTCAGCAATTTTTCAGTTGCCAATGGGTTTCTGCATCATAATTATTGCAGAATTTCTCTGTTGGTGTTCTGATTGTATCTTTAGGCTTGTGGTGATATTTCATAAATACACCTTCACCTCTATTTCTCACTGCATTCCGTTGTGACCCATCTGTGTATACTCTGACTCATATGTCTTGTGGATATTCTTCGTCCAGGAAACTAAGGGTGACGTTATACCTCTAGCTTTTACCTCTCACTTAGGTAAAATATTCGAAACAGTTGTTACGAATGAATTACAGAATAAACGAATGTCCGTTTCACTTTATCACAAATAAATTATAAATCACATTCGATCAGAATTATGGCAACATCGAGGTACGTGACCAGCTACTAAGACTAGAACAAAATAAAAATGGGGTTTAATAATAATGACATAATTTATGCTGTTATTGCCATTTTCTTACATCGGCACTTTCCTTTATTCGTGTGAAAAATGAATTATTTTATCCACTGAGCGCTGGCAATATAACTATAAATAAAAACTGCTACCAAAGCCCGAAGGAACGAGTATTTAAATAGTATATTGATATTGAAACTAAATACGTTTAAAAACATCCCACAGAGTTCCCAAGGCGTTCCGGGTATTGGAAAATTAATCTGTCTTTTGATGCTCTCACAAATCTGGAGTTCAAGTGGGCTATAGTCAAGGAAAAAGACCAGTAAGTAGAAAGATGATAAAGAGTTTGTAGTGATGTTTTGTAGAATGTTATTTTAATCACATTACTCATCAACAGTAGTTTGATTAGCGGAGCTTAAGATGAGTAAAGTGTTTGTAGTGATGTTTCCTGTACTAACCTACAGCTGTGAAAGCTAGACATCAACTCAAGCCATCGGACTTAATAATTATGAGAATAAATGTCTACGAAAAATCCTGAACTTATACTAAAAACTAATTAATAATATGTCACAAATTAATCAATAAGAACATAATCTTCTTCTTCGTTCATTCTCAAACTCCTGAAGATTAGCAGGATTTAGTCCGGAGAACGGAATGCGTTGTGTCATGGTTTACAGCATTGCTGCGATATCTGCGCCTTTCGGCCTGACACATCCGAGTTCAGCATGTCTTTGGGTCACTGACCCTATATGGGATGGGACAGCCAACTCCATCCCATAACCTCCTTAGTCGCCTTTAACGACATTCGTGGAAGGTAAACAGTGTTGCTATTCTTTACTCCCCTTTCGGGCCCCGGCAACACACGGGCGAAAAGGAACATATCAAAACAAGAATATGTGTCAAATATTATTAAAAGAAGACATTGGCAGTATTTAGGTTAGATGCTTATGTCAGACAAGAATAGACTTACCCACCAAGCTCTGTCAAGGTCTGCAACAGGAAAACGAGAACATAGAAGAGACAGTATAACACTACGAAGAACAATAAAGAGCGAGGCAATGACAATGAGTATAAACACCACCTAAGAACTACACCAGCTTTCAGCGAACGGTAAGGTATAGAGAAATATGAATTTTGCCCTTTCTGCCGTCATTGGCATTAATAGAACAAACTAATAAAGATCAAGGGGAGAAGAGATAAAGGAAGACACATAGAGAAATTCTGGATGTGTTGTCACTGTGGCACAAAAAGATGTCACCAACTGAACATTTTAACAATACAAGAACAGAGAGTTGTGGAGATGCATGATCGCCTACGCCACTCGTCATGGCACGTGATAGTTTGACTGGTATATGTATATATAAAATAATTGTCTCATGCAATACCATAAACTTTGATTCAAAACACCCGGGGGGGGGGGGGGGGGGGTACCGACCCTACCAGGCGCGTCCACAGGTGGCGGATGGTGGAGGGCACTCCATAAATGTCCATATATGGAGTATTTGCTGCAATTAAGCAGCCGCGGACCAAACCGGTGCTGTTGCCTACCAGGACGGGGCGGGATATCAGTCGGTGCTGATATCCCCACTGAAATACCCCATATGTCAAGTGACGGGCAGCTTCAAGCGAGTATGAGCCGCTATAAGCTCACGCTGCTGGCGTGGAGTTATCAACTCCATGCCAGGAGCCCGTTGGGGAAGGGAGGATTTTTTTTCCCCAAAAAAATTGCTGCCTTGCAGTCACCATCGGGAGATGGAAAGGCTATGGGAGACAACCCTGACAGTAAAATAGGAGAAGGCCACTCCACAAACATCCGATGTCTTGCGGGCAGTGCTAGGATGTCCAAGAACATGGATAGGAAGACTCCATAACTTCCCTCACCGAAGACGGAACATGTCAGCCTGAATAGGCGTGGGTACCAGCAATGGAAATGGGACATGTACGCATTATGCAGTTAATGACTATGCTCGGATTCGTTACACGAAATGGGGCTGCCCCTGTGGTTCATCGCCAGGCAGGAGGAGCTCCGGACCCCCAGCCTCGAATGGGTCCACCAAAAGCTACTGATGATGACTCTGTGTATCGGGGGACCCGGGATTAAACAGAGTAGAGCAACCGGCCAAACCAATCATGACAACAAAAACACAATCAAAATTATGCAGTGGAACAGTGAGGGTGTGGCTAAGAAGAAACTAGAACTGCAGAATTTCCTTCAAAAGCAAAAGATTGATGTCTTGTGCATTCAGGAGACACATCTTAATGACAACAACAGATTCTCCATCAGAGGCTTTGAATGCTTCAGATTAGATAGACTAGGTCACAAAGGAGGGATCATCACAATGGTACGAAATAACATACCTACAACAGAAATCGCACGTAACCCAGAGGACTCAGAACATCTCACCATCAAATTACACACAACCCCAGAACCACTGATTATCACAAATTTCTACTGCCCAAACAACAAAAAATTACACCCCAGGACAATACCTCTCACATCATCAAATCATATTATAGTTGGAGATTTCAACAGTCATTCCCCAAGCTGGGGTTACCCAACTATGGACTTGAGAGGAGAAGAAATAGAAGACTGGATGATAGAAAATAGGCTAATCCTTATAAATGAATATCTATCAGAGCCAACCTTTTATTCCAGACTATGGAAATCTCAGAGCACTCCAGATCTTGCCATTGCAACAGAGGACATCCAACGGGTGACAGAAAGAGTAGTGGCACAACAGCTTGGTGGGAGTGACCACAAGCCTGTAATATTAACAATAAAAGGGAACCACAAGACAGAAAAGTAACAACACAAAATCGCTAGCTGGAACTACAAAAATGCTAACTGGGACACTTACCAACGCCTTACAGAGGAAAAACTACTAACACATCTTACAGCAAGAAATATACGGAAAGATGCAAAATTAATAACAGGAATAATCCTGGAAGCTGCCAACAACAGTATACCTAGAGGAAGAAGACAAAACTACAAACCCTTCTGGAACAAAAAACTCCAGGCTATGCATGATGAAGCCTCTGCTGCAAGATCCAAGATGGAAACTAGACCAACAGAAACCAATATAATTGAACACAATAGACTGCAAGCAATTTTCAGGAGAGAAAAGCTAAACAGCATTAGATCCAGCTGGAAGGAAAAAACAGCAACACTCAACATGGAAAAAGACTCAACAAAAATGTGGAAACTTATCAAGTGTCTCAATGAAGAAAACAACCCCCAAAGTAGTATCATCATAGAAGACAAGGGGAAGTCCTACACTGGCACACAAGCTGCAAATATTCTAGCAGACTCCTATGCTGAAGAAAGCAAAATTAAGATAACTAGAACAAGAACTGCTGAAGTAAGACGAGAGACAAAAAACCTTGTAAATAAACATCAACCTTGCCCAGGCACAATGACCTCACCTTTTCACAAATCAGAACTTAACATGGCAATTCACAATCTAAAAAAGAAGAAAGCCCCTGGACCCGATGGAATCACAAATGAAATGCTCCAACACCTAGGTCCTGTGGGTAGAAGCAGAATCCTAGACCTTTTTAATGAATCATGGGCGCAAGGGATCTTCCCAGAAGAATGGAAAGAGGCAGAAATAATTCCAATTGCCAAGAAAGGAAAACCAAAAACCAAAAAAACAAGTTACCGCCCTATCAGTCTACTTAGTTGCTTAGGAAAGGTCATGGAAAAAATGGTGAATAACAGACTCTTAAACTACCTGGAGGAAAACAATCTTCTAGATGACTGTCAATCAGGCTTCAGAAAACACAGATGCACTGAGGACCAAACAACATACCTTGCCCAGGAAATAGAAGATGCTTTCCATAAAAAAACACTCCTAGCCACCTTCTTTGACCTCACAAAGGCCTTTGACAAAGTCTGGAAAGAGGGGCTATTGCTAAAACTTGCCCAGAAAGGAATCAGAGGCAAAATGTTTAAGTGGATAAAAAGCTTCCTACGAGGCAGACATGCAAGAGTCAAACTCCAGGGAATGAAAAGTAAAATGGTCAACATAACAGAAGGTGTCCCACAGGGAGGAATTCTGTCCCCCACACTCTTCATAGTTTTTATAGACGATCTGCCAAATCTATTCACACCATATGTACATAGAGCTCTCCATGCAGACGATCTTGCTATCTGGACGCAATCAGAATACATTGGAGTTGCAAAAGTTAGAATGCAGGAGGCAATAAACAAAGTTGAAGAGTGGGCAAAAACCTGGGGTGTTCAAATAAACAAAAGTAAGACCGTCACTACACTTTTCACCCTCTCCACAAAGCCTGAAAATTATACTCTCACTCTAGACAATACCCCACTCCCAAAAGAAAACACCCCAGTCTACCTGGGGCTAAAATTTGACAAAAGACTTACTTGGGGATCACACATTGAAGAGACAGAAAATAAAGCTACACGCAGACTACAAATAATGAAAAATCTATCTGGGACAGATTGGGGAGCCAACATAAAAACCATATGACAAGTCTAGGTCACATTCGTCCAACTCTGGAATATGGATTGACCACATATGCAACAGCAGCAAATACCGATCTTCAAAAGCTGGACAAAATTCAAAATGCAGGTCTCCGAATCATAACAGGAGGACTAAGGAGCACACCTATAATATCAATGGAAGCAACAGCAGGATTACAAAACCTAACAGACCGCAGGGATGAGAAAATCACAATAATGACAGAAAAATTTAGACGCCTGAAACATCACCCTATGCATGAAAAAACAAATGAACTAACAAAAAACAGACTGAAAAGACCAAGCTTCAATCACCTATCAAAAAAACTTATGAAAGCCAATAAAGAAGTAACCAGCAACAATCCGGACGAATGGGAACAGCTAGAAGCATATTGCAACATCACAAACACTTCACCCATATATACTGCAAAACTTACAATACCAGGCATTGAGAGCAAAACTATGGAAACCCCTACTGCCCTTAAGGCAAAAACACTTGATCACCTAGACACCCAATACCCTACCTCACAGTGGATTCATGTCTTCACAGATGGATCATCAGAGGGTGCAGTAAAGAAATGAGGAGTTGGGATACTAATACTCATACCAAACACCCCAAAACTAGAACTCTCAATCGCTACTGGCAAATTATCAACAAATTACTGGGCAGAGCTACAAGCAATCTTGGAAGTATCAAAGGCTCTAGAGGAACGGAGGCTCATAGGAGCTAACATAGTCTTCTTGTGTGACTGCATGTCAGTACTCCAAACCATCCAAAAGGAACCTAAAGATCTCCTAACAAAAACAACTGTAGAACTTCTAAATCAACTATCTGCCAACAATAAAGTTGTGCTGCAGTGGATCCCTGCACACTGTGGAATAGCAGGAAATGAAGGAGCTGACAGACTGGCAAAAGCAGGTGCAAAAAAGGAACAATTTCAGCATAGAATATCACTGACTGAAGCAAAAACCCTCATCAAAGGAAAATACAAACATACATGGAGTCAGAGAACAGGCAGTCACTTTCCACAGGACCCTATTCTAAAGCTAAACAGGTCACAACAAACCACAATTTTTAGACTTCATACAGGACACTGCAGACTACAAGCACATCTCCACAAAATTAAGGCTTCCCAAACTGACCAATGCCCATGTCAAAAGGGTCCCCAGACTCCAGAACATATTCTGCAAACATGCCCACTCTTTGATGACGTGAGAACCAAAATATGGCCCCAAGAGACAGATCTGAAGGTGAAACTGTGGGGCAACCGTGAGGACCTCCTGCTGACGACTGAATTCATGGAGGCGGCCCACCTTCCTGTATAGACTTATGAGCATAGGAAACTGATCGCAGAAGAAGAAGAAGATTCAAAACACAATCAAACGCCACTGTAATACTAATGCAGTTATCCCGCAAGTCCTGATGATACTATTCATATATTTCAAATAAATTTCTTCTTCACTTTTAATCTGATAATTACAATTTCTTACCTAGTCCCTGGGTTTCCTGCACTCAGCCTTTTCCACGGTTAGAACATCCTCTGCCTTGGCTTTCCAACTTATTGCGAGGCATCTGTAGTATTGACTTTTGTAATAAGTGATAATAATAATCGTTTTGTAGTGCGTATATATTTTCACGTTCCTCCTTATTGCCTGATACAGAACTTAGTTTCTAGAAAATTGTCTATATTATACAGCTTATTAAAAAGCCATAAAAAATTAAATTGCCGTAAATTGCATCCTAATTAATTTAGGATAAATTAACTTAAGTAGTACAAAGCCTAAAGAAATGTACAGATGTAAGACGCAATTGCAACCATTGCATAATTTTAAATTATAGAATCATGTGGACATCTAAAATGTAAAATCATAACAAAGATTTGTATAGGGTGTCAAATTAATAACTGTGTTGTAAAAATATTCTGTTCAAACTTTTGTATTCCACGCCTACAACATATACTGCTACTGTGTGTCTTATTTTGGATAGTTTTTTTTTAACATACAGCTCTATTCACAAAAGGTGTGGAAAATATCCACTCTCCGCAAATTAGTTAGATCAAATACAGGAATAACTGCATACAACAGTGATATTTTGAAGTACAGTAAAAAGGAGTTGGAACCATGACGTAAAAATGACTGAGTTTTACTTCCATCTAAATCAGTTCCATGTCACTAAATGAACACTCTACAAGTTATCGAGATTTAGATGAAATCTGGTGGCAAACATTTTGAAACGTAACTTAGTAATGATGTCCTCTCAAATTTATTATTCTAGTACACTTGTAGTATCACTGTTATGTTGTATTAATTTTAATAAAAATGACTTTTTATACAAGTAGTTAGTTATTTAGTTAGTCGTTGGATCATCGTCATTGCACTCCGGACAAGTCCAAAGGTGCTCAGATCACTCCTTGAATGTTGCCGCCATTACATGTTGACTGACGGTCCCAGTACTCAGTTGATTGACCACCATTCTTTCTTGCCCACGAAACCGCTCCTTTCTAGCGACACCACATTTCAAACCAAATTCATTTATTTTGGTCATGGAACAAGAGTCATCGTCACTTATACAGTCATTTGCTCGTGCGTTCTTCCGTAGGGCGTTCAAAATGTTTGATCGTGCGTTTTCCCGTAGGGCGTTCAAAATGTCTGCTTGATCCATCGCTCCACAAGCAGCTGTAGTAGCAGCGTGTGCGGCCAACCTATCTGCTTTCTTATTACTCCGGACTCCCGCATGTCCCAGCACAAAATTGAAAGTCACTTTACGCATACAGGAATTCTTCACTGCATCCAGCCACTGTTCCCGAATGTATCCCGCCTGAACTTTCACAATCATGCTCATCGAGTCACTGATTATGCAGGCATGCTAGCAGATAGTCTGCGAGCAGACCCATTGCAAAGCTTTGATTACTGACACAACCTCCTTTGTCATGCTGCTTGTCGTCTGAGCGAAAGCACCACTTTCCTCTCTGATGGTTCCCCCCACCTTTGAGCCGTGAAGGTCCAGGCACTTATGATGTGTCTGTCAACCGACCCATCTGTATATACAATTATATCACCTTACCTAGAATTTTCACCAATTAGAGCAAGTACCTCCGACTCCAACACTGTCGGACACCATTCCCTGCATTCTCTACTGAGTGTTATTATTACTGTGAAGGCTGTCGCGCAATCTAAGGGCGCACGACTCCATTCCGACCAGGTAGCACATCCTCCAATCTGCACACACTCTGTATAATATCCTCTGCGCGCCCCATCCACGACTTTCCTCTCATAAGTCTACTGCCTTTCACTTTGAGAATTTCAGGGTGTAGAGTGTAGAGGATGTTCTTTATTAGCGGTGATTTGTAAGTAGTCCCGTGCTCTGCAGATTTGTATTCTTTGCTCTGCAGTTGGGCAATCCAGTAAGTATCGCATAGCTCGTTCTGACGTATCTCTCGTACACCCCAAAATGATTCGCAATGCCTCATTCTAGATTATATCCAATCTTTCTATTTGAGTCTGACTCTGTTAGAGTCGCCAGTGCGTACTCTACCACGGCCACCACCAATCCCTGATACAGCAGAAATTGCAGCCTCTGTTCACATTGAGCAGCAGCCACAATTTTCATCGCGCCGGACCTTTATACACCTTTACAATGATGTGGTCAACATGATCTTTGAAACTCAGACTGCGGTCCAACATAACCCCTAAGTATTTCATTGTGCCGGTTCTCTCGAGGACATCCCCTCTCAAAGTAACCGAGGGCGTGATTACTATGTGATTATTTAGAGAAAACCATGTTATAGGCCTACATGTAATTTCTCTAGTAACATTGCTTTGTTATATTTCCTCTAGTAACATTGCTGTTAGTACTATAATTTTCATACTGTAATTTTTACACTAGAAGACATTTTTTTTTCTGTCGAGTGATTCATTGATATTTTATTGTTCATCACATCAAAAGTGCTATTTTTTAAGATCTCTATGGGCAATGGCTTGAACCGTGGACTGACGTGCTCAGGATAATGCTCTGGGCAAATCGCCGCATCGAACAACTCGTACTTCATTCAGAGAGATAGCGTACATATCATTAAACCATGTTTTTTTCCAGAACCAGGGATTAGTGGTGGCAGTAGTGGAGTATGCACTGACAATTCTGACGCTTAGCCAAACACAGGTGGCACGAGTGGGCGAAATACAGGATGCAGCTATACGAATTGATCTGGCATGCACATGGACACATCGGTACGGGCTATGCGATATTTGCTCCACTGTCCAACGGCAGAACATAGAGTACAGTATTGCCGTGCAAGGTAGTACCTTTAAATAACTACGGATAAAGAACATCATTTGCATCCCAAAAAACTTAAAGTCAAAAGTAGTAAACTGAAGTAGTGAGAATCGTGGATGGGACGGACATAGGATATCGTATAAAGCATGTGTTGGTTGCAGGATGTAGGTGCAGGTGCATGTATAATTGCACTTAAATAAGGCAAGCAAGGAATGGGGCCAGTGGTGGCGCCGGCTAAGGTGCAGGCGTTGGTCAATGAGAACTCTGGTGAAGTGGGATGTGATTATTTATCGATGGTTAGACATATTCATAATGTGTGGCCGTCACAGCTCAGTGTGCAGGGAAAAAGTGTTAGGGAAGATAGTGAAGCTTTTGTTGTGAGTACGGGTAATATGACTATAGAGATCATGACGGTGACTATGGCGTCAGAATGGGTCAGATCATAGAGGGCTGTACGGACCTGTATCCTGAGTGACTCTGTGAGTATGATTATGAAAGTACAAAAGATTCTCGTTCGTGAACAATGTACTGAGATATTGAGAGGGTCGAGATCTGAGATGGTGATTTTTATTTTTGTGACTAGGCATGTTGGCATTCGGGGCAACTAGTGAACTGATGTGCTTGTGTCAGGTGCTGTTGTTACACCCGGGAGGAGCAATGGATCGGCAGATATATTGAATTCCCTACGGGAGAGAGCACGTGAAAGTGAACTTGACGTGGATGATGATTCTTATACAATGGCTAGAATTAAAGAACAGGATTTGAAATGCGGGGACTTCAGAGAGGACCAATATTTGCTGGGCGTAGAAGGATGATGGTAACCAACATAGGACATGAATTGTCAACAGAGGTGTAATGGCGGATACACTCAGGGAGAGATCGGAGCACCTATAGATTTGTTCGGTGTGCAGTGATGATGATCCAATGATTAACTTACTAACTAACTAAACCAGAGTACACTGGTGCACTAAGTACAGAGAGAAAGTGTATAAATTAGTAAACCAGAGAACACTGGTGCACTAAGTACAGAGAGAAAGTGTATAAATAAGTAAACCAGAGTACACTGGTGCACTAAGTACAGAGAAAAACGGTGCATATAAGTAAACCCGAGTATACTGGTGCACTAAGTTCAGAGAAAAACGGTGCATATCAGTAAACCAACCCGAGTACACTGGTGCACTAAGTTCAGAGAAAAACGGTGCATAACAGTAAACCCGAGTACACTGGTGCACTAAGTTCAGAGAAAAATGGTGCATATCAGTAAACCCGAGTACACTGGTGCACTAAGTACAATCCCCTTCATCATGTTTCACTTGAAATTTGACATTTCATGATATCGAAAATATTATATTTATGTTAGAAATACTAGTTTTTCTTTCTCCACAGGGGCGTTCTTCGCGTACAAGAAAAGCAACCACATTCTATCTTCGGCAGGAAGACCTGGATGAGAGCTGTTGCACCGTGGAAATCTCCGATTGTTGTTGTTGTGGATACCTCTCTGTTATGTGACATGACGGATAGAATGTTAGGTCGCACTGACATGATCGTGAAGGAGCATAAGAAGAGAGCGGAGGAAATAAAAACATGGCTATGTAAGGTCACGTTGTGTTTGATACAAATCTATGCACTGAGTGTTTGATACAAATCTATACATTCAGTGTTTGATACAAATCTATACACTCAGTGTTTGATACAAATCTATACACTCAGTGTTTGATACAAATCTATACATTCAGTGTTTGATACAAATCTATGTATTGATAATATGTGATACATTCTACGTTCGTAATATTTGATACAATCTATGCACGTAATATTTGATACAATCTATGCACGTAATATTTGATACAATCTATGTACGGATTTTGCCGATGATCTTGCACTATTGAGTGAAAACCATCAAGATGCACAAACAAAAAGTGATAGATTAAAACTCATTGCAGGACAAATAGGTCTCCAAATCAATTCAGCAAAAACAAAAATTATGGACTTCACCAATTCACCTAACGAAATTACTTTAAATGGACAACAACTTGAAAAAGTACAGAAATTCTCCTATCTAGGAAGCAAATTAACACTCGACGGTGATGTCATGCCAGAAATTACAACTCGCATTGCCCTAGCATCAAGTGCATTTAACAGACTGTCTAATATCTGGAAGTCAAAGTCAATCAGCACACGCACGAAAATGCGCTTATTTAATTCCTGCGTTATTTCAGTGCTATCATATGGATGTGAGAGCTGGAAAAGCTCTTTATCTTCAGAAAAGAAATTACTGAGTTTCGAGAACAAATGTCTTCGTAGGATAACTAACACCCATTGGAGTGAATTCAAATCGAATGATAAAATCAGAGAAGAGACATCAAAATTTCATCACAGATGTTATCAGAAAACGCCGTTGGTCCTACATCGGGCATGTCCTACGCGCAGACACCAACTGAATACACCACCAATCTCTTGAATGGATACCTACAGGCAAAAGAGCAAGGGGTAGACCAAAAGAAACACTCAGAAGAACAGTACTTAGAGAATGTAAAACAACCAATATTCATACTATTCAAGAACTGCACAGAATAGCTTTGAACAGACAGAATTGGAGAGATCTGACCTCTGCCCTATGCGCTAACTTCAGCGCAAAAGGAAAATAAATGAATGAATGTACGTAATATTTGATACAATCTATGTACGTAATACTTGATAAAATCTATGTACGTAATATTTGATACAACCTATGCACGTAATACTTGATAAAATCTATGTACGTAATATTAGATACAATCTATGCACGTAATATTTGATACAATCTATGCACGTAATATTTGATACAATCTGGGTAAGTAATATTTGATACAATCTATGCACGTAATATTTGATACAATCTATGCACGTAATATTTGATACAATCTATGTAATATAATATTGTAATTATCAAAGAAGCTTTAAAGTAATAATAATGTAAAAATAATTTTTAAAAACTTAGTAAGTCGGTTGTGTGATCAACACCGGTTTGAACTCATCAAATTCTCTACATTATTCTTGATTGAAAGTCCATCCTCATTAATAAATAAGAAACATACATTCAATGATCGTAAACTTCAAATGGTCGACTTAATACTTCGCTTGTGTAATCAGGATCTTATATCTCTGTTATTTTATTCAATTACATAACACTCGCCGTGGTAAGAGAAGTCTGATAAAAAAAAAGATTATGGATGTTATTACATTTCTCATTCACAAACAAACCTCACACTCGTCAACTGGAGTACATTACACACAGTACTTAGTTTTTTTTGGTCACGACATGTGTCTCATGGTTTGTGGTCTGTGAGGGATTTTTCTAATTCTTTTAATTCTAACAATCACATCTAGTCTACAAAATATACACAACCTAACTAAAAATTTATTAAACTAGCTAACTATTGTCTCTAGTCCTAGTTAGTTCGAATGTCCTCGGATAGTGTTCACGAAATGTTATTGTGATTAAGAAGATGGAAAAGAGTATTGAAATAATATTTGGTCTTTCTTCATAAAGTTCCCCTGTTACTATAACACGATTTGTTTATATACGCTAGTTCCTATGGATATGTTCTTAAGGTAGGTCTAGGCTGTGGATAAAGCCCAATGTTCAAAACATATGTTCAGTAAAATAAGTTGTTAAATGATTCGATGACCCAGTGTCATAAAAGTTTCAGGATTCTAGGTTTTTAAGTTGATGTCTCTCCTCATGCTCTAAAATCTCCTTATAACAGCTCGAGAGAAGTCGGTTTCCAGGCGACTATACTTCATCATCGAGGTTTCAGGTTCATGTCTCTAAGATCTTGTAAAATTCCTGGTTATCTCTTTGCGTTGCTGGAAAATATGTCTCTAGTGTTCTTTTGTATGGTATAAAACGTTGGAAGGATATCGACTCCTTCAACTAACTCAAAAACTAGTTACGATTTTATCGTTGGAGACCCCATCAAGGCCAGCACCGTGCAGTGGTGATGGGGCTTAGTTCAGCCACCAGGGGCTGGAAATTAAAACTGGTCGGGCAGTCCCATTCGAGCAGGACGATAGTCCTGCCCAAGTAAGCAGAGTGCTGAAGACGGAGGCATCCAGCCATAAGGCGCACAGATAATCAGGATGCCACGCACAAAACACAATGGAAACATGTCTGTATCTATAAAAAGTTATGGTGCCAGCCCTGTGGCGGACGTTCAGGCAGGGACGGTGCCGGGCCCTATACTTCGAAAGGGCCCAACCTCAGTTACTGAAAGTCCTTCTCAATTGCCTCGAGGAGCCAGGAGGCAAGGGAATAGAGCTACTGGCCAAACAAACAAACGACCAATAAAAATGATGCACTGGAATGCTGAGGGTGTCAACAGTAAAAGAGATGGATACAGCAAAAAATTGGAACTTGAAAATGTCCTCAGTGAAGAACATGCTGTATCCAAGAAACACACCCCAACAGCGACATATCCTTCAAAATCAGAGGCTACCAGTGCTACCGATCTGACCGAAAGGACAGGCGAAAGGGTGGAATTCTGACACTTGTTAAAAACAATATCAGCGCATGTCAGCTGGAAGTATATATGGAAGGGGCAGAAGACCAGATGCTCCACCTAAAAAAAGACAGTGAAGAATTCCATCTTCTGAACTACTACTGCCCAAATGATAAACCATTGGCACTAGACACAATTCCAGATAAAGAGAGACTTATGGTGTGTGGTGACTTCAACAGCAACTCTCAGAGCTGGGGGGCTACGATGATATCGACAAAAGAGGTGAGGAACTTGAGAGCTGGCAGGATGAAAATAATCTCATCCTTATTAACCAGCCAGCAGACTCACCAACCTTCTACTCGAGAGCATGGCACACCACCTCTACACCAGATCTGGCATTCCACTCACCAGGCCTGGAATGGAACATCACACGTGTCGTTGGAAAGCAGCTTGGGGGTAGTGACCACAGACCAGTATTTCTGGAAATTCACAATGAATTTACCAAGGACAGCAGCACGCTCACTAGGTGGAACTATAAGAGGGCAGACTGGAAAATGTACCAGCATTTAACCAGTGTTCTAGATAAGGACATGAACTTGGACAAAGACATCAATACAGCAGTGAGTGAATTTAATAGATGTATACTACATGCTGCTAGTAAAACCATACCCAGGGGGGCACGCAAGAACTACAAACCCTACTGGAATAATGAACTGGAAAAGCTGCTAAATGAGATGGAAACATCTAGACAGCAGGCCGAGAACAGACCTAGTCAAGAACATCACAACAAATATCAGCAAACAAAGGCTAAATTTCTAAGAGCCAAGTTACAAGCCAGACGGAGCAGCTGGAAAGAAAAAACAGAGTCACTGAACCTAGAAAGAGATACTAGGAAATTATGGAACTTGTAAAATAACTAAATGATGAAGGTACAGGGAGAAATACCAGGATCACACTTTATAAAGATAGAAACATTTTAACAGGTAAACATGCAGCTGATTATTTTGCAGATTCCTTTGCAGAAGACAATAACATCAAAGTCAGCCCAGACAAACAACAGGAGGTTCGAGAGAACCAGCAAAACATTGGACAAGACGAACCTATACCCGAAGTCATGGAGGCACCAATCACAATGAGAGAACTGGAGCATGCAATATCCAAATTGAAAATGAAAAAGTGCCCTGGAGCTGATGGAGTGTCCAATGAAATGATTAGAAACCTGGGAATTGCAGCAAGAGCAAAGCTACTGCAGATCTTTAACACAAGCTGGTCCACAGGTAATGTACCACATGGGTGGAGAGAAGCAATAATGATACCACTCCTCAAATCAGGAAAAGATGGCAACACAGTCTCCAACAACAGGCCCATCAGCCTCACAAGCTGTCTATGAAAAACAATGGAACGCATTATCAATCTTAGGATGCAGTGGTACCTTGAAAGTGAAAACCTTCTGGTATCACAGCAAGCAGGTTTTAGACAGTGCTACTCTACTGAAGATCAGGCAACATACCCCTCCCAAGAGATTGAGGATGCCTTCCAAGATAAGAAACTCGTACTAGTAGCATGGATAGACCTCAGAAAAGCATTTGATAAGGTCTGGAAAGAAGGGCTCCTAAAGAAATTGCGAAATTGCAGGGTTAGCTCAAGAATGTACAAATGGGTAAAAGCATACCTGCATAATAGAAGAGCCAGGGTACAATTAAATAGTCGCAAGAGCAAGAAAGTTCTACTGCGTCATGGAGTCCCTCAGGGAGGAGTCCTGTCACCCACACATTTCTTGGTTTACATCAATGACCTAGTTGCTGAACTACCACATGGGATCAAAGTGGCAATGTATGCTGACGACCTGGTGATATGGTGCACGGAAGAACATGCGACAGTGGCCACTAAACAAATACAAAGAGCTATCGATGTGGGCTATGGGCATTTGATTCCAGTGTGGTTTCCTCTGGCCAATATGTCTGCCTCAGCGTTTCATGTTCAGAACACTCTTGAAGTATATGTTTGGCACTCTGTGCTGCCTGTCCACATGTACACATGGCCGTGTTGCCAATCTTGATTAACCTTATGGGCTAATAGATGGTGCGTCAGCATTAACACAGATAAGTGCAGCACTACACTCTTTATCCTCTCACCAAAACAAAAAGCCGGTCATATCAAAATAGATGGAGAACTCTTGAAAGAAGACAAACAACCCAAATACCTCGGAGTTACTTTTGATGATAAACTGATATGGAAGCAGCACATAAACAAAGCAACAACAAAAGCCAGGAGGAAGTTAGCTATCCCATGAGAAAACTAAGTGGAACCACATGGGGAGCCAGTGGGAATATACTCAGTAAAGTTTACCAGCAAGGCATAAGACCACACCTGGAATATGGTTCAGCTGCATGGTGTTCTGCATCAAACACCACATTACAAGATCTAGATAAAGTGCAAAACCAGGCACTTAGAATAATGTTGGGAGCAATGAAATCAACACCAATAGCAGAGATGCAGAAAATGGGAAGAATGCAAACACTTGGCGAACGCAGAGACACAAAAGTACTAATTCAGGCAGAAAATTTTCAGTGTATGCCAAGTCATTCAATGAAGGAAAGATTCCAAAATCTAGCAATGGGGCGACTGAAAAGAAGCAGCTTTATCCATCAAGCTAAACGACTCCGCAGACAACTTACAGACCTACCTGAAGTTGACAGCTCCTTAAGGCCTGTATCAGAACAAACCCCGTGGAGTTAAAGGCATGGAATGCCAATATACATTCAGACCCATGTGAAAGGAATACTAAGCGAGGACGAACAGAACAGTGTGCAGCGAAGGACACTCACCCTCAGTTTCCAGGATGAGGAATATCCACAAGATATATGGGTCAGAGTATACACAGATGGGTCAGCACAGAATGCTGTGAGGAATGGAGGTGCAGGTGTATATATAGAATATCCACACAAGCCGAGAGATACCATCAGAACACCGACAGGAAAATTCTGCAATAATTATGATGCAGAAATCCAGGCAATTAGTGTGGCAGCTAAAAAACTGCTGAATTCCAACTCTGACATACAGCCTGTGGTATTCCTGACAGATGCAAGGTCAGTGCTTCAAGCTCTCTAGTCTGGAAAACTAACAGAGTTGAAAAAACTACTTAGCGAATTGTCTTACCAGTATAGGGTAACCATGCAGTGGATACCCTCTCACTGTGGAATACCAGGAAATGAAAAAGCAGACCAACTGGCTAAGGAAGGTGCTGCCGAAGACCATATACCAATCACCTACAATCAGAAAAAACAGATGATCAAGTCAATAATAAAGCCACAAACACCAACACAAGATGACTATCATATTATGAACAGACCAGAACAAGTTATAATTCTACGTCTCAGAACAGGACACAACCGACTCCGCAGTCACATGTATACACAGTTCAAGATTGGCAACACGGCCATGTGTACATGTGGACAGGCAGCACAGAGTGCCAAACATATACTTCAAGAGTGTTCTGAGCATGAAACGCTGAGGCAGACATATTGGCCAGAGGAAACCACACTGGAATCAAAACTCTATGGGACACTGTATGAACTACAAAAGACAGTGAGTTTTATTAAGGAGACAGAATTACAGAAATAGACATGTTTCAAGTGAACGAAAGAAGAAGAAGAAGAATCGTTGGAGAGTTTAATTATCACTCATTATACAAGAGACTCTGCTCCTGAACACTAGGACTTTACAGCTCTGTGGTGTGTACTATTAGGATATTCCAGTCTAAATACTTCCTGCTTCAATACGCTAGTTATCATATGAGCATGTGTCATACGTCAGATATGTACAACTCTTCTGTTGACTGCCCTAAACTACGAATCAGAAATCCACCTATCATCTAAAATCCTTACTACTAAAGTTCCTATCAATTTACTTCACAAGACTACCTATGTGTGGTGCCGCCTTTGACAGCTTGTCAACCTATACCAATCATTAACTTATTCTAAGTTTATTATATAAAACGTTACGAAATTCCCTACTGTTCTTCACTATAGAGGACACACCTCTGATATCTGATGTCTCTGACAACTTGTCAATCATAGACAATCACAAATACCAATAGCTATTTCTAAGTTTACTATCTGAAATATTATAACATTCCATACTGTTCTTTAACATAGACGACACACCTCTGATAACTGATGTAAATATCTCTAACACACTTGGCTACTAACAAGACTGACTATCCTCGTGTGTAAGCTTCTATTATCTCTCAGTATTACACTTCACTATAAATCACGAGATTTTACTGACATTATTTCCTATCTCTAACTGTTAGTTTTATTCCTTCTATCACTAAGTCAGAAAATCCTTGAAACACAAATAAGAATAACTACTTCTAAAGCTGGTACTTTACTCCCGATGTGGATTCTAAGAGATTGTTGCAGTTGTTGGTATCTTCAGACGTGTATTGTATTAGGAGGCTATGTTTGTCTGTCGTTTGTGCTGGTGTCTTCTCTCCGACGACCTTCCTTCAACTGACTTGCTAACTGGCGACGTTACCACTCCTAATTTCTGAGATATCTGACTTCTTTTCTGGGCACTTCTCGGATGTGTTGGTGACTGATGTTATCTCATCAAATGCTAGGACTCAACTGAGTTCTATTATCTAAAAGTGCTGTCTGTGTTCGCAGCGTTCAATTCGCTCACTAATCCGTGAATAATGACAACCTTTCAGTTTTTCTGTGCTGTCTACATGTATTTCTTATACACTATCAAACCTTTCAGAATATTCTGATGTAACCAACCAGATAACATTATATTTTTTTCTATAGCTATTATCTTCAAACTAAACATTAATTTTGTCAAAATCTCTCTTAACTTAATACACTTCAAAACAGGGTTTTCTAGTCTAAAAGTAAAAGTGCACATTTTTAGTACCCACAACTTTTGTAACAAATCGAACGAAAAGTAATTCATTCTTGGATTAATAATTTCTGACTATAACTGAGTTCTTTACCCTCTGTCTATGCCTTCATCCCCTCTGTCATATTCATGTCATTTTCCTGTCTGAAGAATGGTCACTGTTACAATATTTGATACAATCTAAGTGAATGATATTTGATACAATCTAAGTGCATGATACAATCTATGTATAGTTTACGTTCGTGATATTTGATAAAATTATATACGTCTTATTTGATACAATTTATGTACATGATATATGATACACGACCGATATGGTAAAATCTATGTACGTAATATTTGATATAATCTAAGAACTTTATATTTAAGACAAAATATGTAAATGATACGTGATATAGTCTACGTACGTACTATGTGATACAGTCTATGTTCGTGATATTTGATACAATCTACGTACGTAATATTCGATTCAATCTATGTACGTGAATTTTTATACAAAATCTGTGTACGTGATATTTGATAAAATTCTATGTACGTTATTTTTATACAATTTATGTACGTGATATGTGATAAACATATGCACGTAATGTTTTATACAAATCTATGCAAGCAATGTTTGGTAAAATACTATTTGTTTACAAGCTTTGTCATAACTCCTACAATATGCTCTTCCTCAGTAAGCTCAGAAAGCAATGCCATGAATA
Organism: Meghimatium bilineatum; assembly: GCA_034231615.1. Classification (NCBI taxonomy): domain Eukaryota; kingdom Metazoa; phylum Mollusca; class Gastropoda; order Stylommatophora; family Philomycidae; genus Meghimatium; species Meghimatium bilineatum. The sequence goes on from CM067318.1 coordinate 22,356,007, forward strand.
CAAAACAGAATGAGAGGTCATCAACATCTGAAAAACTTGCAGGTATTGCTTCATACGTCATGCAAGCACAGCCAAGAAGAACAGGGACTGCTGAAACCCTGAGCCCAACGTTCTCCTCCTTCAACCTGACAGCTGGTCAAAGGGCGTCTAATCTTGATGGTACTATTACGAGTTGAATTAATGTTGTAAATTTGTGTTAATAATGCAGTAATCTGATGTGATCGATAATTCTATCTATTCGCTAAACCCTTTGTTGCCTTCCAGCGTCAGGGGCAGAAGAGTTTTCTGGAGATGGCACTCTTGTGTGCTCAGTATATTGTGGAATTTGTTGCCTCTTTTATTTTGGTGGTCCATCGTTTTCGTGGCCGGCCTCTAAGTCTGTCATCACTGTATATGTGTAGCATAGCTTGATGTGGTATGCTGTCTGATGGCAGTCTGTGATGTGTGCAAATCATTTGATCTGTTGTCTTTTAATATATTACAAGATTGGGATAGTACCGGTTCTTTGTCTAATGTCCTCATTCTTAAATTTATCTCTAATTGATATTCTTTGGATTCTGCGTAAGCATGCCATTCCAGCTGTCACAAGATTATATTTGTTTTGTGCTGTAGTTGTCCAGTTTTGGCATTGGTAGCACAGCGTTGGCATAATAATCGTTTTTAATAGTGTTATTTTGGTTTTTAAATCTACATTTTTGTTTCTGAAGATTGGTGTCATTTGATCTAAGACGTGGCAGGTTTTACTACATCTATTGTGTATTTCTTTGCTGCTCCTGCTGTCTGTTATATTTCTTCCCAGGTGTGTGAATTCTGTCACGTCACTTCTTTAAGTATGCTATTTCAATATATATATATATATATATATATATATATATATATATATATATATATATATATATATATATATATATATATATATATATATATATATATATATATTTACATTTCATTACTTCGGACTTTTCTATATTTATGTTAATGTTAAAGGTTTGCATGTTTGATATAACCTGTCTAAAGTTGCCTTTGTCTTTGTAGTTGCTCTTCTGATGATGCTACTAGTCATTGGTCGTCTGCAAATATCAATTCGTTTAGGTTGTCCCTGAGATTGTTTTCTTCCGTTGTCTTTGCTACTATGCAGATATGATCTATGTATGTTATGAAAAAAGGGGGGGGGGATTAGTACACATCCTTGTATCACTCCCGAATGAATGTGGAAATTATCGGAGATATCTGCGCTCGTTCTTACTGCACATTGATTATTGGCATATATACTCTGACATAGGCGTGTTAGATGTTGGGGTTGCTCCACATATCTTTAGTGTTATCCATTGTTGTGCTATATCCACTTTGTCAAAAGTTTTCTCTTCGTAATTATTACCGAAATAATTTAATCGGTAAGTATAGTTGCAGTAATATGGTGAGATCTGTAGTTTTAGTTGTCAATATAGTTGCTGTAATCTGGTGAAATCGGTAGTTATAGTTGCTGTAATATGGTGAAATCGGTAGTTATAGTTGCTGTAATCTGGTGAAATCGGTAGTTATAGTTGCTGTAATCTGGTGAAATCGGTAGTTATAGTTGTTGTAATCTGGTGAAATCGGTAGTTATAGTTGTTGTAATCTGGCGAAATCGGTAGTTATAGTTGTTGTAATCTGGTGAAATCGGTAGTTATAGTTGTTGTAATCTGGTGAAATCGGTAGTTATAGTTGTTGTAATCTGGTGAAATCGGTAGTTATAGTTGCTGTAATCTGGTGAAATCGGTAGTTATAGTTGCTGTAATCTGGTGAAATCGGTAGTTATAGTTGCTGTAATCTGGTGAAATCGGTAGTTATAGTTGCTGTAATCTGGTGAAATCGGTAGTTATAGTTTTTGTAATCTGGTGAAATCGGTAGTTATAGTTGTTGTAATCTGGTGAAATCGGTAGTTATAGTTGTTGTAATCTGGTGAAATCGGTAGTTATAGTTGTTGTAATCTGGTGAAATCGGTAGTTATAGTTGTTGTAATCTGGTGAAATCGGTAGTTATAGTTGTTGTAATCTGGTGAAATCGGTAGTTATAGTTGCTGTAATCTGGTGAAATCGGTAGTTATAGTTGCTGTAATCTGGTGAAATCGGTAGTTATAGTTGCTGTAATCTGGTGAAATCGGTAGTTATAGTTGCTGTAATCTGGTGAAATCGGTAGTTATAGTTTTTGTAATCTGGTGAAATCGGTAGTTATAGTTGTTGTAATCTGGTGAAATCGGTAGTTATAGTTGTTGTAATCTGGTGAAATCGGTAGTTATAGTTGTGTTGTAATCTGGTGAAATCGGTAGTTATAGTTGTTGTAATCTGGTGAAATCGGTAGTTATAGTTGCTGTAATCTGGTGAAATCGGTAGTTATAGTTGTTGTAATCTGGTGAAATCGGTAGTTATAGTTGTTGTAATCTGGTGAAATCGGTAGTTATAGTTGTTGTAACCTGGTGATATTGGTAGTTATAGTTGCTGTAATCTGGTGTTATTGTTAGTTATATTTAAAGTTGTTTGATTGTGATAAAATAAATTTCAGTAATTTGCAGTACAGCAAGTAGGTGTAGTGATGTGATAGTACTGTTAGCAGTTGTAGTAATGTGGTGGTACTGTTAGTAGTTGTAATTTTCTAGTACTGTTGGCTGCAGTAATGTAATGGTATTGTTAATAGTTGTACTACCGTGATGGTGCTATTTGTATTAAGAGTAATGTGATGATACTACTAGTGTCTGCAGTTATGTGATGATGCTGCTTTAGCTGTAGTTGTGTAGTGATGCTGCTGGCAGCTGTAGTACTGTAATGATACTGTTAGTAGTAATAATACCGTGATGGTACTGATAGTAGTTATAGTACCGTGATGGTACTGTTAGTATCTATAATACTGTGATGGTACTGATAGTAGTTATAGTACCGTGATGGTACTGATAGTAGTTATAGTACCGTGATGGTATGTTAGTATCTATAATACTGTGATGGTACTATTAGTCGATGTAGTTATGTATTGGTGCAACTAATATGTAATATAATATGGTGATACTATTCTAGTATTAGGTGATGTGATAGCATAACTGGAAATTGTAGAAATATATTTCAATAATTGAATTTATAGTAATGTTCCGATATTGCTTGTAGTTGAGTAATGTAGCTTAACATTGTTAGTTGCACTATTATTGTACGAATGTTAGTCTTTACATAGAAGTGCGGTAGTATCTCTAGTAAATTCAATTCGTTTTACGTAAGTCTAGTAACTTTGTAACTAGTAATATTGTAGTAGTACAGTTTGTTGCAGTCGTGTACCAATAATGATAAGGTGATCCAGTATCAGGAATAATGCAGTTAATAGAGGTGCGAGGGCTGGCGAAACACAGGGCAATATAAGGAATAATCGGAGATATGTAAGTAGTCTTTCCAATATTTAAGTATATGACTCAGTAACAACAACCACAGAAACAGATGCTGTTCCGACTGAAAAGTTTTTATCAGAATAAAAAAAACAACAACAAATGAATACTACATAGGCACATATAGGCAGAGATAAGAGGAAGAAAAGTAGATAATAAGGGATATAGGATATGTAGAAGAGAAAGAAGGAAACACATACATAAAGATAAGAAGAAAAAGCAAAATAATAAGCAAACAAAAAAAACCAGTAGGATAAAGGAAATTAAACGCATAAGGAAATATTTAAAAATATATACTTAACTGAATATAATTCCTCAATCAAGTAGAGTAGAACTGTACAGAACAGTAAGGTATGATCACTCCCTTCTAAAATATAAGACTAAACAAGTGAACGTAAACTTTATTTTACCTACCGACAGAATCACGCAAAAACTATCTTATTATTGCGTTCACAACAAGAGGCTACCCATGTGGTGTCAATCAATGGTGACCTCGGGTAGTGACATGCAGTAAGATAGTTTTATTAAGGCGTATTTTTGTAGATAGGTTTAAAAAAGTCATTAAAAAAAGTCATTTAAAAAAAAGTCATTAAATTATCGGATGTTAACATTTCTTGTAATGACTTTTATTATAAAGGGGCTGGGTAGAAGGGAGTGATATTCAAAATTAAGATATATCGAGAAAAGGTCATGCAGAAAGTTCACAATAAGGGGAGCCATTTATGGAAATGTGTAAGCATAAAGGATGGGGGGGGGGAAACGATAATAGCAAATTGGAAAAATAACAATAAGGAATGCATGCAAAATAAAGAGATCATCTAAATTAAAACACGAGTGACAATGCTAATGTTAGTTTCATTAATGTGATGGTACTGCTATAGTGTGGCGAGTTACAACAATAATGTGATGGTACTGCTGTAGTGTGGCGAGTTATAACAATAATGTGATGGTACTGCTGTAGTGTGGCGAGTTACAACATTAATGTGATGGTACTGCTGTAGTTGTAGCAATATTTATCAGCTGGGAATAATCGCGATATTAAAGGATGGTATAATTGCACGCAGAATATATAAAGAACACAGAAGAGATGTCGAAAAGTGAGCGTTTGACGCAGCAGCTCAATAAGAAATACAACGAGGAATCAACTGTATTTGCAATCAAGGGTACAGGACAGAAACAAGTGCCTACTGACAAGATGAATATGGGTAAGTTCAGCTTTGATTTGCAAGTAATCTCTATTTTTGTTTAAATTTTGGATTCTTGTGGTTACGTATTGTGAGTTTTAATTGTTTAATTACATTCAAATTAAATTAGTTTTCATTTTGAATACAACTTTTGAATTCACCTTTTTAAAATGTTACTCATATTCAATTTTACTTACATTTTCTACTACTACATTTTATTCTATTCATTTAACTCTTCACTTCTCTACCACATGCCCTGTCCCTGCCACACGGTTTTCACTCATATATCTATTACAAATAGTATACCCACCGTTATATAATACACACTGTATACCGCTCATATATATGTGTTTGCATGTGTGTTCGTTCATCGCAAGTGATAATGGCCATTTGGTCCATTCGCTTTTGAAAATGCAGTTAGAATTATGTCCATGCCTAAATGTTCGTAGATGGCTAATAAGCGATGTTCAAGCTGTAAATGTTCTTGGACACTTTGGACATGGAATGACCACCGTTGTCGTATTTTGGTATATTCGTGATTTTCTAGCTACTCTCTGTTGTTGAGCTGCGGCATTTCTCCTATTTTCATAAGATGGTCAGTTCTTTTTTTTATTGTAGAACTTCATGTAGATCTATTTTGTGCAAGCTCTTCCCATGTATCTTGGTCTATTTCAAAGGCTTTCAGTGAGGTCTTTAACGAGTCCTTGTAGCGCTTCTTTTAACCTCCTTGAGATCGTGTACCCTTCTCCCGTTCACCATAGGGAAGTATCTTTGGCAGGTGATTGTACACACGCACCAAATGACATGCCCAAGGAATCTGTGTCTGCATCAGAATACTGTGCATGTTAGGGATACCAAGGACAGATTTTCCAAGGACATTTGTATCTGTAATAGTGTTTTCCCATCTGATGTTCACAACATTTCAGAGACAGGTTGTGTGATAGTGATTGAGTTTGCTCACATGACGTCTATACACAGTTCATGTTTCACTAGCGTATAATAGCACCGGAAGTACCACTACTCTGTAAACTTTCAGCTTAGTCTGTAGGTTAATGCCATTTTTGCGCCACGCATTTGCGTACAATCTACCGAAATCACCCATATATAATACACACTGTATATCACTAATATATAATACACACTGTATACCGCCCATATATAATACACACACTGTATACCGCCCATATATAATACACACACTGTATGCCACTCATATATAATACACACACTGTATACCACCCATATATAATACACACACTGTATACCGCCCATATATAATACACACACTGTATGCCACCCATATATAATACACACACTGTATGCCACTCATATATAATACACACACTGTATACCACCCATATATAATACACACACTGTATGCCACCCATATATAATACACACACTGTATACCACCCATATATAATACACACACTGTATACCGCCCATATATAATACACACACTGTATACCGCCCATATATAATACACACTGTATACCGCCCATATATAATACACACACTGTATACCACCCATATATAATACACACACTGTATACCGCCCATATATAATACACACTGTATACCGCCCATATATAATACACACTGTATACCGAGCATATATAATACACACTGTATACCACCCATATATAATACACACACTGTATACCACCCATATATAATACACACACTGTATACCGCCCATATATAATACACACACTGTATACCACTCATATATAATACACACACACTGTATACCGCCCATATATAATACACACACTGTATACCACCCATATATAATACACACACTGTATACCACCCCATATATAATACACACACTGTATACCGCCCATATATAATACACACACTGTATGCCACCCATATATAATGCACACACTGTATACCGCCCATATATAATACACACACTGTATGCAATCATATATAATACACACACTGTATGCCACTCATATATAATACACACACTGTATACCACCCATATATAATACACACACTGTATGCCACCCATATATAATACACACACTGTATACCGCCCATATATAATACACACACTGTATGCCGCCCATATATAATACACACACTGTATGCCACCCATATATAATACACACACTGTATGCCACGCTTATATAATACACACACTGTATACCACCCATATATAATACACACACTGTATGCCACTCATATATAATACACACACTGTATACCACCCATATATAATACACACACTGTATACCGCCCATATATAATACACACACTGTATGCCACCCATATATAATACACACACTGTATGCCACGCTTATATAATACACACACTGTATACCACCCATATATAATACACACACTGTATGCCACTCATATATAATACACACACTGTATGCCACCCATATATAATACACACACTGTATACCGCCCATATATAATACACACACTGTATGCCACCCATATATAATACACACACCGTATGCCACGCTTATATAATACACACACTGCATACCACGCACATCTACCATACAATGATATACCACGTATATATGTTACACACAGTATAACATATATTACATACTACCCATTGTCTACCACTCACTATTTACTACACATTACCTACCAACCATTGTCTACCACACACAGTTTACCACCAATTGTCTACCACCTTAAATATACTATCCATTGTCTACAACCATTTTCTACCACCCATTGTCTATGTCCCACTGTCTGCCACCCATCATGTATAACCCATTGTCTAAGTACCATTGTCTGCCTCCATCATGTACCACTCATTGTTTACTACATATTGCGTACCACCTATTGTCCACCACTCATTTTTTTACTTGCCCATTGTCTACTAGACATTACTTACCACCCACTGTCTACTATCCATTGTCTACTAGACAGTACTTACCACCCATTGTCTACTATATATTACTTACCACTCATTATTACTACATATAACGCCCACGTGTTGCCGTGGTCCGAAAGGCGAGCAAAGAATAGCAACATTGTTTACCTTCCACGCATGTCTTAAAAGGCGAGTAAGGAGATTCTGGGATGGAGTTGGCTATCCCATCCCATATAAGGTCAGTGACCCAAAGCCATGCTGAAGTAGGATGCGTCAGGCCGAAAGGCGCAGATATCGCAGCAATGCTGTAAACCATGACACAACGCATTTGGTTCTCCGGACTACATCCTGCTAATCTGCAGGAGTTTGAGATCGAACGCAGAAGAAGAAAAATATTACTACATATTATCTACTACACATTACCTACCATCAATTGCCTACCACAAATAATCTACCCCCATTATCTACTATAAATTAACTACTATCATTGCCTGCTACACATTAAAAGGTAAAGGTATGTCCCATGGCAGCAGCCTGCCGTCGGGGATGAAGATAACTCTTCATGTACTAGCCGCAGCAACTATTAGGTGGGATGGCCAGTTCCCTTTCTTGCTGTCTTTACCTCCCCTAACTCATGCATCATGTACTCATTTACAGCTGAGTTGAGTGGAGAAGTGGTCGTGTTAAGCAAGAAATCCCATCCCGGATGTTTTTTGTCCGGATGTGGTTTCGAACCTGCCACGTTATAACCCGATGACAGCAAGCAAGCTCACTATGAACTAGGATACCGCGCTTCTCAATACATAAAAAAGTAAAGTAAAGTAACCCATAGTATTTATTAATGCCGTAGGGGTGTGATATGTTAGCGATCTCACATTTCACAGCCTCTGCAAATGAGGGCGGTAGCCATCTCCTCTCCCTCGCAGTCTTTACTTCCCGGATTAATCCGGTACCCATTTAAGGCTGGGTCGACCTGGGAGCAGTTGAAACCATTTCCGATCTGAAAACATTTCCGCCTCAACTGGGGAATGAAACCAGGACCACTCATATGCGAAGCCAGTGCGCTAACCACTGCGCTAACGTGGTTGTATATACTGATTTCCTTTCAACCAGTGTCAATGAACCATTGTCTACCAAACATTGTCAACCAAAGAATGGCCACATCCATTGTCAATCAACCTTTGGTCTACATTCATTGTCTACCTACCAGTGTCAACCAACTATTGTCTATACCCATTGTCTACCAAACATTGCCTACACCCAGTATCTGCCATGCCATCAACAATTGTCTACACCCATTGTTTACACCCATTGTCTACAACCTTTGTCTACAACCATTGTCTACATCCATTGTCTACAATCTTTGTCTACAACCTTTGTCTACAACCATTGTCTACATCCATTGTCTACAACCTTTGTCTACATCCGTTGTTTATACCCATTGTCTACACTATTTATCTACACCCATTGTCTACAACCCTTGTCTACATCCATTATCTACAACCTTTGTCTAACAAATATTGTCTACAACCATCGTCTGAACCCATTGTGTACCAACCATTGTCAATCAACATTGTCCACCATCCACTGTGTACCAACCATTGTTAATCAACCATTAGCCAACACCCATTGTCTTACAACCCATTGTCTTATTATCCATTGTCTACCAAAGATTGCCCACCAAAAATTACCTACACCCATTGTCTACCTTGTCAATCAACCATTGTCTACCGCCCATTGTGTACCAACCATCGTAACCATTGTTTACCACCTACATTGCACAATACATCACTTACTATCCATTATTTATCATCCATTATCTAACAACCAATATTTACATCACTATTTCTATATTTCATCTCCCATCATATGTTATACGCCGTGTTCGAATATCTCCCATCATAAGTTATACGCCGTGTTCGAATATCTCCCATCTTATGTTATATGCCGTGTTCGAATATCTCCCATCATATGTGTTTTAACGATTACAAATGTCTATATCGATCGGAGGGTCGTCCTATTTCTGTCTTGCATTTCACTGATGATATTGATCGCATAGCTGGGTCAGAACAAGAACTACAAGAGTTAATAGGAAAGTTGGAAAAAGTTACCAGCAAGTACGAAATGGAAATCAACACAGAGAAAAGAAAGATGGTGGTTAACAGCAGAGTCACAGAAGAACAGACCAACATCATGATGAGGAGGTGAATACTTTCAAATGCCTCGGATCCAGCATGTGAAGCGATGGAAAACGCAAAGCAGAATTTAAATAAAATAAGGCTGACGATGGCTTTATCTTCTATGTCAAGTCTAACGATGATTTGGAAAAGCAACGTCAGTGTTGAAGTGAAAGTCAAACTGTATAAGTCACTGGTGCTTCCTCTTGTGCTTTGTGCTGTATGGTTGTGAGTTGGATACTCACTGCCGACATGGAGACACCATTACTGGTTTTCGAGTACAAATGATACAGACGATATCTACAAATTTCCTATAGAGAGCATAAGACAAATTTGTACGTAAGAAATAAAATGAGATATTACCTTACCTAACCTTCGTTGTGTGATGTGGCAAGCTTAATGTTAAGTACTTAGAGTACGGTTATGTTTATAAATAATATTTCTAATATGTGCGCGCACCTCGCTTCGTGTGTAGCGCTCAGAAATAATGATCGCTCAGTACAAATCTTAGGAAAATATTAAAACATAAGTAAATTGGAAAAGAAACAGAATATGCATAAGTTCGTTGAATTCAGTGATAGTAGGATGTGACGTCGCGGCAGCCATTAATTTCATTGGTGTTACACGGAAATCCGTGACGTTGGTTAGTTAAAAATGTAAACAGTGTGCCATTTATAGCACAGTGAAGAATCAAAAGCAACTTTTATCAATATTTCTAAATGGATATATTATGCATATTAGTTATCGATATACAGATGGAGTTTATAGATGGAGATATAATATTTGTCCAGTGTAAAGTATCATTAAAGTATTCTGTTCTCCCTATTGTGTGTGGCTACATGTAGCACACGTTGTCATAACATAAGGAAATTGTTATTTCAAATGAAGATGTTTTCGCTTCACAACATTAACGATTCTATTCTTAAGTTTTACATGTCTTCCA